>VZRO01007986.1:0-268371 GCA_013397915.1 Daphoenositta chrysoptera | reverse complement strand
AAAAAAAAAAAGGCAAAATAAATACAGGGTCTCTGCTGTGTTATATGTGCATTTTCTGGGAAGGGGATGTGCTGTGCTTGTATTCTCTTCCCCAACTTCTACTTGGGTTGTTACCTATGACCAGCATTTCCTGTCTACGCTCCTTTATCAAGGAAAGCCTTAGATGTCAATGTAATGAGGTTATTACAGAGTGTAGGATGCAGATGGACGTTTCTCCTTTAGCTTATACATTTGAATCTTTTTAGCCCAGATTCTTTCTCTTGATGCATTTGTAATGAATTAACTGCTGCTTTTGTGAGTGCATCTCGACAAGGTGCAAGACAAGCAATGAGAAGACTGACCTGGCTTCATGCTGATGGCTCATCAGCCTCATAACTATCCACCGTTTTTTTGGATGGGTTTTGCATTTTAAACTTAGCCTTAGGCTGTCAAAATTGCACAGCTTATACTGTGAAAGACTGCTTAAATTTAACATAAAGTATATCTACACAGACCGCTGGAATTACTGCCTTGTAAAAGTGTTGTAAAAGATGCAAACAGAAATGTAATTATATGTATTTATGGGATAATTAGGATAAAAATTTACTTGATCTCACCTCAGCCTGAGAATGATTTATGCCCTGAGCAGAAAGCTCCACACCTCACAACTTTTAATTTTGTTTAATAAAAAGCTGTTATTCAAAACTAGGGGCTAGCTAGTGTTCTCTAGATCCAGAATTGAAATTGGGCAGATAATGCTTTCCTCCCTCAAAAGTGAAATTACAGTGAAATAAGTTATTCCATCACTATATGTAACTTATGATATCTTTATAAATGTGGTGTTTTGCAGAAGCAGAGTAAAAGAAATGAATCTTTAATATTTGTATCACAGTGAGAGTTAATGAGAAGAAATGTCGTTTCTTGCAATAGGAAGCAACATTACTAAAATTTCCTTCCCTTAATTGGGGGGAAAGAAGTCTGATGAATAAGCAGAAAATATCCATTTATCATAACATACACATTACAGTAGCTGGAAACAACATTCCTCTGTAATATTCTTCTAAAAATTCAGTTAGGGTTTAGAAATATGCTTCTCAGCAGGGCGAAATAGCCTCTGTGGAACTCTATTCTCCAATGCTTTGCTTGTTTCCTTACTCCCTAATGTCAGGAGATTGAAGGAAAAAAATAAGAAAATAAAATGGAAGCCTTGGGGCACATGAGTGTTAATCTGTACAGCTGAGGGGTGAAATGCAGGTGAGGAAATGGGTTTTTCCAACTATGAATTATTCTGCTTCTGTTCCTTGAAGACTTATATTTAAAATCAAACCTCCCCAGTTGTTTATTATGTGAACCTGTGTTTCATAAGTGAATTTATGTATCTTTTGCAACCATGTTACTCAATGTGAGCGAGCTGTAGGCTGTGGTTTCACAGCCTGTTCTCTGTTGGGGTGTCTGCACCTCTCAGCTTTGCCTCCCAACATCCCTCCAGCTCTCTAGGAGTCAATTTATGCCTTTCTAGGCTAGGCATAGCAGCATGGCACTCATTTGAGAAATGTTCTACAAAAATGTATCATAAAGATACTAAAAAAAGTAATAATGAGCTCCTTCAGATATTCTCTCTTGGGCTATAGGTTTTATGTTAGCATGAGACAAGGAGATAAGCCATCAGCCCTTGTCCAAGAAATCAAAAAAATAATTAACAGAACTTGCCCAAGGAAAAGGCATTCATTGGTTGGCTCCTTCAGTACAGTCACCTTTAAAAATAAGCCTCGTTTTTCAAATAAAAGGTTCCGAAAGTAGTATTGATTATGGTAGTGTTTATATATTGTTATATACATTCCTTATATTCAGATCTTAATGAGCTATGTAAATAAAGTCAAGATGATCCATGTTTATGCTTTTAAGCTTTGATGTACTTTCTGTAAATTGAGCAAATTATATGAAGGGAGTGTGCACTATTCTGAGGCTGCATGTCTCCGTTCAACTGCTTCTTTTTTGCAAACAAGCAAACATTGAAAGACATTTTTTCTGTTATACATTATGAAGTAGCCATGATTTAAGAAACATAATCCATCATTTTCAACTGCTCTACTGACATGCATAAGTAGTGGGGAAAACAGATCCTTGGGAGTTAAAAACTGAGTAATACAAAATAGATTTGTGTTTAATCTCAATGAAATGTCTTCCAAAGCAGAAGTTTCAGCCAAGAAAACTTGAATACAAGAAGTCTATTTAATTTTGTAATAACTGTTGATTTATGTAATATGATAAAGCTTTTAGCTGAACAATTATACTTATCCTGGGAGAAATGTCAGCAAGGGCAGAAAGCAGGAGAGCTTGTGGGAAGCCACAGTGCTGCTTTTTCCAGGGACATCTGGGCTGGAGAATAATGTAAAAAAATGATGGGCTACAGTTTGTGGTGGTCATGGGCTCTCTGCTGCTCCTCCCTGTGCAATTGCTCAGCCTGAATATTGTCTCTGGCACTTCATGCTCTCCTACCACCCCCTCCCCATGCTTCCTTCATGTAGGAAAAAGTGCAGAAGCAGGAGAAAAATGGTAATATTTCTCTATACTCATCAGTGTGTCCGTGAAGGATGGATTCTTCTGGGCTTGCTGCAGTTCTCTAGAAGCCAGCTCCAGAAATTGTCAGCAATATGAACATCTAAACCTGCTTCCAATGCCTTGGGAAGGTATCATGATGTGTGTTTAACTTTGCTGTCAGAATAATCACCCCCTCGTTAGACTAAACTACATCCCAGAATGATCAGTAAAGAAGTTTGATCCCCTGCTAATGTTTTATATGCTGAATGAGGCATGCTGTCAAAAAGTGTTTCATGCCTCATCTACCACTAAGTGCACTTCCAAGGGCTTTTAAAGGATTGTCTTTCTCATTCATCCAACAGAATGACCCTGAGAATTGATTTCATTATCTAGGCCAGTTAGTGCTGTGTCTTGCTCTGGATTAACTGCAACTCTGGAACTGATAATGTGTTCTTAATTTGAAATAATGTTTTCACCTCGTGGTTTCTGAAGCCAATCAAATGAAAAACAGGAGACTGGCAGAAATCACCAGTGGGAAATGTAGGAATTCCTTTGTGCATTTGCATTTTAGAACTGCATTGAGATGCATAGGGATGACTGTAAAGATATTCATTTGGATTCATGTAAGCATCCAGTCCTTAACAAGTGTAAGCCAGTATATTGCATAAAAGACAGTCAAAGTCAGCGGACTGGGTTCTGAAAGCTGTATTTTAAAAGATTTTATCAATTCAGAAGGAAAAAGGGACTACAAAAGTCCATACAGTTCTATTATTTTTATTGACAGCATCTGTAAAAATTTTATATTAAAATATCATTTAAACTTCTCTGTAACTCTTTAACACATAATATGATCTTTAGAAATTCAAAATTTATATTGATCTTCATCCATTTAGTGAAGCTTGAGTACTGAGTTATTCTTTGTTCCTTGGAACCAGGTTGTTTCCAGCACTTTCTCTGTGAGTGTTCAGTTCCATTCATACCAAAGTTGTGTTATCTTCTTCCTTCTGGGTTTCTTTTGCCACATCACACTTGACATCAAAAAAACAAAGTGAGCAGACAGTGCTGTAATTTAATTTAGCACCATTGTCTGGAATGTCCTTATGTGTGTTACTGAACAGCTGGGCACAGCGACTTTCTAGAAATGGGATCGTGTTGAAATCGGGGATAACATCACTAATTAATTGCTCTATAGTCATACGTTATGGGGACTTTGAGAAGTTCTCAATGCAGTCCTACACTGGATCTCAAAGAAAGTTTTGGATGCTGAACAGGATCTGGTATGATCTCTTATAAAATATTGCCCAAGAGGTTTGAGGACAACATGACCTGCTGGGATAAACTCTTTAGATCCAGGAAAAACTAGATTGAGATATGTTGTATATTAAGGTTAAACAAAACCAAGTAGGTAAAAGATCAAGTTAGGAATTCTTTAACACAGAGACACTTCCAGGCACAGTTTTACATGTCCTGGTGTCTATTTTCTTACACTGTGACCATCACCCAAAGGAGCAGAAGGGAAGCTAACTGAAAATAAGCACATGCCACTGGGAAAGCCCTGGCCTTTGCTGACCTAAGCCATGCCAGCAGAAACCTACAGAGATCAATTAAAAAGGGGGTTGATGGTTATTTTTTAATCACTAATAGCTCTGTTACTGCAACAGGAGGAGGGATAACTGCAGTGAATATTAAGGGAAAGAAGATGGCAGCTGCTTGTCCTGACCTTTCAGCACACTTTGTGCTTTCTAATTTTTGAAGTTTGAGTTAGATAGGTAAATATGCCACAATTTCTTGCCATTGTATCACGGGGCTACAGAATTTCTTTTTAATTGAAAGCCTAGCGAATGTGAAAGGAAAGAATAATCTTGATCATTAGAGCAGAACTTTCCTACCTGTTTTATTTTTGCCATCAGCATGCCTGTGGAAAACCAGGTCTTTGGTCTCTCAAGGGCAAAGATAAATTTGTACTTCTTTTGCAAAGGGCCTTCACTGGAAAAATGTCCTGTAGAGAATACTGATTGTAATGAAAGAAAGATCTTTGTATCTTTATTGTCCATAGCTCAAGATGATAATCTTATGTCTAAGAAAGTACAAGTCAAAATACATTAATCATATGCCTCCAGCATGTATAAAAACTATTATTTCAGGAGAGTTCTGCATCCTAAGCAAATCTGTGTGGAAATGGGATGAGACTGATTTTTGGCAAATATTTGAAGATGTCAAAGATTCATTAGTTGGGATTTCAGTTAGTTCTTTATAAAATGAAATTTGATCATATATCAGAGAGTGAGGGAGATATTTAATTAAAAAGGTACTTCCAGGCTTCAGGCTGAATGGACAAGTATAATCCTTAAAACATTGTATCATGTAGCCATTTGAATCTGATGCCTAACAAAAATGAACACGTTTTTCTGTCTAGTGTGATTCTGTGTTTTTGCTGCAAACTTCTGTTATGGCCCATTTTGGAAATGATAATTTTATTGTAACCTTATAAATTGACTTTTTGAATTCTGAAGTATAGAGATTACTGATGACAGCCCTAGATCTCTGGTGCTTGTCCTTTTCTCATCTGGGTGCAGTTTTATCTGTTCTTTTACAGATTCCAGTTTTAAACCTTCAATGATCTTAAGGGGAGTCCTTCGATTCAAAGCTTTGTTTGGATGTCTAATATTGGCACCAAGACTCTTGCATTTACCTAATGAATTTCTTTGAAACTCTGCACAGCACATTGTCTGTAACCTCTCACTGTCAGTGCCTGCTAAACCTTTTTGAGTTTCATGGTAATTGCTTCTTGTTTTTTACAGCAATTAATAAACTGATGCATTAATGAAAGGAAGTGGGAGGCAAAGTCCCTGTTTTGTGACTCCAGCAGGGGGACAGCACTCTTAGTTCTCCATCTAATGTGATATATCTTTAACAGTTCTAGTTAAATTATGATCAGGTTGAAAGAGGAGTTCAGCTCTTCAGTGTTAACAGGGTCGTCCCTGCGTGCTCCAGGCAGAGAAGTGCATTTCAATAATGTGTGAACAAAGCCCTGTCTTGATGAAAAGGAAACACTGGCTTTTGTTTCAGAGAATTGGGGCCACGTAAAATATACATTATGATTAAATATGTAAATGCCTTTTCATTACTTGAATTTTCCTAGTTGTCTCTCCTTACTGTCGCCTTCTGTAAAGCTTTTTTATTCATATAAACCAGATTTCTACAATCTGAGTGTCATGCAAATCTTATCTCACATATGTTCAAAACAAGTATATGTTTTGAGAAGTATTATTCTATTTTTTATTTATTAAAATGAAAATATTAAAACAGATTATGACTTCCTGAAGTCATAGTCTGTGACAGATGATGAAACAGAACCCAACTTTCAGGAGTGTGATCACAAGTCCTGCTCAGTCACTGTGTTTAAAGAGGCTCAGAAGTTGCTTATTTAGAAAATTATCTTTTTCACTTTATAATCAAACATAGAGTCTAGAAAAATCTGTCCTACAGTAAGTGATTAATCTTTCTAAAGTATAATCCTGAAAAGCAGCAAAGCAACTTTTAAGTTTACTAATTATGAAAAAAGCTTTTCCAAATGGGAATGAAGATTTCCCTTTCTTTGTGAAGAGTTTAAAAATGGAAGGTAGTTCCCTGGTGTGACATATTTTGAGAAAATACAATTTTACATCAATAGATTATAGCACTTTTGAAAAGTTACTTTATATTATCTGAGCCAGAATTGTTAAGAAATTATACAGGGAGGGATGTATCTGGTCCTGCTCATTGGACTCAGTCATATGGAACTTTTTGGGATGTTTCCTAAACATATTTGGAGAGCCAGCCCACAGGGGCACCGTAGGTTTTCCCACTGCTTGATGGGAAAGTGCTATCAGAAAATTAGTTTTGTGAGCTTAGTAATCACTGGCTTGTGATTCTGACCTTATTTCATTTGATGTAAAAGATGTAAATACTGGAGAAATCCTAGAAAAGAATGAAAGAAATAAAAAGAAACAGACAGAAACCCTCCCCCCCAAACTTGTATGGGTTTTACCTACCTAAGTAAGAAGAGGGGAAATATGAGGAGTTAAATCTGAAACCAGGTTGCCTAGGTGGAAGGTGGAAATACTGCAGGTGTTGGGAATTTGAATGGACAAGGTCATGAGCAAGCAGAGGAGCTTTGCACTTGGCTTTGCTTTGATCACGCGGTTAGGCTGGATGACTTCCAGAGGGGGCTTTCAACCACACGGGTACTACGGCTCTATGAAAGCAGGCACTGGTACTGCCGAAAATCTCCCCTGCAGTTTGATTTCGGAGTTCAGCAGTGCCGAGTAACGAGACTGCCGTCCCCCACAGCTGCTCAGCAGCGTGCAGAGCTGTGGAGTGAAATGACCAGCAGAGCACTCGCTGCCGTGAGCTGTGTGCAATACGTGGGTTATAAACCACAGCATCAATGCTCTAAAGATTGGCTGCAATTAAGTGTCAATGCAATTATCTGTTTGTGACCCACCTGAGCTCTCTGCAAGAAGATCTACATTAAATACTCCTCATTAGCTAGAATGCATATTATGATCCAATTCACATTTTCTTAGAGAGTTAGGATTGGAAGCGGCTTGTTTTGCAATTGAATTGCAGCAGCCATTCAATATAGGTAGAGGTTCGTTAGTACTTTGCTAATTGGCATCAGTAAGTTTAAGGATCAAGAAAAGAGACTAGAAAGTAATGTATCTGAACTAGTTTCCTGACCTCATTCCTGTTGCTAGATAACATTAGACTCTGAAAATGTTGGCACCAAGCTGAATAGTGTATTACCACTAGCTGTTAATTGCCAGAGGAGAAATGAGAGGGGTAGTGAACTCTGAATGTCTTCAGCCTCA
This sequence comes from Daphoenositta chrysoptera, assembly GCA_013397915.1. NCBI lineage: Eukaryota > Metazoa > Chordata > Aves > Passeriformes > Daphoenositta > Daphoenositta chrysoptera. Next base: position 260,998 of record VZRO01007986.1, on the reverse strand, counting down.
CCCTTAAAAAAAGTCAAATTCTCTTGCCATGAAAGGCAATCTGATGAGTCTCTGTACTGCCATTAAGGAAAAGGAATTGATCAAAGGTTTTAAACAAGGTTTCTTAGGGGTTTGTTGCACCATGGGCAGACACAGCTAACACCTCTTCCTATCCAGCCTTGAAGGCTGTCTGTATCATGAAGACATTTATTTTTCAAAGACAGCTGTCAAATAGTTAAACTAGTAATTTTTTCTAGTGATGCTTGTGTTTAAAAATTTTTAATTTCTTAGCTGACCTGTAAATTAAAAAGAAAAATAACACTGAAAATCCATACGTTTTAACTAGGTTTTCTTTGGTGGCCTCTGAAAACCTTTGGAGCTGGGCTGGCCAAGCTGTTGGCCTGTGGAGGGCAGGCAGTTCCTGCCAGCAGCCCAGCACAGTCCTGTCTCCTTGTCGGGGATGGAAATGGAATCTTCTGCCACAGAGTGTGAGCTGCAGGCATTCGTTCCTCTCTCTGCAGCACACTGCTAGCTCTTATTTAAAGTAGATTCTTGGTCCCTCCGCCTCTATCTAAAGAGGATTTGTTTGTTATGTAGAATAACATAGGCTTGAAAGAATCTCTGGAAGTCATCAAGTCCAGCCCCAGCTTAAAGCAGAGCAGGGCTAGCTTTAAAATGAGATCTGGTTCTTCAGGGTCTTGCTTAGTGGAGATTGAAAGGCTCAAGAAGCTCTTCTGAGCCTGATGGAGGCACATGGAACAGGACAATGTCCTACACAGAGAGGGAGTTACCAAAAACTGCCTCTGCCAAAAGTCTCATCCAGTCAAGAAGTCACTTCTGAACTACCTGGGAGAGAGAACTGCTGGGAATGAGCTGTGGTGCACTCTAGTGGTTCCCAAGTGGGAGGAGTTGTGTGCAGGGCTGTGAGCCGAGCTGCTGGGGCTGGCTCTGGGGCCTGTGGGTAATGAAGAGGAAAAAGAACTGAGTTGTATTCGAAGGCTCTGTGTGTGTGACTACAAAGTTTAACAATCTAGTGACCCAGTGAAAGGCAACTTGGAATTCAGTGGCAATGTATCCCTCAAGGAAAGGGACACAGATCATGGATGGCCATAGAAAACACTGAAAATAAAAACTGCAAAGGTCAAGAGCACTGGTGTAGCCGTGCTTTGGAGAGGGAAGTGCCAGTTCTGGCTCTCTGGGTGTGCCTGGGTGGGGCACAGAGAGCTCAGGGAGTGAGTGACAACCGTGTGAGGTGGAGCTGATGCACCAGAATGGATTTTAGGAAAACTCTCTCTGGAAAGTCTTGTTGAAATATATACCATGAAGCTAATCAATAATGTCTTCACCAACTGCTTTAGGCTATTGACACTGTGAAGGTTGGACTGTGAACTCCTGTCTCTGTTGCATTTCTTTCCACATGAGGCAGCTCAGATTCAAACAATTTAGATCTCTAAGAGCAGCTCACTTTGCATTTTTGCAGCCTCTCCTGGGTGCATCCTGGCCATATTACCCAGCAAGTTATCTAGAAATAGCAACACAAACCAAACTCTTCTGTTCTAAAGTAATTTGTAAAAAGTCCTCCTACTCCCATTAACACCTGAGAAGGTAGGATGGCCTGCCTTTGCTGATGCTCTGACTCCCCATAGTTCACCCCACGTTACTTTGCAGGGGGTGGAATTTGGGAAGTGTTAAGAAAAAAAGGCAATTTGGAACGAGTAAACTTCAGCCTGTTCCTGTGCTTGGAGCAGAAGTTTGTCTTGCAGCCTCAAACCTTGCTTAGTTTAGTGAGCTCAGCAGGTTATGAGTATATAGAGAGTTTCAGTAAAAAGTTTATATGTCTACCTGTCTTAAAGAGCTCTGGTCTGTGAGGTGCATGTGAATTCACTGGGATAGGGTACTGGCCTTAGAGAAAGTGCAGTTTTTATCTTCTTTCTGCTCTTGCTGAAAACTCTCGTGCTGCCTGATACTGTGCACATTTCAGCCCAAGTGAGACATTAACCTTACACTATCCCCTGTATTCCTCAGCAACACACCAACATCCTGACCCTCACTCATGGCAGAACTGCAGCCAACAGTTACCCAGCTAATACTCACCAGCAGGCTTAATAGTGCTTCTGACATTGAACACTGGGCCTGTAAGACCAGAAAACTTTCTCATTTGTCTCATGGCTCCCATTATTTTCCAGGTGCTTTTCTCCTCCCTGTCATGCCAGGGGACGTGCCAACCTCCTGAACTTTATTCTGGATCTGTGAGGTGAATGGAGCATAGCTGGTTCTTAGTCAGGGCCGTGGGGAGAAAGTTTATGGAATAGCACTGAGCACCATCTGTGCTTATATGTAAAACTGCATTAGGGTTTAAAATGTCAACAATAAATTAAGCCAGGTGCTCCAACATAAAAGGTTTACTGCTGTTCTCCTGTGAGAAATCTAATTAGGATGTTTTACTTGGTAAAATGGTAGATGCTTATGTACAGTGTGCTCTCAGCCTTCTTAGTGATAATTTCTTCCTTTTTCCACAGTTTATCACAGAAAGCTGATTTTCATCTATTTGTCTTACAAGTACAACAGTTACCCATCTTGATATTTGCACTGTCTTGTCCCTGTAGTATGTGATTTTCATGACTTTCCTGTCAGGTTTGCTGCAATCTCTTTTGTGATGGGTAAATTGGCTTCACATGCACTGTTCCCAAGCAACCCAGCTCCACTGAGGATGGGTTTCCCTGTGTCCTCAGGGAATGGGTGTTCCCGGAGACACAGTTATCACTCCATTTGCCTCAGTCTGTGCTGTGCTGGTGAGACAGAAGCTTGGCCATCATGTGAAGATGATCTCTTCTGTAGTGATGCACGATGTTGCAGCAGACAACTGAGCATGCTAAGCCAAGAGGGACATTATAAATACTCATTTAAAAGGGATATTGGTGCATGTTTGGGTGAGCTGTTTGCATCTCTTGACAGTAGAAAGAAAAGCCACAAGAAGGAGCTAGATGAACAGGTAGAACAGAAACTTTTAGTTGTGTTTTTAAATTCATGGAGATCTATGTAGGTAAGTGGTTGACTAAATAACAAATAGGAAAATATACAATAAGGCCAGAAAAAAGCAGATAATTTTGAATTAATACTGTTTGGCTTGGCATAATTTCACTAATATAATTGATCAAAAGCAAGAAAATAAAGTTGAGAAGCTTGAAGGCATCTTTAAGTGGTCTTGGAGATTTCATAAAATGCCAAATAATGTTGCAAGTTTGGTGTGGTCATTTTGCAATGTTTGGGTAAAGAGTACCTGAAATGCCTGTGGCTCAATGGCACAAGGCAGGGCCAGTGTCCTTGCTCCTGCAGGCAGCAGAAGTCTCACGGGGTGGTTACATGTGGCACTATTTGATCTGTGCATTGCCAGATGGAGTTAAAAATGAGTTGTCTGCCTGAACATTAGACTGCCTCGTTGTCAACTTAGGCAAGCTGTGTATCTCATTCAATGTGATGAAGAGTTTTTGGAACAGAATCCTGTAGTAGAAAAGAAACTACGATGAGAGCTGTCAAGTCTTGCTGATTCAGTCTATGACAGGCAGTTTGCAAATGGAAAGGAAGATGAGATATCCTTATAATTCTACTATGTTCTCCAGTTGAGCTGCGTGGCTGAATTCTGAGCTGCTCAAGTCTCATGTTGTTCTTTAAAATCAAGCATGGAAGAGGGAGAGTGCTAGGGTTAAATAAAATGCCATGGAAATTGTGCTGGGAAGAAAACAGAAAGTTTTTGAGCTTCAACAGAAAGTTTTCTAGAGAAAATAGCAAAAATAAAAAGAGGCCTCCAGATGAGTGGTTGACATTCAAATGCATTTCCTTGCTTTCTGAGTGCAATACAGAACCACCGAAGTATTAAATACTAAAGTCACTGCAAGTCTCTGAGTGTGAGGGGAGCCCTCTGCAGGGCTGTCACCTGTCACAGGCCACACAGAACAAAGGGCCACCTCTGACCTGCAGGAAGAAAGGAAGGAACCTTTGCAGGGGATAAGTAATGGATTTCTTTGCAGAGATTTTGAAACACCACTGACTGAACCTCTGATCATCTCTAGCCGAGCATGGAATTGTGCAGCAAACCCCAAACATATAATGTATAAACTGTGCATGAAAATCCCTAAGGCATTTAGCAGAAAGCCAGCTCATTTATTCATTGTGGCAGCTGTCACACCAACCTGTACTTGGTGTGAGTTGCTTGGATGTTTTTAAATTGTTAATATTTTATATTTGAGAGGTTGTTTGACATTAGCATAACAGACAGTAACTCACTTTAGTTTTTCTGCAGGATATAAATTATGTTTAGCTGCAATGAACTTTTTGAGGAACCTTGTGACTTGATGTGAGTTTCTGAAATGTGCTGCATGGCTGATGGAAAGCTCAGTCTAAAAGTCACATAAAAGCTGTAAGAGTATTATGGTAAATTGTTTTTTGCATTTAAAAGAACCCTAACCTATGCAAAGGTGTTGCCTTTTCAAATAGAATATGTTTATATTCCTGCCCTGTTTTCCTGTTCATTTGTGAAGCTCCCAGATGGAATAAATGTTGTACAAAAGTTTCTAAGTTGAAACCTGTCCCTGCATCACTCCAAACCATTCTTCTTGCTTAGCTCATCAGAAATGTAATTCATGCTCCCATAAAAGAGGGGCCTGGTGTAGCTCTGCTTGAAGTGTGTGGACTGAAATCAGTGACATCATGAAGGGTGAGCCAAAGCAAAGAGCCCTTTTTGCGTGTTTAACACTGACATACCCCCCCAGCCACTCATGGCTGTGCTGTGCTGGAGCACTGCAAGTGAAGGAAGGGGATTCATGGTTTTCACTCAGAAGCTCTTTCATGCTCTGTGTATAAAGCTTGGCAGAGGATAACATCCCAGCCTCCCCTGGGGTTAAGTGTTAGGACTATCCCATCATGGATCATAAGGTTCAATATCTGAAGTAGTATCAAATGTCTAATCCTTTAGTTTAGAAACTAGTTGTTGTGAAATAGGGATAGAAAAATACTTTTGGAAAGCAGATGTCACATTTTATATGGGCAGTGTTGTTTCACGTTAGATATCTACATCCACCTACATTCTCCTCCAAATACATAAAGATGAAAAAAATTGATTAGATGTTTTTCTGAGTACAAGTCTAGCAGCACACTTTCATGCTAACTCTAAGTGATGCTCCAAGACATTCTCAGAAAACTGTGAAATCCTGGAATATATTACTAAATCACTGTGGTTATGTTTACAGTGTAAATTCCAGTTAACTTGACATTATACCCTTCTTGACAGTTGGCTGACAATAAAACTTACCTGCAATTACTTCTGACAGTGGTGTTAGCTGACTGATACAGTGACCTTTTGGAGCACTTGATCAAAGAAGTCCCATTAAGATTATTAGAGACAACCTTTGCAATCCCAAACCGAACCCACCGAAATGTAAAATTCGTTATTTAAATGCATGATCCTTGTCTCACTTTGGTTTACAGTTTTTACCCTCCTGTGACAAACAACACTGTGCTCTGGTGACAGAATATTCCCTTGCCAGAAACCTAATGAAGAAAGATGGGGTTGCAAAATTGCAAACCAAACATGAACAAATTACTAACTAACTGAAAGTAGTCAGCTACCAATTTCTGCATCTAATTCACCAGAGTTTTAAAACTTTCTTAAACCTAATCAAGCTTACCTGATTTCTTTTCCATACTTGCTCAGGATTATTAATATTAAATACTCTCAGCATCAATGGGAATTTAGATATGGAACAGAAGCTATGTCCCACTGGACTCTGTATCCAAATTTTTAACTGGTGTCTAATAGATTTTTATTTCTATTTATTTTTTATGAAACTTTTTATTATTAATAGTGTTCTCAAAATAAGCTAATGAACTGTAATAGATCTGCATAATTATGAAGACTGATAATTTATTCATGTACATGGCAGACAGAATGAAGGATTGGCATTAAGTCTGCCAGAAGTTCACTGAGAATACACACTGCTCTGCACTCTGTTTTGGGACTTTCAGTGGAACAAAAATAGAGGAAAATTCCACTTAGCAGAAGTGTCCTATTTGAAATGTTTTGTAAAATAGTTCCGAAATAATTCTGAAATTGAAAATGTTTAGATTTGATTTAAAAACTGTTGAAATATAAGAAATGGTATATCCTGCCAGCAGGTGTGTTCTGGGTGCTGGTGACTAGGGCAGAAATAATTTTTTCACTACTGACATTAATCGAATACTTTTTCACCCCATTCAGAGCAAACCTCAGCAAAGCTCTGTCTACAGCTCTGCAGTGAGGATATGAAGGCAAATGCAGCATAAAATGAGCAATATGGGACCTGAAACTGTACCAACTTTTCTGTTCTTGCATCAGTTAGTAAGTGACACTGAAGCTCACAGGTAGTGTCAGAACACATGGGCATTTCAGGGGCCCTCAGGAAGGGCGTGGATCTCATGGGACTGAACTGAAAATATTAGTGTTTTGCTCTTTTTTCCACCTTCCTTCTAAACATTGAATAAACTTCAATCTTACACCCTCCCCGTGTTATCAGAGGAAGGCCAGCAGCTTACAGCGGTCAGTGCTCCCAGACAATGCAGCCCTCGCTGCACAAATCACCCTGTGCCCACTCCTCAGACAACTTGGCCATGAGTTGAAATTCAACACTATTATTTTCTAAAGAAGAGATATAAAGCCGTGGATTCTCAGAAACTGTGTGCTCTAACAAATGCATGAAATATTCCCTATCCAGGGGGTTGACACCTGAAATATGTAATCTGTGGTGAGAGCTCATGTTTTGGGAGGACACATGTTCCCTGTCAGGTAATCTTACTTTGAGTTGTTGTTCAGTGAGACACATTTAGTGGTTGGAATAAATCTAAGTTATGGCCTGAAATTTGCTGTGTGTGAACATTTATGTGTGACCTTTTTGTCCATACATCTTCTAGAGCAGCACTGAGAATAGGGGGAGGCTTGCTCTAAGACCTATTGTATTTCAGATTTACAGAGTGTGCAGTGCTGGGATTTGCTCAGCAATAAACAATTGGGCAAACTGAAACAGAGATGCTCAATGTGCTGAGAAAACATAATGATAAAAAGTGTGGTGTAGAGGGAACTTTCATCTTGATGATTGCTAGAAATGTGCAGGAGAAAGCAATTTTCATCCTTTGTTAGAGAAAATGAAGCTGCAAATTTAGGCTCTGAAACTGAACAGGATTACTTCAGAGATGTTCATCTCGGGAATTATTTTCTAGGTTGCACAAGAAAAAACAGTGGCAGTGACAACAGCAGTGGCTTTTTTGTTGTGACTCTTGTTACCAATAAGTCCTAAAGTATTAATGAACATTTCTTGTTGTTTTTTTTTTTCTCTAACAAAGTAAGTAGTGCTAGATAATAATTAATATTCTGTGATCTTTGGAAAAAATCTGGATTTCATTTTCAATATGACATGTTATAGACCATAACTGAAGACTGTGTTAATTGTCATTCTATCCTGTCCCTAAATATAGAGGCAAGAGTTACATTCCTTGCTAAATTCACATTTTGCAGGTACAAGTGGTATAAGTCACAGCTACAGCTTTGCCTTCAAGTCAGATGAAATGGTCATTCTTCTTACTTTTTTTTAATTGCTTCATGGTCTGCCTGAAAACTTTCAGTTACAAAAGAAAATAACATTCTGACCTATTTCTCCTCCCCCTTCAATTGTCAGCATTTGTGGATATCCAGATAGGTGCTGCGCAGGCTTTCAGAACTCAAATAGCTCCAGAAGCAGAATAACCTGCAGAGACTAAAGTGGAGCTGGGAATATTTGTGAGTTTTCTTCTCCAGTTCACAGGAATCCCTACTCTCAGAATTATGCTGGTTATAGTCTGAGGTTGTTCAAGGGTCTTGAACATGTAAGGTTTAAATTGTTTTGTTTAATAATACTGTGGCACACTGGTTCATTTTTCTTGCTGCATATTAAAAAGACTAAGATGATCAGAGTAATATTAAATCAGAAGACCTTGTGAGCTGCTGGACCAAACGGGCTGCAGTCCTGCTGCTCTAACACAGGATGTATGTGTCTTCCTGAGTACTAAATTGGAGAGAAATGTGTCCTGGTTCTGACTGAAGGAGAGTTAATTTTCTTCCTAGTAGCTGGTAGAGTGCTGGGTGGGCACAGGGAGCTTCCTGTATTGAGCTCTTTCCAGGAGGCACTGAGGAAAGGGAAGTAGCTGGATACGTTCAGTGTTGAAAGTGACAGCAAGAGCTCATACAGGAGTGTTCGTGCATTGGAGGCAGGAGCTCTACACCAAAATGAGAAGACAGTTTAAATTTGGAAAGGTTTAGATAATTTAAAAAAAAAATATTATATAGAATTCTTCATTATAAATATTAATGGAAAGGGTTATCTTTAAGTTCATGCCACATGGTAAGAGGTTACTGGCTCCAAACGTGTTCACTCTTTACAGGGTAAAACAGGTCCAATATTCTTCCTATTCTATTCTTCTTTAAAAATGTGAGACAAAACTGGCCCAGAATTAAATTGTGAATGCTTATCAGTCTAAGCCCAAAAGAGTAAATCGCAGGATATTTACCTTTCTATCTTTTAAAAGAAATCTTTCTTTGAATTTATTTTAATTTATTTTCTTTGTGGCCAACTAGTGAATTTACTCATCCTTTCTATTCCAGTTGCTCTTTTCTTCCTGAACTGTTCCTGAAAAACAAATTGACAAAAGGAATCAAAAGAAGTCTCCAAATTAGATTCTTCTACAATTGGAGACAAGCAGCAACCATGCAGTCCATCATGATACTGATTTTTGTTTGTGTATTAACTCTCAACTCAAACATCTGTTTGGTTTAAGCTGTCTTCCTGTTCCATCCAGGGGGAAGTAAATTAGCAGCAGAAAAACCTGATATAAAGAAAATTAGAAGGGTTTTCAGAAGAGCTGAAGCTGCTGTGCATTTGATTAAATTTCCTTTGTGTTTTCACAGTTTTTGGGAAATTGGAGGTTTGATGCTTAGGAAAACAAGCTTTTGAAATAAACTCCAGAGTTCAAAAACCATCCCAGATATGGTCAGATATTCTCTGGAATATCCAATAAATGATAGATACTAATTACATTTTCTGTTATAAACTTGAGGATTAAAGAATCAACCATCAATAACCCCAGGTTTGGTTTGTGTGAGGTTGGTTGACCCTGTCTGCTAAGCATGGCAATATGTACAGAGGTTGTTGCTGCTCTGTGAACTATTAGGACTTGCTTTATGACACCAATTAATCACATTAGTGCTTTAATGCCCTTAAAAGACATCTTTCAACTTGCAGAAACTTTCTGTTATGGATTTTGCTGAAGCAGGAAATATTTTTATGATATTTTCTCTTTAGATACCCTTTTAACCTTCTCAAGCAATTTAGAGTACATATCTTGTGATAACTCAATTTCCTGTCTTAATTGCACGTCGTTACTTCCCGAGATGGGGTAAGCATGCTGAAAATACCAATTTTCCACTTCGGTATCCTGGAGAGGAATGTGACTTTGGGGGGTGGGCTTTGGAAGAGCTCTAAATGAACAAGGGAGTCACATGAGAGGCATAGTAAAATGTAGTCCTAGTTTTTCACCTTCCCTTTCCAGAAAAAGTTGCTCAGGAGTGTCTTTTGAAATATTTTTGAGTTCTAGAAGGGTGTTAGTTTGACAGCCCATAAATGTGAGAGCCCTTTTGGGTGCACTGAGAGTGCTTGCTCTATGCCTGCCCTCTGGCAATCAATTTGAAGCTGCAAGGAAGTATCCAATAGGTGATAATTTTGCTGACACACAGGTAAAGATCAATACTGGTGAACGATCAAGTTCAAGTTAATTTTACAGAAGTCCTCAAGTATCACTAACACACCTGTCATGGATCCAGTCAAGCTGAACAGAGGTTTTAGTGGTGAAATGGCTGAATACAAGGTACTCAGTTGTCCTCCCTCCCTACTTAGTGCTGATTTTGTCTTCTTGCTGAAAATGGTCATAATAGGTCAAATTCCCCCATTGAATTTGTTGGTTATTTGAAATATTTTACCATATTCTCAATAAGGAAAGTCCCAAGATTATTCCGTTACCTTTCTTTTATTTCCTGCTTTTGCTTCCTCCCTAAATGAAGACAGTATTCTCACTTCTGTTTTCTTTGTGCAGTTTTTCAGAGCTGGGTTTCTTTGCTGCCCATTCTGTCTGTTGTAGTCAGCTCTTGCCCTTAGTGCCCTATAGGGCCCTGTATTTGCAGTGCTTCACTATGGCAGAAATTTTTTGTTTGGTTTGCTTTCTGGGTTTTTCCCCCTGCCTTCCTTTTTTTTCAATATGCACTCAATAGTCAAACTTCGGTTCATTTTGTTGGCTTTTAAGCACATTGCTGCAGTAGAAAAATTACTGAAAGGTAGAAAATGGAGGTGATTCTTTGGGAAAAAAAAATCAGAAGGATAGGAGTTAGGCTTCCTCAAGCCCTCTCCTGGGTGTCTGTTCACTAGGAAAATGGGATCTGCAGGATTGTTTGTACATCCTACACTAAACTGTGCATTTTGTTCTGTATTTTATGCTGAATGAAGAGCCAATGTCTACTAAAAGGCTCTTGGAAATCCCATTGTAAAGAGAAAATGTGTATTCCCTGAGCAAATAGGAGTAATCATTTCATCCCTGAGCTTGTGTTTCTTCTCATTTTTTGCTATTCTAAAGATATTCATGGGGGCTGTAGAGACAAGGGGGTAAATAGATAAATCAAAGTGGATCAAGTCTAACTGTGATCAGATGATTGCAGTGCTTGGATAATATCCTCTGCCATAGGAAATTAATTTTTATTGATATTTACACATGATCTCAGCACAGAACGTTTTGCCATCACTTTTACTGTGCTGCTGTAAACTGATGGTACACTAAACCAAAAAATATTTAGAAACAAATGTATGTGACAAAACCCTAGAGGAAACATTTAGTAAAATGAAATTATTTGCTATTTGAGCTGGGAGTTTTAGCAGCTGAATGTGTGAGTTTGTCTGTAAGGGTTGCAGCAGCCACCAGCCAAGAGTCTCAACATTTCAGAATGAACGTTCGATGAGCCTTTGCTATGGACTTCAGTCCTTTGAGGAAAAGTGAGATTTGGGTGAGGCTCTCATATCTTTAAGTGTAGGTATCTACATTTAATCTAGGCGTCTTGATTCCCTTCATAAATCATGGACAGGCCTCCTTTCATCTCCTCTGAAAGCTGACATCTAAAACAGCTGAGGTGAGTACCAGGCTCCTCTTCATGGACTTCAAAAGGAATCAAGATGGCTAGTTTGCTTGAAGGTAACCAAATGTGTGGGAGAATCTTGTGACAAGAGTCTAAAATAAAAAAGGGTTCAAGAAATTGAAATTAATTAACTTGAAGTTAGTGAAGTTAGTAGGCACAGTATCTGGGAATTCGGGTCAATTTCTAAGCAGAATCAATCATGGCACTAAGTGGGACTGTGTGGTTGTTGGAGAGAGAAAGGGAAGGGTACCCAAGTCTCTGCTAACAGGAGACAGGAGTGCCTTCAGTTCCCTTGGCTGTATTTGTTTCTCTGTTCTGCGTTCAAAAGGTAAAATTTTAAGTAAACTAGGCAGGAAGTGCCGGCTTCCATTGCCAAATCTTCTGGTTACCTCTAAGGAGATGGTCTGGAGTTTGAAATGTTTTGGAAGGGAGAAAAATGCATGGTACATCTGCCATTGGTTCATGTTCTAAAACACCTTGCAAGTAAAGTTTTATTTCAGATGATGAAGCTGTAGCTTAGAGCAATATTTATTTTGAAATAATTTATGCAATAACTTACCCCAGCAGTTATTGTAAAGAAGCAAAAAGTTCCCATATATGTGGCATAAGCAAACAGAATAGGATATTTTCATTATAGATAGTTTGGGTTATTTATGTCCCCCCTGAATGAAACACACAGTGTTATTAAATAACTTTACATTAAGTCAATTGGTAAAATTCCCACTGAATCAAGGTTCACTGTGTTCAAATGATTCCAGGCAAGCAGGGAGGATACACTGGCTGTGCAGTCTGATCTGGAATTGCTTCACCTTATGGCTTGGATAATGAGATATTGATTTTCACAGAGCAGGTCATGTTCGAGAAAAAATGAGAGACTCAGCAGCAATTATAGAAATAATTTACAGTTGAAAGTGGAGAAAGGTTTTCTTTCTGGATAGCAGATAATATATTTTAGCCAAGTCTTTCTCACAGTTGTCAGGATTTGATACAAAGAAAAATAAAACTGAAAACAAAAACACACTGTCAAATTATATGCTTCTATTTTCATAAGTGGTACTTGAAAGATGTCTTCTAACTATTTTGCAGGAAAGATAAACGGAGTCTGTTAAATACTTAATGTCTGCCAGCTCCAGCCGTAAGTCACAGGGACTTTGCACAAAATCCTAGCAACGCTCTCTGGTTTCAGCAGCTCTGAGCAATCTTTTCAGCTGACCTACAACGGTGGAAACAGCAGAAAACATAACCTTCAAGATGCTCTTTTCTTATTACAAGCATAACATTATTCATTTCTAAACTCAGTTGTATACTCTCACTAAAATCAACCTCTGTCTCCCTAGGCATGGATCTCGGACAGCCTTCCTTGGGATTTGACGGATGAGGGCAGAGAGCCTGCAGGAGAGCTGTGGGGCTGCAGGCTGAGGGCGTGTGGGATCCCACTGCACTGGGGCTGCCAGGGATGGAATTAGTTCTCTCCTCATCAGCTGGTGTCGAGCCCTTGCTTTGCATTTGTGATGCAAACAGTGTCAGCAACACACCAAGGGTGTGCATTGCTGAGCAGTGCTTCCACAGTGGTGCATCTCTGTTTCCTTTGTCTCCTCCCCAGGGAATTATAGAATGGACTGGCTTGGAACAGACCTTAAAAACCCACCAGTTCCACCCCCCTGCCTTGGCCAGGGACACCTTCCACTAAAACAGGTTGCTAAAATCCCCATCCATCCTGGTCTTGAATATTTCCAGGGATGGGGCATCCACAGCTTCTCTGAGCAACCTGTGCCAGGGCCTCAGGAGCCTCACAGTTGAGAATTCCTTCCTACACCCAATCTAAACCTGTCTTCTCTCAGTTTAAAGCCATTACCTTTCTCCCAGTATAAGCTCTTGTCAAAAGTCTCTTTCCAGCTTTCTTGGAGGCCCCCTTTGAAAGGTGGTGGCTTCTCCTTTGGTCCCATGGAAAACACAGCATTAGGAGACTCATCTCCTATTTTTGTCTTCCTCCTTTTGCCTCTCCCCTTGACTTTTCCCTCCCAGGAGCCACTACTCCTTGCCAGAGTTGTGCTTTCCTGGTTTCTGGAGGGATCCTGGCAGAGGGCACCCTGAGGCTGCACCCAGATAGGCACTGCCTCAAGTGGTTCTTTGATCATGTGCTTTTCCTTGAGAACTTGCATCAATTTCTACCTGGGATTTGAGGTTAACACCTCAAGGCACTTAATTTGTAAAATTTAGTTTTTCTAGTAAGACATTGATTAGCAGTCTAATCTGTAGTCTTCCTGTGGGATATTATCCTCTACAGACCTATTTGAAATAATTTTATTATAAGATTTTTTAATACCTAGCAAAATTACTTGGTCAGGAAAAGTGCTTGTGTGAATAACAGAGATGATGTATTCAGTGCTTTCTGGACCTCCTTTTAATTATTTCCTCCAAAGACATTGTCCTTCTTTTTCCTGTTCCCTTGGGAATACTTGTCAGAGGGCAAGAATGCTGTTTAGGAATGTTCAAGTGTTCTTTACAGCTGAATGACTTTGTAAAGTAGGGAAATATTAGAGAATATTTTGTTTGTTTACATATGGACTACTTTTTACCTCTGGAGAGGTAAAAAGTTATATCCCTGTTTCTATTAGTAAGAGCCCTGCTATGCCCTCTCCTGTGGTTTTATTCTCTGTTTACAGTGTGCTCTTCTGTTTGAATGCTTATAAGTTGCCCTAAAACTTTCAGTATCTCCAGACCAATAAAAAGAATTAAAATGTGACTATGAAAGCATTGTACTGAAAGAAAGTAATGAAATTAAGATGGAAAATGCCATTATAAATAATGTATTTTAATAAATAACTGTACACTGTAGAATTTCAATTACAGGAAAACCTATTTTACACAAGTAACTACTAAAGAAATTGCTTTAGGAACACATCCATTCATTGAATTACAGGACATAAATTCTTTCTCTGATTGCATCTTCCGTTGTGAGGGGAGCAATCACAGCAAACACCAAGCTCTAATAACACCCTCTCCTTAGGAATTAGAATTTACTGACGGATGGGAATGTGGAAAGGCTAATTGAAGGTTGGTGCTTCTGTGCACAAAGGGAATGAATGGAACTCGTCACACAAAAAGCAAGAGCTGTGATCATTGGCAGGTAGCTCAGCAGCTCATCTTGGCCGTGCCTTCAGGAGGTGTTGGGGTTCAGGGACATTTGAGGGTGTTATGGGTCCCTCCATGCAGTGTCCTGGGGTGCATTTCATGTGCACAGTGCATTTATACCCTGTGAGAAGAGAGCAGAACACCCATGGGGTGTGACAGGAAGTGCTGCTTGTGGGGTGTCTTTTACATGAATTGGACTGAGAATTTGGTGGCTTTAGCGTCCGTTTTGGAGGAGGGGGAGTGTCAGAAATGTTTGTCATGGTTCAAACAGGCAATGGGTGCTTCAGTACCTTGAGGATCTGTAGCATCACCTCTCCATCTCCCGTCCATCCCTGGAGCTGTCTGTGGGGTCGGGATAATCCAGGGTATTCCTCACCTGAGGTGGGGTCTTTGAGGCAGAGACTGGTGCCACTCCAGGATAGGAAATACACACTGGACCCTTCCCAGAGGTGACTATAACACAACCCAAGGCATCTTCGTGTTTCAGGGTTCAGTGTCCAGCTGGCCTGAAAGGAAAAGGTCTCTGGCAGTGCTTTTCAAAAGGGGGAAGAAAATGGGAAGTGTCTGGAATGGAGGAGCTGGGACAGAAGTTTCCAGCAGAGATCTGCTTTTCTGATTGCTGTATGGTGGAAATAAGAAAAGCTGGGGGGAAAAAAAGTAATTAAGAAATGTAATGTAATCACTGGAAATTAACAGATTAAATGGGGAAAACATGCAGCTTATGCAATGTGATATTCTATGTGCAAAGTTAGCAAAAAGAAAACTAGAAGTATAGCCTCATCCTTTTAGTGTTTCCTTAGGTGACATGAGGACCCAATCCTGTTTCAGTTTGTTCATACTTGAGAGCAGTCTATTGATTGGGAAGTGTTTGTTTACATCTTAGATGACAAACAAACAACCAACAAGGATTCTGTCTTCTCAAATCAGTATTTTGCTGGGTATTTTCTTTTTACCTTGGTAAATAACCTTTCCTTTTGTTGTGCAGCTGGACACCTTTCCCCTGATGTTTTTATGGATTGAGTTTAGAAGTATTGATGTGTTTTTAACTTCTGTCAGAGAAAGGTAACTTATTCATTTTTTTCTCCCTAGATTTTCTATTAAAGCCATCTTTTTCTTTTTTTTCTCCTCCTTTACTGGTAATGTTGTTTTAATGCTTCCTTAGTCTGTTCTTTTTGTGCTGTGAGTTCAAGAATGTTCTTGTAGAAACTAGTTATTTTTTCATCCTAATGTCACCAGTGAGTCAGTCTAACACACATTCTTATTACAGGATTACTTGAGATTTCTTTTTTATTTAGTAAAAAACATCAGAGTTCTCTTTGAATTTTCTGTGCCAAGACAATCTATAAAGGCCTTCCGCAGACACTGTACAAAGAAAAATGTGTCTATGGGGATACAGATTCTTCCTGTTGCTGGTATTGCTGTAGGGTTTTGATCAACTGTTTATAGAGGAAATGAGAAGATCTTTTGCCTTCCTCTGGAAAATGACTTATACATTTATCAACTTCTCTTCCTAAAATAATATGTATGGTAGAAGTACAAATATTTTCAACAGGATATTCACTCTATTACTTTAGAACAACAGATAGAGGAATAAAACTTGTTCTATTATAGTCTGACTCTTCCTGAAGCAATTTCAGACCTCACAAAAAATTTGAACATGGGAATTGCACAAATATTTGTGCTTTCTAAATCACATTTACACAGATATTTGCTTGATGCTATTATTGTCCATAAAAATGTAATGAGATACTAATGTAGAAATCCATTCATAGTAGGAAACACAAGATGTTTAAATATCTGAAAGAGGAAAAAACCTGTATTGGGACTAGTCTGTACAGCTTGCCTGAAGTGCTGGTTTAGACCACAACTTTAAGGAAGGGCACTGATCTGTTATTACAACCTCTGTGTTTTATGCTGTGCACAAATTGTCTCTGAGACCCACTTAGATATGGAACACAGAGCACAAAGTTGGCAAACACTTCAACAGCTTGGCATTGCTTCCCTAAGTGAGCAAAGCAGTTGTTAATTCTGGGAGTACTCTGACACAGAGAAGTTAATGCCCTGTAGGTTATGCTATAAATTCCCATCACTATGGTTATTTTGCACTAAGTGTCTGGATGGACACACACAGATTTGCATGGAGAGCTGTTGGGAAGTAAATTGGGTATGGATTCACAACACAACGTTTTAAAGCAACTCACATAGCAATAAAGCAAGGTTGTTGTCAGGTTGCCTTTCCTGCTTTCAGCTGCTCCAGAGGGGCTACCAAATGCAGCTGCTGCAAACCACAAAACGCACAGCTCTGTGTTAGGTGGTTTAAACTGCTGTGCAGCAGTTTGGGGGTGGGCATGGCAGGGGCTCTCCAGCTGCAGGGATGGCAGTGCCTGGGGGCTGTGGCCAGGGACTGGTTCTATCAGCACAGCAACACCTGACCTTTCAAGGTCTTGAGCACTTAAGAGAGTGAGCTCTGTTTCTAAACCAGTAAATTCAAACCCCAAAATTCCACACAAAACTGAGCCCTCAGTCTGTTAGAATAAGCAGATCATGATTTTTAAAGTAAAATAGTTTTCTTTACAGACATGATTTTTATTAAATTCTACATAATTTAAAATTGTCAACATTTGGTTTAGAAAATATTGAGAAATCATAACAAAATACATGACTACTGCACTTCCATAGCAGAATGTTCTGATTTTTGTGTTGAACTGGATTTTATAACAAGCAAATCCAAAACTCCAGGCTTTCTATGAAAAGATTCCAAATGTCATGACCAGTATGTCATGTTGCTAAGGCACACAGAAGAAACTCCTCCATGCCTATTTTAACTAGAAACTTGGTTTTCCATTATCGCTCTATCCTTGTCTATCAAACTCATCATTTACATTGTGTGCAGAAAGACTTGTAAGTGCTGCCAATTTTGAACAAATGGGAATTATTTGTAACTCCAGACCTGAGAAGTCTTTGGAAATGCTCTGCAGTCATTATACTTATTAAAGTTGATATTAATGGGAGAGAATAGATATTAATTGGATAGAGCAAAATCAAACTTACTTGCATGAAATTGGAGTGTTTGGTAGTGCACTATAACGGATTGAGTTGGGGTGGTCCCCAGGCATTCTCCAGCTGGAATTACAATGGCACTCAGGTCTGGTCAGCTCCTTGGGCTCAGACTCCTCTGTGGAACTTCCTGATCTCTTAAGATGCAAAAGAGAAAACTTCATCCTTGCCGGCTGGGAGGTGCCATTGGTTCTTTTTTATTTATTCCTGAAAATACCAACAGAGATGAGTGATTTAAAAACAGACTGGTAGAGAGTAGATAATGTAAAGTGGAAACGGTTGCTCATGTTTCTTTTTTCTTGTGTAATCCTCTCCACCATCCTCTGGAATATGGACAAAATCTCCATGAAATCAATTAAATTAGGTATAGTGTTATGTAGCTGTAGCCTTAGAAATGCTATTTTATAATCACAGACTGAAATGGGCAATTTCAAGGCAATTTTTCTCTGCTTTGAATGGCTTAAACTCAGGGGTAAATCTTGACAGAGTTTCTGATTTCCAGATATGTGTGGTCATTAGAGATCTGAAGGTGCTTCTTGCCCTGCCTGTTGCTGCCCTGCCCGGGTCAGTTCCACTGAGCTGCTGTGGCACATCAGTTCTAGCAGGCACAGTAAAGCCTGTGTTTCTAGAACCAGCCAGGGCTGCTTTTCATGCTGTTGGTGATGCCTCTCAGTTCTAAGAACAAATCTGAGGATAATAACAGAATATTGAAAAAAATTATCTTTGTAAATGGCACTTCTCCAATAGCAGAAAAACAAAATGAAAAAATAGTAATGGCAAAGCTCATGTTTGCTCACAGGCCTCTTTACTCCTGCCTGTTAAAGCTTTGGCTTTTGGGATTTCCTTGTCTTGTTTTGAACCTTCCAAGTCTGTCTGCTTCAACTTCAAATTGGCATTGACTGCTACACTGACCTGAGCAATTTATGGGGCAAAACTAATTCTAAATCTGAATCTCTATAGCAAAGGTTG
Organism: Daphoenositta chrysoptera; assembly: GCA_013397915.1. Classification (NCBI taxonomy): domain Eukaryota; kingdom Metazoa; phylum Chordata; class Aves; order Passeriformes; genus Daphoenositta; species Daphoenositta chrysoptera. The sequence continues at coordinate 242,622 of VZRO01007986.1, read as the reverse complement.
AACTGGTTTGAAATCAAAGGTGGTACAAATTGCTCCCTTTAGGTGCAGCACAGGCATTAACAGTATTTGGCTCACTCCACAGGGTGGGTTCAAATGCTGTACCACAATCTGAATGCCTTCCCAGGATTTCTACCTGGAGGCAGCCCCTGACCCCAGGGTGGTTAGGCTCTGCCCACAGCACATGCCTGGGAGCTGCTGGGATGATGGAGGGGGAGGGAGGAGAACTGAAACACGTGGAACACATAAAATTCTCATTGAAAATTCAGTCATTTGGCATCCAGTTGAGTTGATCTCACGTCAGGCATCCTCTTGACTTTTTTTTTTCTTTTAAGGAGAAGGCATGTAATAATTTCTGATTTTTTCCTCTATAAGTAAAATTTCAATGTCAAAATGCCAAGGGTTGCAGAGCACTCAAGGGCCTGGGAGGCAAACAGGCATTTAAGCAGCAGTGGGATGCAGCAGGCCCTGTCCCTCAGTGCCTGTCCCAGTGCCCCTGGCTCTTCATTCCAGCAGGACCTGTGAGTTTGCAGAGGTGTCAGGATGCCCACTGGTCCTGAGGCAGGTGAGGATGGCTCTCCCCAGCAAGCTTCCATGGAGCTGTCAGAGGGGGCCTGGACGTGCCACTGACTCCGCTCTAGCAGTGAGACAGTAAAAATCCTAAAGTCACTTAAATCAGTAGTAATACACACAGAAAAATATCTGTAAGACTGTGCTGAAGAGGGAAGTGTCAAGTAGTTCCGTTCATGTTCTGGAAACAGAGTGACTGGGAAAAAGCAAAGGGAATCGGGAAAAAACAAGGTATCCTTGGAGAGCTTTTTGTAAGACAGAATCCAGGAAAATGAGCTGGAAGAGGGAGAGGCTGTGTTTTTACAGGCCTGTAAACTTTGGATGCCACCTCTGGTTTAATCCTAAATAAGCTTTTGCTTTCCATTTGGCCTGTGCACTCCAAAAGCCAGTTGTGTGTGTTTATTCTGAAGGTTAGGTATCTTTTCCTGACTGTTACATGTCTCTGCTTCTGTCCCACGAGATACTGAACATCTGTAGGATCCTGATGATATTACATTTTTACTGATTTGAAAATGAATTGGCAACTAAAGATCTCATTCCTCCATCTTTTACCAAGTGCTGCTTGAGATGCCAGTGTGGATTTTTGCCACCCAAGTGATCATTAAACAGCGAGTTTCTCTCATTTTGAAACCCAGATGATTGTGTATGATTTACTCATTTATGTTTTTAAAAAGTGCTTCAGTCTTTTTGTTTACAGGCCTTTGAAAAAGCAGTGAAACACACTGTGATGTCTTTATCAGATTCTTTTCTAATTAATCAAGAGTAGCAGAAGAAACAAACAAATGAAAAAAGAAAATTATCTAAGTGAAAGTCTGCAAATAAAGAACTTCAAGTGTGACATGAGAACAAAGGCGTGCATGATACTAATGGATACATTTTAAAAGCTATTTTTAAGTACATCTTTTCTGTTAATTCTCAAGGGAATAAATTTTTTTGACTATAGCTGTTTTTTTTCCACCAAAATGGTAACACTGGCATCCTGGAAGAGGTATATGGTATCATATAGATTTCTATTTGAGTGATAAACTCTAAATAGAGTAGAACAAAACCAGCTATCCTTATTCTTAGCTTTCCTTATTCAGTTACAGATATTTTTTTCCTTTTTAGAGAATAAATTCTGTAAACATTTGCTTGATACTTTTCCTGGCAGGTGCAAGTGGCACAGAGAAATAAGGGTTAAAGCAACCCCAGAGCTCACTGATGAGCCTGGGTGGGCTCTAACGAAGGCCATGATTTGGCAATTCAGAAAGAATATCATTGGTGCCTTTTTTCTTTTTCTCTAAAATGGAAGTGAGATGATAATCATGGCTGATTTCTAGTCTCCTGATGCTGATGGAGGATATGAATTAAATTGGGTTTAGTAATAAAATGAACCCCTAGAAGAGAATTATAATCAGACTCCTAAGTGGTTATAATTGCTGAGGACTGGAGTAAAAGCTATTCAAATAACATCCAGCTGTAGGCACTGTGAACTCTTTAATCAAATCCAAGATGGGTTATCCCTGGTTTTCTTACATTTTCTCCTTCTGTCTAGGTCTGTAGTTTTCTTTCAGAATGATTGTGCCCTAGCCATCTTGTTATGTTTATTTAATTAAGACATTTGTGAATGAAAAATTCTCCATTTTAAATACATCTACATGTAAAATGAAAGCTGTCGGTGATAGGAAATTGACTGGTGGGAGTAGAAAGGAGAATGTCCATTAATGGATATTCCATTATTATCCAAAGGTGGCAGAGCCTGGCAAAACCTTATCCAGCCCCTTGGCCCTGGGGCCATTGCAGAGTCCTGTGTTGCTGTGAGGGAGGAGAGGCAGCAGGGCTTGGGATGTTGGGATGTGCTGCAAGCTGGGCTGAGACCAGGGGGGAGTCCAGGGCTGCAGGACTATGACAGAAACATCCATCAAATGTAGATGTTTTCTACTTTGCTGCTTGAGTTAAGCACTCAAGGAAGGAGAAAGCTGTTGAGATCAGATGATGAAACTATTTCTGATACATCAAATTAGTGAAAATCTACAGCTGTTGTAGAAATTAGGAGGACTAAACACATTGTTTGCTATTGTACATGGCAATTCACTATGGAAAAAGCAAGGGAATTAATAATTGAATTCTTTGCAGACCACAAGGAGGTTCTCTGTGCTACAACCCAACTTGCACTGTTGAGAACAGGAAGGGCTGTGAGGAAGGAAAGTGCCAAATGGTCCCAGGGTACAATGGATTGCCATGGCCAGACCACAGGTGTGGAGTGTCAGGTGCTCCAGCAGTGACCAGGAGATGCTGAGTGGAATTGTTGCTGTTTCATTTAGGTAATTCAGTACTGGAGGTGATATTTGTTGATAAAGTGAATAATCTAGTTGAAATTAAATCCACTAAAATTTGAAAATAAATACAATTAGATGTGTTCTGAAGCATCAGTTTGCATGACTTTCCTCCAGGAGGATGACTGTTTCTAGTAGGGAATGCCTACTTCTCACAAACTTAAAATTTCAGTTCCAGTGCATAGAAGATTTATGGAATGAGATTATGATCAGAGGACATAAAGCAGAGCTCAAGGACCAGATGTAAATAGGACAGAGGATACTATTTACCAGAAAAGTGAATGGTCTTAAGAGGAACATGCAGTATAAAGGGAAAGTCAAAATTAACAAGCTTAACACAGGGATGGGAAATAATCTGTATTTCTTCTGAGAAACAGAACTGAAGAACTAAATTTATTCTCTTTTACATTGTATTGGATGGTTTGACAAATAAATTATTTGGTAACAACATCGCTTATGATAGAACCATAACTCGTTTCAGGAGTAATAGCTCTCATTATTGTCATTGATTCAGGAAACTAGAATAAATATCTTTGCTTATTAGAATATTATGTAGATAACTTTGAAAAATGCTGAAAGCTGCTTACTCTTTCATGCCCAAAATGAAGTAGTTCTGTCTCCTCAGAAAAAAAAAATTAGTCTGTGAGGGCTGAGAAACAGGCAGTAACTGGTGCGGTGTTTTCAGAGCAAGTGAGAAAGTCAGCTGAGACTTTGAGTCAGAATGGGCAAAGCTCACACGTATAACCAGTAGCAGTGGTATGTCCATGTCCCCTCATGGACAGAGGGGAAGCAGGCTCAGGACAGCAACAGCTGGCAAGTATTTGGTGTAACCCAACACAAGATGAGCTAATATTGCTGTGGTAGCCACCTTGCTCAGCTATAGACACAAAAAAACCCAGTGCTTATCTATCCAGTGCCTTGGGCCTCATTTTTATTTTTTTCTTCAAATAAGTCCTTTCAAAGAGGCTCTCCTAGGTGTAAAGAAATTGTACATTCTTTTGTGAAATCTGGACTATTGCTTCTCTTATTCAGGTTTTCCATTTACTTATCGTTAACAAGAGACTTGACCAGAGGAAATGGCCTCATATTCCACCAGGGGAGGTTTAGGTTGGATATGAGTGGAAATTCCTTCACTGGAAGTGTTTTCATGCATTGGAACAGGCTGCCCAAGTCGGGGGTGGAGTCACCTTCCCTGAAAGTGATCAAAAATGTGGAATGTGGCACTGAGGGACTGTGATGGGCTTGGCAGTGCTGGGGTTACAGTTGGACTCGATGGCCTTGGAGGGCTTTTCAGCCTCAATGGCTGGGTGATCCCATGGTACTGTAACTTTTCCAGATGTTTTAGTATACACACAGCATAGTAGCAACAAGCAGCCTTCTTTTCTTCTTCAGCCTTTTCCATGAAAATGGACTGCAGATGATACCTTGTTTACAACAATTAATATTTCTATATATGCGTATTATTGATGAGAGTCATAAATTCTTCTCCAATAACATCTATTTTTTAATGGTAATGTGCAGGTTTATTTCTTGTGTTGTTTAATTAATTTGTACTTACTGATCTGTTGCGCTTGTACAAAGTTTTCTTTATTATCTTGAAAATCTGTATTATATTAAAAAGGTTAATTAAGGAGATTTAAAGTAAAAATAGCTACTTCTGTTTCCATGAGAACTTTTAAAGAGGGTATCAGTTAGAGTGATTTAGCTTTTTGCCAATTCACCTCTAAATTACTGTTTGAAGAGGAAAAGCAAACTCAAAGTGGTGGTGAGAACTTCAGGGTACAGGTTTGTTACCCTTAAAGAGCATAATCCTCACAGCTGTGTTTTCTCTTTGTTGGCTTTGTGCACAGTTATGCTGGATAGAACGACGAAGAAGAGCTATGCCTATGTTTTCCTTACTTATCTTTTTAGCAGAAATGGTAAGTAAGGAAGTTACTTGTAGAAGTTTTTCCTTGATCTTTTCTTCGTTGTCTTAAGAGTAAATTTAGAATTTATAAAAAAGGAGAAAGGCTTTCACTTACAAACTGGAAGTGACTATTCTGTTTTAATCTACAGTGAAATAGAAAGCTATTTAGAGCCAAAAGTTTTAAGCTGGGGGGAAAAATGAGATACGTGTCTGAATTACGCACTTGGCAGATTGCGGAAAGACTGAGAGGCAGATTCTGTGACATTCTTTTATTGATCTTTTTTCAGGATTCTTTACTAAAAATTGCTGTAATTCTGCCAGAAGCAGGTACTAAAAGTTCTGCACCCCTTCAGTGGCAATGGCTGGGCTGGTGTGGGGTGCAGAGGATGTCAGTGCTTGCCTTTAAACTGACAATCCAGTTCAGAAACCACTCCTGCCATGTTTGGTTCCCATCATCTGCATTCTATACATGGGACCTAAGGAGCTGGACAGATCTGTTTGAAATGTAAGCAAACAAGTTACTTGCTACTACTTTTTTATGCTGTTTAGTTAAAGCACAAGAACTAAAGATAAATTTTATCTTCCGTCTCCTCTTTATTGCTTTTGATTTTTAGAATAATCCCATGCAGGATAGAAGGTTCCCTGCTGTAACTTCCAACTGGGAGTTTACATTATTCTTCAAATGCTTATTTATAATTTTTTCTAACAACCTATCTAAAATATTTTTGGCATGGGTACTTTCTTTGTGGCTTAGTACAATCTTTTGACCATTAGGGATAATTGCTTATGACATCATATCAGTCAGGAAACATACAGGGAGATTTGCCTGAACAAAGAACTCAGAGCTGGATACAGTTCATCCTTTTTTGAGCAATATAATACAGCAGTGCTCAGACAAGGTAATAGAAGAACTAATTTGACAAAACTGTAAGAAGTATACCCAGCCTTGACTCAACTCTGTAGGAATGGGGCCTTTTTGAGATTTCAAGAGATAATAGCATCATTCCTGTTGATAAATTTTGCTCTTTTGATAAGTTTTTGTTGTGTTTCTCTGTATTCTATTCTTAAGGCCATGTACTTGACAATACATTTTCCTGGCAGTAGGGCTCTCTGTGTCTCCCTGCTGCCCATGTAATGTACAATTTTCTGTTTAGAAGTTCAGGGTGTACATAAATTTCTCTCTAAATGACTGAGCTTAAGACTGGCAATGTCCTACCTTTTTGTGATGGAAAAATTTCAAGAATTAATGAGTCCCTCCGTTTTGTGTTTCCTGTCTCTTTTTCTGTTGTGCTGGTAAATAAACCTTCTTTTTATGGCAAACTATTACAGTCATGTGGAGGTAAAATATGCAATTAATGAGATGGTACAATATATTTCATTCAAGCAAAGTATTGTCTGGCAGAGTAATCAGAGGCTCCCTGGTGCCCTCTCTGTGCTGGAAGTGTGACACTGTTTCCTTTAGTGCCAGATGGCAGGTCAGTTGTAATCCATAGCTCCCAAACATGCACTGTGCAGTAATTTCCTTGGGCTGAAGAGCTCGTTCTGCAGAGCCTGCTCCTCTGCACATCAGTAGTGTTTTGTTATAAATTTCATTGAAGTACTGCTCTACTCACCACTTTTGCATTCTCATATTGTTATTAAAAGACAAGCAATTGCAAGAGCAGAAGTTTGAAGCAGAACCTGGTTCCCCCCTTTATCTGCACCTGCCAATAGCATTTTATTACAGCACAGTGAGAACTGGTCAGCAAGTAGAGTCAGAATTTATCAGCTGCTGCAGGCACTCTGCTACAGGAGCTGCATGTCATTATTAGGGCAGTTATGTAGCTATGAGAACATTTCAGGATGTCTTGTCTTACTGATCTGCCCGTGGCATGAGTGACAGTGATCTGAATGAGGCTGATGAGCCACTTGGATGGGGACATTCTGACATTGCCTACAGCAAACGGAATGGCAACTATTGTTTTCTAGCAGCAAATAAAATTTGCAAAACCGGAGAGTAAAAAAGAGAAGCTCAAAGGCAACATTGTGTGAATTCCTTGTAATAAAACCCTGCAATGCCTACACCAAAGTGGTTGAAGCTCCAGCCACTGGTTAGCTGAGCTGCCTCTCTGTTCTCCCCACTCCCATTAAGCAGAGAACAGATCCATCATGTAGGGAAGATAATAACCATGCTATCTCAGGAAAGATTATACTTGCCTTGTCAGGGTAAATTTATTAAGCATCAGAAAGTGTAACAGGCACAAAATCATAGCAAATGCCAAGGAACAGGCACCCTTCCAACTCTCTGCAGCTGAGCAGGGGGAGGACGTTATTGCTGTATATTGTATCTATGCCGCCTTCTTCCCTTTTTTCAACCTTTTTGTGTTTCTGATAGCACAGGTTTTCTGCATTGTGAGTAGATACCATTTACAGTCTACACTTAAATCACTACAACCAAATCTTATGTGTCCCCATTCTTCAGTTTCTTCTTAGTATTTTTTAAAGTAGTATTTTGGAACAAAGCAGCATTTTTGTGAAGGTACAAGGTGCTTAAGTATCCTGTGGCCTGCTGAGGTCAATGAGAACATTCCTGTTGCCTTCTTACCTTTTGAACTTGGCTTTGACTGCACATAATATTTTTACTGACATTTAAAGTTAGGAAGAAGCATCATAGACTAGACAGGCAAAGTGACAAAAACACTGATACCACTTGCTGATAGTTGGAGATACTTAGTTATGTTTATCATTTTATACTTTAGGCTAGAGCATGACTTAAATTACATATTCTCCTCTCACTGCAGCAGTCAGAAGTAAAGAGAGCTCAGCCCTTCTATACTTTGACCCTCCTATGAGTCTCCTGGTCACCCAGCATGAGTCCTTTCACTCTTTCCTGCTTCTGCAGGGTGGTTCCATAAAGTCATGTAGTAGCTTGAGGCAAAATGACAGATGTGAGAAGTTCTCTGACAGAAGCAGTTGCAGAGGGACATTCTCCACACAGATGCTTTCACCTGTGAATGCAGGGCCCCAGCAGAATAAATGTGAAGGATATCAGCCTAGTGGAACCAAAAGGTAATGAGTATTTACAATGCATCCTATTTCATAGCATATGCCTGCCAAACATGCAATAGTTCAATATTTGGGAAAAGATTGAATCTCTGTGAGTGCTTCATAAGCATTGTTTTCTGCTTTTATTTGAAAAAGCATGTTTATTTCTCTGCTTGAGTTATCAATAGAAAATGTGCCTGTGGCCTAATCAGTGAAGTGAGAAAAGAAAGAAACCTCTGCAATGGAAATGAAATAGTTTTTGGTAAGGTGGTGGTACCATCCCACCACTCAGGCCTATGGAACCTATACCCAATATTAGGTTCCAAGGGTCAGACTAGGGTGCTTTGCTAATAGAAAAACAATGGAAAACACAATCATTGTCCTTTTCTCCCTTATCACTCAAAAGCGTGCATGACATGGCATGAGGACATTAGCTTCTGTTTGTTGCCTCAAGATTATTATCTCCCAAACTCCATTGCTCATCTGACTTTTAAACACAAAACCTGGTGTTGGTTTCCAGTCATTAAGTGACTTTCACACAGTTATGCCCTAAGCTTCAGCTAATGTAATGCCAGGTAAACAGCTGGAACCACAAACAAATCCTTATCCCTTTAACATCTAACTGAATTGTGCTACTATTTAATCACCTAATTTAAAATTAAGTTTATGATTCATGGAAGTAATAATGCACAACAGATGGATTGTTACTGCTGCCAAATGGTCGGATATGGGACATTCCTTCAGCTTGATATACAGTTTAAGGTTAGTCAGGAGGTGTTTGGTGAAGAATTGGCAACAGATGGATTGTGGTTCCACTAATAATGACACAGTACTGTTGATCTGTGTTACAAGAAGAGTTCTAACACCTTGTGATAAGGCAAAAATGTAAACTCAGAAGTTAGATCTGCAGATTTCATGGGATTTTGTATGTAATTCCACCCTCCAAATTGACATAAATTTTAGGGAAAATGCCACTGCTAATGTATTGGAAAGATTGTATGAGAGATCCTGTTTGTTGGGGCGGTTTTGTGTGTGTGTGTGTTTTTTGTTTGTTGGTTTGGTTTTGGTTTTTGTGTGTTTTTGGTTTTTGATTTTTTTTTAAGACAGAAAAAGGAGAGGGGAAAAAGGATCAAAGATCAAGGAAGACAAAAACCCCTGAAGTTTTTCAAATGGGATTGATTCAAGAGAGTCTTCAGATAAAGGGTTCAAGAGAATGTATAAGTCACTGATATTTCTTCAGTCAGAGAACTCCAGCTTCTCCAGGTTCTGTTGGACCTCTGAAGCCAATATAAAAGCTGTCACTCACTCAGGATTTTACCAATACATTGGGGGCCAAGTATCATTTGAGAAGCTTTCATTGAAAAACAGACTGTGGATTTAGAACCAGAAATGTCTGTAACATTTGTATTGAACAGTCTAGAAACCACTGAGGACCCTTGCACTGAATCTGGTGGTTCTAAAGCTTCTCCCTGTATTGTGGACCAGAACTTACGTTTTCCAGACACAGAATTTCTCCTAAGATGGTGAGAAAATAAATGAAACCCTGGAGTTTGTAAGCTCCATGGCACTCCATACTTACCAGTGTGGAAATGCACCTTCTACTGCATTGCAGCTCTGGTGGTTGAGTGGGTGGGATTATCACAATGTGTAAGTGCTGAGAGGTGCACAAGGAATAGCTGTGCTGACACTTGAATGCTGTTCCAGATGTGCTGATATGTTTTCAGAGTTCTTCTACTTTGCAAGGTTTCCTGGTTTGTATTCTGTATGTTTGTTCCCCCAAATATTGGTGGGAATTTAAAAGTAATATTTTGGATATTTAAATCAATGTAGAGATAGAAGAATATTAGAATACAAATTTTTGCAAAGAACTTTTCCCTTTTCAATTTTGCTCTTCTCTGTTTCATCCCATTTTCAAGGTGAGAGCAGTAGTGATTAATGAAGAAGGAACAGACAGACATGCTGGGATTTTAGATTTTGGTTGGGGTTTTTTATTTTTATTTTTTCGTTTTAGAGCTCCAAAAATTATACAAACTTGAAGGTTAATTAGAAATAGAGTAGAAGAAATAAGGTCACTATAAGTAATAATATATGATTTTCCTTAAAAATCCAGACCCAAGCAGCTGAAAAAAGGAAGGCAAAAAAATAGAAAGAGGGAAATTAAATCAGAAATTTTCTGTTTTGATGAAGGCTTAGAAAAAGGCTGATTTTTGTTAAAACTATTTAGATTAGTAAGTTTTGACTAACTGTACCTGCTTCTAGAGCAGGTTCTAGAGGAACCTGCTGTTCACATCCATGGAATTCACTGTATCATACCACTTGCTCTTAGGAAAATCAAGTTCACATTCCTGGAACAAGATGCTCTGGAGGACTGCTCCTCTCTCCAAGGAGCTCATCCTCTACCACTTTCCCTTTTTGAGTTTAATGTCCTCATTTAGTAGTTGGATTTCAGACCAGGTGGAATGTGAAAAGCATATCTGCTGGAGAAAAGCATAGTTATACACACAGAAATAGCACAGGGCTGCAGACTTCCAAGGCTTTCTGATGATTTTTTAAAAAGTTGCATCTCACTGATTGATTCTCACATTCCTGGTCCAGTGTCATGCTCTCATTTATGCAGAAAATAATATTCCTTACTTGAGGTGCACTGTGTAAGAAATTTGACCCCTAAAATATGAGTAAATCTTTGCTGCCGCTCTCATCATACAAGATATCTCTTTTTTCAGTCCCAGGCATTTGACATGAATTGAGTTTACACTGCAGAAGGTGATTTTAATATCAGCAGCTCAGATATATGAATTTGCACTGCAGAAGGTGATTTTAATATCAGCAGCTCAGATATATGAATTGAGTTTACACTGCAGAAGGTGATTTTAATATCAGCAGCTCAGAGTGTTGCAAACCTTGAAGGAGATCTGCTGCAGTGTATAGATGGGCTCCTGGTGCTCAATGCAAAAGGACATGTGTGAGAAGTTCTCTGATGCCAAAAGTTAAACTTTTGAAAGCTTTGTGGTATATTTTGGCAGCGTTATTGCAGCAGGCTTTTTTTAAACCCAGTACTTTTAAGGGTATCTGGAGCTACAAATGCCTTTTTTTATTACAGTTCAGGAGGCAGAGTAGACTATATTCCATGGTGTTACTATAAAAAAATACATACCTGCCCTACAGCAGATAAACATTGCAATCCTTCTGTCAATGTACTTTGCTGTTGCCTTTGTTTTTGTTCTTTTGCAGTATAGCAACTGAATGGTGCCTGTTGGATTGTACTGCTGAAAGGGCAATTATAAAACCTGGGAATGATGCTAAATTAGTTTACATGCTGGGGGCTGACAGAAGCTGTTTTCCCACTTTTTTGCAAGATTCGATTTTATTCTAAAGATTAGGTCCAATTCCTGGTACTACCTAGTGGGAATATCAGAGAATGAGCCTTAAAACTAAAAGTTGCTGCCCTATTTACTTTATTTTTTTTGGTTACCCATTTTCTAGTTTCTTAATTGCTACTTGATAGCAGGTCAGCAATATGCAGGAAAAGATTCTATTCTATTCATGTCTCTTAAATCTTCATTACTGCAGTATCTTAGGATCTTCTGGTAGCACATTGAACCAAATGATTCTCGTTTGTCACTTATGCTTACATCTCTTAATCTCTCCAGAGGCAGAACTGTATACAGAGCTGTGTTTGGGATTTAGAGATAGAGTCAGTTGCCATAATTCCCCTGGGACAAGACGAATTTGCTTTCTCATCTAATGTTACAGGCCACGTACTTTGTACTTTGATCAAAACTTCAAGTTTTGAAAGGGCAGAGGAAGAGATTTATTGTGCTTTAGAGAAAACCACTTTTGTGAATGCTTTCCAGTATTGGAAACTACGGTTCAGAAGCAGAAGGCCTTTGTGCCCATGCTCTGATGTCAGATTCTTTTGATTGCTTTGACTCATTGTCTGGCTGCTGTAACTCCTTGCCCTATTCCAGCCTCATTTTCCCTGTGCCCGTTCCAGCACAGAGCAGTGCAGAGGACAGAGGACACGGGGGAGTGAGGCAAGTGGGGCTGTGAGTCCTTCTGCTGAGCTTTTAGGCACAACTGTGGAATTGCTCATCATCTCCTTACTAGAAAAGCCCATGGCACTTCCTTTGTGTGGCCAGCATTTCCCCCTGTGTCTTGGGATTAACTAAGAGGAAGAAAAAAGCCCCACAAGAATCCAAACAGTTCTGAAGTGTTTCACTCTGTTCGTCTAAAAACAACGTACAGTGAATTGGTAAACCTTAACTTTAATCATCATTCTCTGTCCTTTAATCTGTTTAGGAATTTAGGACTATTTAGGACTTGTCTTTTCAAAAGATGTGCTTAGTGCTTTCAAAAAGAGCAGCAATCATGGACGGATTCCCAGGCTTCCTTCAGCCAGCAGCTGTGCAGATCAAGCAAAGCTTCGGGATGTCTGATCATGCTTCAAAGGCCACTGCTGAGATCCAGGATGAGCTTATTCTAAAATAGTGCCCTTATTCTTGTCCAGTCTTTTCTCCATAAATCTTTCTTGTCCGACCTTATCCCCATAAATTTTTCTGTAGCTATTTTTTTGCAAAACTAGAAGGAAAGAGTCTGGTCAGCTCTGCCAAAGCCTTTTAGAAACTTATTTAGCAAAATGCCTACCAATAAGCATGGAGAAGGGTGGACTTTCAGGACTTAAACCACATTTTTAACAAATCACACAAATTGTCAGGCTCTAAAAATTTTTTCCAGTCATGACATCTGTCTTGGGACATCAATACTTACATTTGGAATTGTAAGCTTTTGTATCAGTATTGCCATAAGCCAGTGAACCACAGCTGGGGAAGTTCAGTTCATCACTGCATTTACTCCAAAGGGAATGTTTCAGGACAGCTCAACAAGGTACCTACATAGCAATGAAACTATTCTGGGAAGACACATCTCCTGCAAAAAAATGTTGAATAATTTCCAGTTTCAAAAACTACCAAAATATTTTGAAGAAAATTTTCTATCAAGGAAAATTCCTGATTATTCATGCTGTTTGCTTTTGAAATTTTGTGTTAATTTTACCATAAATTCTAACATTTGGAGATGTCAGAATTGGCTTCTTATTGGATATGTGATTGTGTAGATATTCCTGGAAAGAAAAGGTAATTTTGTGAGTTTCCAAGAAATGTGTTTGCAAGGAAGAGCAAAAATGGCCAAAGGTCAGTGACCAATATAGTTCAGGCTAATTAAATTATTTCTATTCTTCTTAGTCCTCCAAGCCCATATCATGTGGAAAAAATATTTGGGTAGTTCCTCTATTTTTTAAAATGAATTTGTAAAATCTCTGGGAAAAAGTTGTGTTAACAGCATTCTGCAAGGACTTGTACAGCATCTGTATAAATTCAGTTGTGGAATGATTGTATTTCCTGTGCAGAAAGAGGATGGCTTCCCAAAGATAAGGAAACTGCTCTAAACAGCCAAGAATCTACTTCATATAACACAGCTGAATCCATGACTGATGAAACATTAAATACACAGCTGTTTTATAGGACACCCACCTTACCATGATGCTCAACCTCATTACCTGCTCCTGTCATTATTTGTACATTCTTTTACTCATATTTCTAAAAACTCTTAAATTCTTTGAGAAAAAGGTTGATTTTAGGGGCAGTTTTATTTGGAAACAGCAGCCATTCTTTAGTGTCATATGCATTTATCAAATTTATTCTCTGCAATCATGTGAGTGACAAGCCCATATTTAGTGATGGCCACAGTTCAGCCACATTCTCCAGGCTTTCCATCAGCCTCCCACAGCTGGATCAGACTTTTTGCTGTGCTGCCATCACAATTGCCCTGTGCCAGTCAAGGAATTGGAAGCAAATCATGCATGAAAGGAGAAGGAAATAAGTTCAGTGTGTTGAGAAATGATGCCCAGTACTTTAATAATATGGGTTTTACAGGATAGTTTATAATTCATGTGTCCTGAATATAAACTGGGGATTTCTTCAGTCTGTCTCTCCCATCCTTGGGTAGTCAGAGATGCTGAAATATCCACAGACACTCGAAAGGCTGGGAATGAAAACCAGAACCCCTGTGTAGCAGGAGGTGTAGAGCTGGGATCCAACTCTCATCCTGTTCCACAGCCAAGCAGGGCTACTGAAGGAACTCTGTGGTATTTTGCTCACTCGTGGTGAGAATAGGTCATGACCAAAAAATTACTGTTCCTGTGAAGGCTTTCTGGGACATTTCCTTGTCTATTTCTGATAATTTTCTTTTCAGAGATGTGATGTTTTAATAGCATTAATCCTTTTGTATTTTTAGTGCAGTATAGTGTGATGGAATGACAAGTCAAAAATTGACTTATCCCACTGGGATTTGTGTCCTTTATGAAAAAGACTGATTTCCTAAATGTAGATTTAAGAACAAATTTTTCTATCAATAGTAGTGTCTACATATTCTGGAGTGGGATAGGTGACACATTTCTCCACAAAGCAATTGCTGAATTTGTGAAAAACTTTCTATTTTAGCTGTGCTCTTGGTTATTAATGAGGATTTTATAGAAGTAGAAAATACAATAGACCAGGAAATCAGTAGTTAAAATGTTCTTATATGAAACTGAAATAAAAAATGAGTAGACTGTGTTACAAAAGCAGAAGCTGTGAAAATTTCAGGAGTGGAAGAAAGTAAACCAGGCATTGTGAGCTCTTGACTCTGCTCTCAATAAAATATAAGCATTTAGAATGCTTTTTAACAGTAAGAGTGAATAAATAACAGTTTTTAGTGGGAAGTGGAATATGACATTCTGTTCTTTACCAGTGATAAATCAGGTGATCTTAAGTTATTCTTTTTGAGAAGATAACTGAGGCAGAATTTAATCAATGTGGAGTTCAGGAACATAGAGATAAATAGAAATTTATTAATTCAGGTGCAGAACTAATGATCTGGGCACATCTTTATGCAAGAATTCAAAGGTCAGTGGAAGTTAGTAAACAACACACAATGGTGGTTTGCAGTGGAGGAGAAAGTGCCAAACTGATGCATTTAAAATTCCCAGGAAACTTTTTCTTGTGATCTTGGCATAACAAGTACAAATGTGCTAATTAACTTGCTTATAACTCAGACTTGAAGATGACATCAATTTGGAGAAGTAGTAGAATACTAAACAGGGATGAACGAATGCTATTAAGGGCTGTAATGATAGAAATCAGATGAAAGTGTAGGAATACAGCCTGTGTGATCAGGGAAATCTGCTGAAGTTGGAGACTCAGCAATTATAATCAAGAGTCAGAAGGCCACCACTGTGCAAAGGCTTCTTGCTGATCAGAAGGAAACTTTTAGCTGCAGTGAGATGTAAAAGTGCAAAAATGTGCATGAGATTTGAGGAGCTGTTGCATGGCAGGGTTTTACAGCAGAAATTAATGCCTTCATAAAAGACAGTAGTGGACTGAATCTGGGATATTCTAAACTGTCCTGGTCAGCAGTTTCAAGGAAAAACTGCCAAGCCAACTATGAAAGAAACGTCAATATTACAAGAAACTCTAAAAGTATGACATGTAATGCATTGCTATCTCTAATATATCAAGAATCTATGTACCAGTGGGGAAAAAGGTGGATTTGAGCTAAAAGAAAACACAAAGTCAAATTGTAATAAACTGATTATAAATAAATTTAAAGTTGAAATTATGAGATAGTTTCTTGCTCTGATGAGTGTCTTGCTCTGGAATAGGCAGACAGGAGAAGTGGAGACAAAATTGAATGAGTTTTAAGATTGCCCACAGTGAGTTTATGAAGTGGAGTATGCAGCATTGATGCTTGCAATAAAAACGTGTGCCAGGGTAAGTAAAAAGCGAGATTTTTCCCAATCCTATCTCCAGGGAAAGGCAAACATATTAGGGGCTGCTTAAGAAGACCACTATCTATTTCTTTTTTATTCCTGAGAATTGACTCATGCACTCATTTTAACTTCAGTCTCTAAACTTCACACTTGGATTTCATTGTTATTGCTTTTACACTGGGGGAAAAGTGTGGTGAGAGAGAGACAGAAGCAGGAGAAAGATACTGAGCTAAGTGATTGTGTGCCTTAGCTCCAACAAGGAAATTTGCTTGCTGTTTCTCTGAGCAAGTTGAAGGACACCTGTTATACCAGAAAAATTAAAAAAGACAAAAAGCATTTGCTATCAATTGTAACATAATTACATGGTGAAGAAGTGTTTGTTATTTTAGGATATTACCTGTAATTTTTGCTATCATATATACAATTTATAGAGTCATCTAATTAGCATGGCATCAGTGAGTGCATAGTGAACAAGAAATATGTTTCAGAAATCTTATTTTAGAAGGTTTCTGTTTCAAGTATATGCATTTGTATTTTTTCAAAAAATCACTTCTATTTTAGAATAGGGTTGTGAATGTTATGTGGAAGATGTCAATGCACATCTTCTAACAGCACGGATTTTATTCCTGATTATCCTTAAATCTTGAAGTGTCCTCTTTTATACCTCAAAGTTTTCTCAAATGATCACAATGTTCTGCCAGGGAGATAAATATAAGGTATTCCCATATGCATGTGCCTGGAGCTGACAGCATTCCTTCCTGACTGTAACCTGTCATGGACTGCAAACAACCCCCAGTGACAGACAATATGCACATCATGCTTTGCTGAACACCATGCTGTTCATGGAATAGAAATACCTCTTTGTAGGGACATGCACCTTCCTTTTTATTTACATTATCTGAATATTAAACATATATGCAATAACTTTCCAGGTGACCCGAAGGATTATTACTACTTCATGCTTAGGCTTTGCCCATAGCTGGAGCCAAAGCTGTTCTGATGTACAAACATTGCTGTGTTCTGGGCAGGGTGTGGGTTTGCCCACGGGGTTTGATGCAGCTCCTGAGGTGCTCTGTGTCTGCAGCCAGAGGGGCCAAGGGCTCCCGGGAGCCCTGCACGAGGTGTCCTGGTGAAGGTGGCAGGGGACCCTTTGGAAAGCAGCCCCTGGCACTTGGACACAACTGGAAGGAGATGATGAGTGTGGCTGTCAGAAGGGAAGAAAATGACTTTTGCATCAGCTTCTTGCATTGCTGGGCACTGCCAGCAGAGCTGTCTGTGCTACAGCCTGTCAGGTGTGTTTAACTGCAGCTGCACTGCAAGTGCCCTGCACCGGAAATCTCCAGTGTTATGGCCACCCTGAACTCTGGGAATTTTAGTTGAATCACTGCTGCTCAAGGTCCACAAGATCTGTGAAGCCAGGCTAACAGAGGGGTTGTCAGGGAGGGGTTTTCACGCAGAAAGTCACAAGAAAGCAGGTCTGTCTGGACAAGACAGAAATATTTGTGTGGACTGGATATTGTACTGCAGCTGCTGGAAAACTGAGAGCCTGAGAAGCTGAAATACAAACCCAAATAAGCTGTGGATGAGCCAGCAGACCCTCAGTACTTCCACTGTTCTTTGGGAATGCCTCCCATGGGCTACAACAATTAGTCAGTCTTAACATTCATGTTTTTCTTATATTATTTGCTATGAACTTGCATCTGCATCTGGATGATCTATGTGACCTAGGCCAGATTTGAAGCACTGGTCCAGTTGTGGGCTCCCCAGCAGGAGGGAGACACAGAACTTTTGGAAATAATCCAGCAAAGAGCTACAAAGGTGATAAAGGGACTAGAGCATCTCTCCTGTGAGGAAAGGCTGAAAGAGCTGGGGCTGTTCAGCCTGGAGAAGAGAATGAGGGTCTTATCAATGAATCTAAATACCTGAAGAGAGGATGCAAAGAGGACAGAGCCAGACTTTTCTTTGTGGTGCCCAGAGACATGACCAGAGGCAATGGACACAAACTAAAGCAATGGATGTTCTTCTGAACATCACAGAATCATAACATGGTTTTGGTTGGAAGAGATCTTTAAAGATCAACATCAGGAAACACTTGTTTGATGTGAGGATGACTAAGAATTGGCACAATACCCCCAGGATTTTGTGGAATCTTCCTCCTTAGAGATATTCAGAAGCTGTCTGGACACAGTCCTGGGCTCTAGGTGCCCCTGCTGGAGTAGGTGGGTTGGACCAGATGAGCTTCCAGAGGTCCAGCCCTGCCATTCTTAGCCAGTCTGGGATTCTGTCATTCTGCAGATCTTACCCCAGGGAGCACACTTGCTCCTAGTTTTAGGCAAGGTAAACTACTCGGTGCTAAAGGCATGACAATGAAAATTATAGCAAGCTGCTTTATTAAATCCAGTGACAATAACAGCTGGGGATGTTGGTGACTGATTTACTTTTAATGCAGTGAATTTCTCTGGATTGTTGCATCCCTGCTGTGCTGGGTCCCTGCTCAGCTGTAAGAGATATCCACCGTGTGCCATAGTGAGATAAGCCTTTGTCTCCAATGGAAACAGCGAGCTGGCCCTTCCTGCACCTTCATGTGCCAGGTTGAGAAAATATGGGTGTCCCAATGCAGGAAAGAAAGAAAAAAACCCAGAACTGTACTTCATGGCTCTGATATCCATGTGAGGAAATAGGAAGTGTGAGGAGAAACACATTGCAGGTTTTATAGCAGGCGAATAGCTCAAGTCTGCTAGACACAGTGATGAAAGTGGATCAAAATTACCAACAGCTTTTAACCATCTGTTGAGAGGTGGGAATTGGGTCTCTGCTTGTTCTTCCTGTCTCTTTCTCCAGCCTATCTGCGACTGCCTAAGGTAATTGATGCTTGTGAGCTGTGACTCTTAAGTTGCAAGTCTTATGTATAAGTTTCAACTGTATTTTTTCACACAGTATCTGTTGTCTTCTGTATCAAGTGTCTGTTGAGCTGGTACCTGTTATAATTGCATCAGATCTGTATAATTGCTTCTGCCATTTTATGTGTCTAACAAGTTTTTAGACTTTTTAGACACATAAAATTCCAGATGAAAAAACTTCCCATGAAAAATTGCAAATTAGTTTTGTACACTTTAAAAAATAATTTAAATTATGATGGATGTCAATTTGTTCTAGCTGTGATTGTTCAGGGCCTTAAATGGGCTCTGTTCTGAGAGCAGCAAGGTTTGCCTTTGTCAGTAATTAGCTGTGTTTGTGTGCCATCAGCCCCTCTGTCAGTATGGCTGAAGGATTCACACTGGTACAGGGCAGTTGACAGTAAAGAAATCCTGGAGATGTCTTCTGCCAGTAGGGATTGAGTACATGAAAAAGTGCCAGGTGTGGGATCTCTAAGGAGCACACATGCTGTCTGAAGCTCTCCTGGGGAATTCTTGTAGGGTTTATATAATTTTATGCATCTCCTAGACTTTAAGCAGGTCCCAAGTTCCAATTTTGAAAACACTGTTACTATATCATAGTAGTTAAGACAGTCTTTTCCTTGGTATTCAGGGGGAATTTGCTGTAAACAAAGGAATGGAAGCAATGTGAACCAAGAACCTCTCATGGATTCACAGCTAGTTAAGCATGCAGATGGAAAAAGGGAATATGCATAAAAATTTCAGTTTTCAAGCTTTTTCTGTTGTTGTTGCACAATTTTTAACCAATCACTCTTATTTTCTTTTGTTGTTGTTTCTGTTTGTTTATGTGGTTGGTTGGTTTCCTTGTTTTGATATCACAAAAGATGCCACTGTGTAAATATGGTCCAAGGTAGTTTGGAAGTAAGGTTGAATTAATTTACTTCTTTATCTGCCATGATATTCCTCAGCCTTTCCTAAATCATTTCACCCATGGCTTTCCCAACTGGACAGTGCTAATAGTGGTAAAGAGCTGGGAGAGTGAGCAAGCACATTAAACCACAGAGCACATGAATGTGAAGATGCCTAAAACCTTACACAGCTGGAAGGCTTCCTTAGGCACAAAATTGTCCCACTAAACTTAATGGAGTTACATGAAATGCAGCTGGAGAGTGAATATTGACTGCTACAGGTTATTAGCAGTATAAATTCTCATGTTTTCACCAGAGCTTTGGTCCCTGCCCTCACCACTGCAATCAGAAAATAACAGATGTGGAATGGGGTGTAAAATACCCGATGCATTGTGGTTCTCCTGCTTTATATACCATGCAATGGCTTAATAAATTGTGGTATCAATAAAACAAGGTGTTAATAAGACAAAAACATAATATGTTTTTATGAAGCCAAACAAAAACTTAGCAAACTATTCTTAAATTTGCAGGAAGTTGATTAAAAAAAATTTCCTTTCATCTTCTCCCATTCTCTCCCATGTGAAATTAGAAAGCATTAGTGAGGGAATTTAGTAAAAGAAGTTAACTAAGAGCAGGATCTCAACAAAGCACTAATTTATCTCTGATCAAAGTATCTGAGCCACTCTAATTAGCCCAAATGTTCTAGCTTTTGAAAATGGAATTGCTTTTCTGGCATGGAATGTGCTATTTCTTGTAATATTCCAGGGCCTCACCAACACAGCAGAGAGAGAGGAGATCTGTTCCCTGACAAATTAAAGTCAAATTCATATGAACAGTGCAATTCCTCTATTAATGCTACTCTGCCTGTCCATCCCTATCTTTCTGTGGATCAGCTAAAGCATCTGCATCTATTTCACAAATAGCTGTCTTCATTTGAAATAAGCATTGAGATAAGTAATTACATGTTTAGAAAAGTGCTATTGTCTCTCTCCTACAGCCACACTCACTGTGAGACAAGCTGGGAGCAAGAAAGCAGCACTTGGCTTGTGGGATGGGAAGGGCAGGATGGGTGACCTCCCTGGAGCTGACAGGACTGGTTGTGTGACTGGGAACTTGGACTCCTTGGTTTTCTTGGGAACTGTAGAGGGTTTATTTCCTCTGGAAGCCAAGGGCTGTGTGTGGCTCATGTTTGACTGACAGCAGTGAATCTGTTGGACATCCAGCTCTGGATGAAGCTGAAGGCTCTCCCCTCTCAGCCCCAGGAAGGCAGCTAGTGCTTGACTTCAGAGAGCTGGTGCTTGGAAGGTTAGTACATTAGCCTGGAGGAATGTCGTCTTCAGATTTGAACTCTTGTGAGCATCTAAAGTAAAGCAGCTCCATTTAACAACAAAAATGGCACAGAGGTTTTCAAAATTAAACCAGCCCCTGGCAACACATGACAACATGAGCTTCTCCTCCTTTGCACGTCTCCCTTTCATTCAGCATAATACTCATAGCATCAAGCAGACCTTCTTATCACAGAATAAATGAACAAACTGCTTGCAAAGAGTTACGCAGGTGTTTGAAAGCACTCAAACCTTCCAGCTTAAGGACAAGACAGCTGTTTCTCAATACTTTTCTAAGACATGTCCTGAGCAACAGGATGCCTTGTCTCCCTGAGGCAAAGTGGAGGCCCTTTTGGAAATGTTGTGCCATTTGATTTCCCTTGTTTCTCAGTTATATTCTCAGGTTGCCACAGAACTGCTTTGTCAGTGTGCAGCAATTGCAGGACAAAATGAAACTCTGAGGGATCGAAATGTGCCTCTTTCCCTGGGAGCAGGGGACAGCTGTGCATCTGAAAGGACAGCTGCTTTTCTGCTCAAGAGTATCACAAAGGGCTGCTGTAATGCAATTATTGATTAATTTATCCATAGTGCTAAGGTTTAGAGACAAGTCAATAGCAGAATAACAGCAGATACAGTGAGGGCTGGCAAGCACTGCAGCATTAATGAAACAGCAGTGCCTGTTGAGCCCTGGACATTAGACTCTAAAGTATGTTCTTTTAAAGTTTCTTTATGAACTCTGACAAATTTTACGTCAAGCTCTTTGTTCTTTCACTCAGAAAGTGGCAAAGGTTTCATGAAACTTCGTTTGTGGAGAACATTTTCACATTTTAATGAACTTTTCAAACGTGCTGACAGTTTTTACTGCAGAGTGACATGTTCATGTCTGTGTTTCCAGTACCTTCCCCCACTCAGAGCAACTGGATTTCAGTTTGAAGAAGTGTCTCCTGTTCCATCTGCTCTGTCAGTCATTGGCTTTTTTTTCCCCTGAAAGGCTGTGCAGCATTTGGGCATGTCTTGACAAAACACTTGTATTTGGGTTTTTGACTAGTTTTTGACTAAATATCTTTGAAGTTTGTCCCCTGGAAGGGCTGATGGCCTGGTCCTGGTACAGGAACAGGATAAGGCAGCAGCAAACATGAGTGAGACTATTTCATGTGTCCATGTGTGCTACACACCCTGTGGTACTGGAGGAGTCTCTTTTATCTTTTGCCTTTGCTGTTCATTTTAGTGGAATGAACCTCATTTTCATTGTCTAAAATTCATGCTCGCTGACAACATTTTGTGAGCATTTGAAATTTTTTTTAAATGACAAAAAATAGAGAAAAATCTCTCTGATTGATAAGCCTGTTTGAAAGGACTGTGGGAACTAAGCATGCAAGGACCTTGGGCCAGTGTATTTGATGACCACTCAAACTTGGCTTTCCCCTTGTAATCTGAACTCCTAACAGAGTATAACAAGATGGGTTTTCTTGGCCTTAGCTGTATGGTGGCTTATTTGGCCATAAAATTGCTATTTCAGTCGAATTTGTAGTGGATGAGCCTCCTCGTTTCTGGAAGTATCAACAGAGAACAAAGGATTGAGTTAGCAGAGAGTTTTAAGTGAAAATCCCATGATTATTCTCTGCAGATGAGAAATGAGGAGTGGAATAAGCAATGTTCATTATCAGTGCCCATACTGAGAACAAACAGAAGGTTTCCAGTAATGCCACTTTCACTCAATTAAAGGTCATTATAATATTTTCTTAAGAAATATTTTATATGTAATAATTAAAAAATATTTTACATTGCCATTATGACTTATGTAACTGTCCTTCCTGAGACAGTAGAAAATACTAAAATGATCAAATTAGATTTTTAGCTGTTGTAATTGCTGAAGATTTACAGATTTATAATTGGGGAGAAAAAAACACATGACTCAGACTGTCAATAAAAAAATTCTAAATTTATCCATCAACTTCTGATCTGGAGCTTTTAAAATAATTTTTGAGTGACTTTACAGAACTCTACTGGAACATCATCACAGATCCTCCTTTTAGGCTGTTGTTAGGCTTCTTTTCCAGATGTAGTCTGTGCTTTTGGTTGCTTTTGTTTAGGATTGGATTAGGTTAGGTCTGAGGTCATATTTGAGATCATCAATTTCTGTTGTACCATAAACACTTGTTAATGTACCACAGTAGAGATTACTGGCACAGCTCTTTTGTCATCCTTGAGTCAGATTTACAACGCTCTCCCCAGCAAAGAGCACAGTGTGCTCTCCTCATTCCCCTCAGACCTTTTAAGAATGCAAGAACAAGCAAACAGGACTCTGAAATGCTTCCTAGCTACTGTATATTAGCTTATTGAACTCTCAACCATTATATTTCACCTGTGCATTCAGGAACATCTCTTTCCTTTGGGTAATCAGAAATTTAGATTAATTATGCTAATCATCTAATGCAGGCTGACACAATTAGCCAGAACATGCAGTATCTTTGGAAATCTCTACAGGATCTTTCCTACTTGATGACTTTAATTTCATGATCCAGTGCAGCAATTACAGGAAAAGAGAGAGCTCTTCATTTGTGTTTTCAATCATTCCACATTTTTGTTAATCATCATAAAACTCGCCCCAGATTCTGGGACAGGGAGTCCCTTTGTCAGGCTGCCTCTGCATTCACTGCTCTGCAGGGGTTTTTCTTTTCTGTTCTCTCTCAACCTGCAAGGAAAGGTGTGTTTCTGCACAGTTACCAACCACTTAACTGAAGCACATTTGTGTTCTATTCATCACAGAGAGGTGCCAAGAAGCTCTCCTGTGGATCTGACTCGTGGAGAGATGGATCTGCGTGTAGTGGTGTAGATGGAGCTCATAGAGCCTAAACAGAAAATTAAATTATAGAGAACACAGAGAGGATCAATGTGAGAAGTTAATGAAAACTCACCTACACCCTGCACTGTAAGAATGTGAAGAAATATTTCTTTTGGTGGTTTCTAAACACCTTAAAAGCTGCAGAATTGAAAAAGAGAAAATTAAAGGAAAAGATGGAGAAAATTTTATGGATTTTTTCCTGTAAGTCCACAACCATAATTTCTTTTCATTTTGTTTACAGGTCAGCACTGATGCTTCTAGTGCTTAGTCCACTTCTTCAGTTTTTTCTTTCCTTTTCCTTGAGTGCATTTTGTTCTTCTCTCTCTCAAAAGTCATGATAGCAGAAGAGAAAAGTAACTTCTCTGAAAGCTATAAATTTTATGTTATGCCTTTCCTAACATGCGCTCATCCCTCTGACCAGTAGTCACACGTCTGCTGTGCTTGGGGAAATCCCACCTTGCCCTGCAGACACACCAGTGCCTGTCCATGCAGCTGTCAGGCACTCAGGAATGGAGTGTCCCTCTCGGTCAGGAAGCTCTGCAGTCCAGCCTGCTGTACCTTGGACCAGCCTGCTCTGTGTCTGGAGTGCTCCTTGCATTTCTGGGGATGGTAAAGCATT
Organism: Daphoenositta chrysoptera; assembly: GCA_013397915.1. Lineage (NCBI taxonomy): Eukaryota > Metazoa > Chordata > Aves > Passeriformes > Daphoenositta > Daphoenositta chrysoptera. The sequence goes on along the minus strand of VZRO01007986.1, from coordinate 218,433 downwards.
GACTCAACTTGGCAGGTATGGGATTGCATCCTCAAGCGAGCATTCCAAGAGGGAAGATATATTCCCAGTGAGAAGAAATCCTGTTTTTCTCTGTTTCTATCCATTGTGGGCACTTATTTAGTTCCTGGCAAGCCACCTGTTTTTGCAGCAGCAATCTGAATGGATAGGAGTAGGCCAAAGGAGATATTGCAATTTAAGACATGAGATAATGGAATTCTTGACAAGAGTTTGGCATGTGTATATTTAAAGTGATTAATGTTTAATGTAGTGATTTTACAATTAAAAAAGGGGAAGAGAGGTGGTAAAGAAAACTGATCAAATGAATCTGTTCAGTGACACTGATCTAGCTTTGAAATTCCTTTAAAGGATTACACTCTGGTTTAATTAAATCCTTTGCTCTCTCTAACATTGCTTAACGATTTTTAGTATCGCCTAGATTTCTAACATTACAGAGAAAAGGGTTATGAGTCAGATCACTTTGTGTGTTGAGTTTTAAACATGAGCCATGAATCCCTGAAATTCTTTGTTGTTTGTGCAGAATACATTTTACTCTCCCCACTTAGGGTTTAGTCATCCTTTTCATAAGTCTTTTGATGAATAAGGTCATTAAAATTAACACAATATTAAAATACCTGGTCTCGGTAATTATAATGTTTAACCATGTTTTCTCCTGAGATTAAAAACTCTGTTAATTTTATCTTTCAGTCCCAGAATTTTGCCAAACCTTATTTATAGTATCTTGAAGACTTGTAGCTGGGTATAGCTTAAGGCAACCACACTATTCTTGTGTACCAATGACATCATATGTTTCTATGGTGAAGTAACTTTTAATACTCCTTTTCACTCCTCACCTCACATTTACATATGTTGCTTGTTTTTTTCTTTTTTGTAATAATTTAAAAATATTTCAGTCCTTCCTAATGCTAATAGGTATTTTGTTTGATACTCTCATTAAGTTTTCCATTAACAAATTTTATCTGTCATATATTCCCACCTACCCATTAACTGAGTCACTGGATGTTGACATGTATTGTGCAACGGGTTTTATGTAAGAAGAACCAAAAGTTTTATGTGTAGTAAAATAAGGATTGAATTTAAATTTATGGAAAAAAAAATTCTTTTAAAATGTTACAAGTCTTCCACTCTAGTTTAATAAGGTGACCAGGACATGCTGGAACAAGAGAACCATATCTAAAACCTCATGGCTCTTAACAGTGGGGAATATATTTAACTTCCTGTATTTAAATGAGCCACTTTTGTAAGCTATTCCTGTAAATATTTTCTGAACACTGCCTACAGGTAGCTCTAGGGAAAAAGCAAATTGGATACAAATTGGGTGAAGATGTTAGATACTTGCCTATTGTAATTCAATAATGCATAAATCCTTTAAAGTCAGAGGTCCTGACTGAGTGCTGCAGATCCCTGGCTGGGTGGAAGGCTCCCAGTGCTTGGCAGAGCCTGGTGTGCACTTGGCTCTGTGCAGGCCTTGCTGAGTGACAGGGTGAACTTGGTTAATGGCAAACATTGCTTTGAGTGAATACCTCTGTTAACCCTCCTCATGGAATGAGCACCCCAGAAACTTTCAGCTAAAATCTTTTTGAGTTTTCATGGTATGCGCTACAGCATGAGAATCTCAGTGCTAAGAGTAACCAAATGCTTTGCTTCACTTGGGAGATTTATCAAAAACCTTTTGGTTTAAATAATAGAATACAGCTAGAGGAAAAAAAAGGAAATATATTAACATAATTTATATATTTAACATAAAAAATAAAATTACTAGGTTGGGGTGTTTAGCTGATTTTTTTGTGATAGCTGCTAAGCTTCTTCATCTGCTCCTGTAGTCACCTACCTTGAAGTGTTTATAGGGGATTTTCATTGCTGCCTTTTCCATAAGCTGTGGTTGGACCTATTGAGAGGAGCTGGTGTGTGCAACTGGCCCTTCCTTTAACCTCGGATGTTAAGTCCTGCTTTTCCCTTTGTCCCTGTTTACTCTCCCCTTACCTCCTGACACTGAGAGCCAAGGTATCATGGAGTTCTGTAGAAAATCACAGTTCCTCCCTCTTCTCCTTGGCTTTATGATTAGAATCTCTCCAATGCCCTAGTTAGCATTTCTGACTCCAGGCTGTTTTTCCTCAAAACTGCTTTCAGAAGAAAGTTCTATAAATCATACTGTAAGACCTCCTTAAAAGAGCCGTTTTCTCATTGGAGGCATCACTGCTCTTTCTCTATCAACATCATGAAAAGATCAAATGTAATAGCACAGAGAGGGAAGCTTGAGAGAGGCACTACATGATCTTTAAGGAAGCCACTCTGGATGCATTTTGTACTGGTTTTTAAAGTCTTTCCTAGTCTAGTCCAGGCCATACCTGGGAGTTCTTCATATTCTATTTATATAATATATCTTGAAAAAAAGCTGAATCAAATTTTGCAGGAACTCTGCTAACTTTCTGTTTCTTTCTCTGCAATGTCTTCTGCAATCCTCCTCATGGCTGAGATGAGCAAACTCTTCTCCTGGGCAGTGCAAAAGGCAGCACACTGTGAGCTAATTACCTTATATTAGCCAGTTCAGAAATTACTGGCAGCTAATCTTCATAATGCTAATTAGTCAGAAAAAAAGGCAACCAGCAAATAAATACCATGCATCTTTGTGCTTGAAACAATTAGGACTGACCCTAATCTGATTTAAAGAATTGGAGTGCTTCCCGAAAGGGAACAGTGTGTGGCTCTCTTCACTAATTCTGTTAACATCTAGTGGTTTTTTAATTGACCCATCTTCTTGATGCACTTTCTTGTTTTTCCATTTGGATCCCTCTGAGCTTGAATTTTCAAAAGCTGTTATAAATCCAAAAAGGTATGTCATCTTATCCTCTTCATCAGTTAGTGCTGGCTTTTAAGTCTGCTCTTCCAAATACATAATAAATTTCAAAATGTTAATTTAAATATTTGTTGGGGTTTTTTTTTCATTTCACTCATGTTTGAGTTAAGAGAGTGAGAATATTTTCTCTTTCATATTGGCTCTCTCCTCCCACTCCCTTAAAAATGTCCTGATTCTGCTATACTGTTGAAGTGGTTTTAAAAATTATACTACTTCAAACAACAGTTTCCCAGTTTTGCTGGATATGGCTTGTGCTGCTTACTGCTGAAGAAGGTAAATATCCAGAACTCAAACTCCCTAGAAATAATTTAGCACCTGGGTATCTTGCCATGGTACCTTGCCATGTTAATTAACATCCTACAGGACACAACTGAGCATTTTTTTCAAAGAGAAATTCTGCAGAAGTAGGTATATTTTTAATACAGATGGCCTAAAGCAGCCTAATCTGAATGTCTCCAAGCTTTGGAAATACTAAATCCATAGCCATGCATCCTGCATTGGTGTGAACATTCCATGAACCATGTAGTTATGGGAAAGGAGGATGATCTTGGAGGACCAGCAGAGTTGGGAGGTGCTGGCATTGAGCAGAGCAGACTCTTCCAGCAAATGCTGTAACTGAGTGAGGGTGGCTCTTCCACAGTTGGTTTCCAAGTGGGAACGTTGATCTGGGATCAAAATGGCATTTTTTTAGCTTTATTTGAAACTGGTTGTGCAGAAGTTTGTAAATATTAGATCCAGAAGTCCAGGTGCCCTTCAGAGCCCTGAAAACACTCTCAACTATGTGACCATTTGTGAGAGGTGAAAAATACAGAAAATAAAAAGGAATAAGAACAGCATATTACGTATTGTCACTCCAAAATGAAATCTGGGGGGATGATCTTAAGACAGCTGATAACAATCAGACCCAGAAAAGTACATTAATACTGCAGATAGAAATGCTGCTCTGAATAGTGTGGTGTGACAAGATCGATGGAAGATATCAAATGATTGCTGAACTCTTAGATTCCATTAAAACAAAAGAATAAAAGAGCTTCCAGCTCATCTCCTTGATGGTATGGGAATGTCACTTGTAAAATGATCACTAAGGAAGCTTGTCAGTGAAGAAGACTTATGTATGCTAATTAATTAGATTAATCATTTGTACACTGGCATATTAAAATAAGTAGTGGATATCAAAGCTGGAAGAAATTCCTGTTACCATTTTTTTCGTTTTTTTTCTTTTGTTTGGGGTTTTTCCTCTCCCCTTCCCCCCCAGATCCTGTCATTGCCCACTGCTACTGACCACCCTTCCTGGGGAGATGGCTGTGTATTACAAACCTCACTGTGGTTTTGGGTAGTAGGACTGCATGTGACGAACTAAACTGACAGAATTCTCTATTTACAACACGTGATGTCTGTGACCTGAACCACTGGGTGTTGGTCACTGTGCTAGATTGTTCCATAAAAATTAAGCCCAAGGAGTTTGGAGAATTCTGGAATGAAGTCCAGTGTTCAGTGTGGCAAGTACAGGGTTCCCAGTATGAGGAAGATGTGGGTGAAGGTGAGCAAGCCCAGTGGAGGGCGAGGGAGCTGGAGTTCCCTGTGAGGTGATGCTGAGGGAACTGGGCTTGTTTAGCCTGGGGAAGAAATGGCTCAGGGTATCTCATACCAGCCTTCCAGTGCATGAATGGTTTTATGATTCCCTGTGGAGTAATTGTACCTAGTGGAAAAAAGGCCTAAATCACTAAGCCAACAGAACCTGGTGCCATCTGGGGAACAACTGGAGCCTTTCTGCACTCAGCAAGTTTTGCATTGGGCTGCAGGTGCCCTTTGCCTCCTGGCACCCTGATGGCTTTGAAAGGTCCCTGTGTCTTCCAGGCAGATGAGGATTTGCAGCAGAACTTCATAAAAACAAACTTGTAAGAATCTCCTTAGATCCATGCTTCAAGTTGTGGAGCAAATATCAAGATGCCCAAAGACAAAATCTATTTCAGGAGAATGTTTTTGCTAGAGGCTGAAACAAGTAAATTGTATGTACCTTCTCCTTACCCTCAGACAGACAATGGAAATGTGGTTTCCTTCTAGTTTTCCCCCTTTCATATTCCCATCTCTTTTAATGTCTGGATTTTTAACATTGTAACTGATGTTAGAAGGGAAAATTAGAAATCTATTAAAGATTAACTAAAACTGGCTGTAACTTTTCCTCAGTTTTTGGTTAAAGAAGGAACACAGTGGCAGACTCTGGCTGCTTTCTGATTTATTCTTATTTACCCTCTCTCTTTATTCTTCTGCCTCTCACATTTCAAAGGCAACCAAGTGATGTGGAGCCCACATACTGTTTTTCCAGAGAGCTGTAATGTCCCTGTGTCATTGAAAATCTTATGTGCAATGTCTGGCTATTTCCAAAGAATCCCAGAAGAACCACTCGTGGCTGCTAACTTAGCAATGCAGGCCTTGGAAAATCCTTTTTCAAAGATTTTGGGTTTTCTCTCCCTCACTTCATTAGTTTGGCTCTCAATACCTGGCTCTAAAGCTAATCAATGCCTTTCCTCAAGAGAATGAATAGTACTGCAGAAGTTCTTCCTAGAATAGCAGGGTTTCTGTTTATAAGTGTCACCATCCCATCTTTTTTCTTGCATAACTCTGTGCTGGAAACAGAATCCCATCATACCTCCAAATAAAAGGATTTTAAGCCAGCTGTGTAGTTGTCTTTTACAGTAAATTCTCTGCTTGTGTCAAAACAGCCACCACCCTCTTTCCTGGTTTCCACAAGGCAGGCAGGTCAATGCTTTGAAATCTCAGTTACGCTGGCTCTTGGATTATGGGGTTATTGCTATAAATTGGTCTTGTCCGATTTGAGTACACTGTAATTGCTACTTTGCACTGCAAGTAGATTTTCAGTGTCAGAATAATCAAATTAACAGGGATGACCCTTCAACTATTCATTGATGACTCTGTTGTGTTTTCAAAGGTCTCATTTTTTAATTTGTCTTAAATATGTCAAGTTCTTATTGCTGTTCATTATGCTAAAACATCTAGATGTGTATTGAGTGTGTTATAAAATAACCCACATCCCAAAGTTTCATTTAGGCTGTAAGGAAAAGGAAAAAAAAGAAAGGGAAGTCTCCCTGGTTTTCCCAGCTGGAATAGCTGCAGGGAGAATTTGGTATAACTTTAGAAAACAACGAGATTCCATGTCCATACTGGGATTTTGATCCACACTCATAAAAGACTAAACAGTCTTCTGCTTCATTTTTTAATCTGGGCTGTAATTCTCTTGCCAAAGCTGAAATGGCTGACACACACCTTGTGTTCACAGGAAATTTCACAGGAAAAATAAGAAAAGAATCATAGTGTTGCTATTAAACATCAATTTAAAATTAACTCTGATTGCTTATATTCTTCGGGGTATTCTTTTTCCATTAAGTATATTTTGGAAAGTAACAATATTAGTAACAAACATTTAGAGGTGAGCAAAAGATAGATTTTTTTTCCCCAAAAAACCTTGAAAGTATGTGAAATAGGTGTGAGATGGTTTAGAGAGCTTTTTGATTTTGTAGATTACATTTATTTTTGATGAGTATTTACTGCTTTGATATTTGATAAAAGAAAACTAATGTGACAAAATGAAATAAAATAAAATAGAAAAAAGTAGGGTATATTTAACAGGTAAAGCTTTTATTAAAACTTAAAACTTCTGTTCCATTTTCAACAGTGGTTTAAACTCAATATACATAGAAGTCCTTCAGGTTCCTATCAGGGGAACTGGTGGTCTCACAAATAATATTTTCAAATATAATCCATAAATTGTACTGACAGAATGTCCAAATGATAATAGTAACTAACTCTTGTGTTTGAATTTAAGTGTGATCGTGTTATTTCTGTCCCTATATAGATTTATGGAATATTTTTCTGCCAATAGGAAAACAGTTTCAGTGTGCATGAGAGTTGCATACATTTTGTGGAGGTGGGAAAAACCCTTTTAATTTAATCTTTGCCTTAGAATATACTCTGGTCCCAGAGGCTGTTCTGAAAATGGTGGCATTTTCCTGACAGCTGTTCAGTCACTGTGAGCATGCTTCAAAGGAAAGGCCCTCGTTTCCAATTGGCAAATTTCTAATATTAGGTTTCAGACTATAAAAAAACCTCACCCTAAACCCTTTTCTACTTCACAGCTTCTTGATAAAATCCAATCAGCCCAGAGGGAATTTATAATTCAGCAATTGCAGCAGATGATTACTACCTGCAGGAGCAATCACTTATTGTACATCACCTGCGGACTGATGAACCATTTATTATCAAGGGTTTAATTGCTTGTACTACATCCTTGTGGCAAGATACACACACACACACACACCTCCTTTATACATATGGATAAATGCAGGCCACTTTGAAAGGATGGAAAACGCTTCGTTCAGATTAGATTTTGCAAAATGAAAAATACTCAAATTATCTAAGAAATACCTGAATCTAGAACACAGGTTCACAGTCTGTGTTCACCCATTCCTGCATCTAGTTGAAGACAAGAATTAAACAGGATGGAAGGAAAGTGTGTGTATGTGCAGGGTTTTATTTATTTATTTGTATCTGGCTGGAGTTTGATGTGAAGATTTTGGGGTTCTTGTTCAAACTCATCTATTTTTTGAATTTTTAAGTGAGCTGGTGTTATGCATTTAAGAAGCTGATGTTCAGACCACCATCAAGAGGTGCTTCCCTGTGTGCACTGCACATATGGGCAGGAAAAGATCCCTGGGGCACAATTAAATGCAGTGCTGGGGTTTGTTTTATCCACAAAAGTTTGCCAATCATTGTATTACTACTTCAAAACAGTGCCAGATGTATTTAACACTAACAATATCACAGTTAGTGTAAAAGCTGGGAGCCAGCTGCAAGGTACACACTGAGACAGCCCTAGGTACAGGATTGAGGCAAGAGAGAAAAGTAAAGTAAATTGAAAAGTAAATCTGGTCCTGAAGCCATGTGAAAAATGAAACAAACTCTGACACCATGAAGAAATCAGAAGGCTTATTTAAATTCCTTTACCTGAAGCAGTCCCTACTGCACCAGCTGAAAAACCAGTGTTGCCTTCCCTCTGGGTGCTGCTCCTCTGCAAAGCAGAAAGCACGGAGCAAAAGGGACTGGGTTTCAAGTGAGGTGTGAGGATGAAAAGGTTGTATGCAGCTATCCCTAATCAGTTACCGGGATGAAGGTGAGCTTCCCTTGCTTGTTTTGGCTGATTTGCTGTTGCAGGCCTGTGGGAAGTGCTGCCAGCCTGGAGAGCCCGTGCCTTGCCCAGGAGCTGCCCTTGCCCGGGGCTTGGCCGTACCTCGGCCACGGGGCTGTCCTGCCCTTCCTCCAGCCCCCCAGGCCTGCTCTCCACTGCTGGGGCCACCAAAAGTGGGGATCTGCAGGCTCTGCACTGGAGGAACAGGTGTGTTTCTGGATCCTTGGGAGCCTGGGTCTTATCTGCAATTAAAATGTGAGTTCTGTGATTAAAGGGATTAATGAGGCAGCCCAAATGAGAACATTTCCAAAAAAGAGATTTTTGCAACTATTCTGGTTTCCATTAGAAACTTCTAATATTGTTCCTTTCATATAGAGTTAATCTTCTCTATAATGAGAATACTGTAAAATGCACTACTGGCAGGAGTGTGTAAATATTTTATATGAGAGGTAATATAAGTAGGATCAAATCCTGCTTGCCTCAGTCATGCAGCTAGTCCCATTGCATTTACACAGGAATGCCACAGTGAGTAAAACAGGCAGGATTGGTCCTATATGTGCTATTTCTATATTTCATTTTCATCTTGAGTTCAGCTTCATTTGTAATTAACACAGTATACTGATTAAATCATTAACTGTACAGTTCATCTTTCATCAGCAGCTTGTAGATTGAGATCCTAATGTACTGTAACCCATTGCTAGGATAGCTATAAAATTTTGATTTATGGAGGCAAATATTTTCTGTTCTGGTATCATTTGTGATCAAGAAATGATACAAACAAATTTATCTAAGATAATTGCTTCCTCATGTCTGACAGTGCTAGAAAATCCATCATAAGGATATCTGGGATAAAGGGAAGGATGAATTTTTAATTCTTTTGAAGCATAATAAACTGAACTTCTTTGAGGTGCCAAGTGTAGAGATTAGAGATTTACTGAAATAAAATGGGAAGTGTCCTTGCTTTCATACAGCTGCTGTCAGGATGGTGGCAGTATTAAAGTCAGTCACACTGGAAATTACTTTGTAGATTTTTTTTTTCTTGTTTTTCTATCCCACTTGCTGAAAGTCTAAAGTTTTAAACTTTTTGTCCTCTAGGTCCGTCTATTTCAATAATTGTCTCAGCACCTTTACATTGTAATATTCTAATGAAAAGCACCTAAGTGACCTTGTGAAGTGTGATAAAACCAGAACAAAGTAGCGCTGTGTTTACAGATTTTATTTTCTTAGCAATATCTTAAGGCAGCAGTGTTTTGGCAACATTGAGAACTACTGCCATCTTCACAGAGTGGCACTCTGTAGTTCTTGGAAAGTCTTGGAAAGATATCCACTATCTTCTTGCTAGAGGCACGTGTCCTAGAACAGATGTTACAGTACTGTCTCCCAAACATACAGCAATTTATAGAGCCCATAAGTGGTGCAGTATTAACAGTCCTTTATCCAGTAGATGCCAATGTCATTCTTAACAAGCCATTAATTGCAATAATGAGGGTTGAAAATATCTCCAGCAAAACTGAATATTTTGAATGCTCCCATAGGAGAAATGATCTCACAAAACCACATCTGGTTATTTAAGTTTAGTTTATAGTGGCATTTACAAATAAAACTTTGGATTCTGATTCTATCTTTATGAGCTAGGACTAAACAGGAAATGAGGGGGTACATTTGGCATAAGAGGTGATTTAAGACTCCTGATACTCCAGTCTCTTCCCTGCATGGCTTATTGCCAATAATGTGAAATATTAGCCACAAGATGTCCTCATGAGAAAAATGTTGGTTGCCAGCTCTTTGAAAACAGGCAATTGTTTCTGTCTGAGCCTGTGCAAACCAAGCCAGTGCTTGCTGGTTTTAGGCATCCAGTGGTTCTGGAAACCCCCACGAGTGTCCTTGGGGCAAAGGCAGTGAATGGAGCACGGGCTGCATCAGAGGAGCATTTCCAGGAGGCTGAGGGGGCTGATCCTCCCCTGCTCAGCTGGAGCTGGAGCTCTGTGCCCAGCTGTGGGCTCCCCAGTACAAGAGACAGGAACACACTGGGGAGCATCCAGTGAAAGGCCAGAAAGGTGAGAGGAAACTGCAGCATCTCTCCTCTCAGGAAAGGCTGAAAGAGCTGGGGCTGTTCAGCCTGGAGAGGTGAAGGCTCAGGGGGACCTTCTCAATGTATAGAGGTGCTGGAAGGGAGGGTGCCAAGTGGACAGAGCCAGGCTCCTCTCAGTGGTGCCCCTGCCAGGACCACGGCCATGGGCACAAACTCAAACACAGGAGATTCCCCAGGAACACCAGGAAACACTTTTTCACTGTGAGGGTCACTGAGCACTGGCACAGTTTACCACGGAAGCCTTCCTCATTGGAGGTGTTCCAAATCCATCTGGACATGTCCTGAGCTTTAGCTGGCCTGCCTTCAGTGGAGGTTGGACCAGATGAGCTCTGGAGGTCCTTGCCAATGTCAAGCAGTCTGTGGTTCTAAGAATGAAAATTAGTCTTGTGTCAGTGCTTCACATTTCCTAAAATGCTTGGAAAGCCATGTGGCTGCTTTAACTGACCCATTTGCTGAGTAATATCCTGAAGATACTCTGATCATAGCATTGTTTGACCAATAAAGGTTAAATGGTAAATCACTTGAAAAGCATAGCATTTTTTAAAAAATAGTTATTGAAAAAAAGCAGAAATTTTCCTCTTGTATAGTAAAACAGACTTGCCCAATGATTTCCAACTGTGACTTTCCTGTTGCCCAGCATTAAGACAGAGTAAGAAAATTGGATATCCCTGTGGTGCCTCAGAAGGGATTTGTTACAGCACCACCAAACCCCAAATGTGTGAGTGCCAATGGGGAATTTCATGGAAGACCTGTCCTGGGAGCTGTCAGCAATGACCTGCACAGGGTTCAGCTCTCACAAACACAGTGAAAACCAAAAGGAATTATTTATATTAGCCTAGAGATTCTGAGACTGTCCATCACCCCAGGGGCAGGAACCTGTGATACGACCCTATTTTGGGCCAAAACCTGCAGTGGGAAAAAGGGACCACAACATCATGCCTGGATCTGATAGAACATGATCTCAACCCCAGGTGTCCCAGTGACTCCAAAGCCTCTCTCTCTTCCCTGGGAGCAGGTCCTGGCACCCCAGCCAGGAAGGACATGAGCAGCTGTCAACAGGCAGGAGGCCCACCCACAATGAGAGACCGAGTTATCTGCAGCAGGAACTCTGCAGAAATTAGGCTGGTGGCAGAGTTTAGCTGCTAAGAGTTAGCAGTGTTCTTGGTTGAGAAATTTGTCATAGAAATATGAGAAAATCCTTTCTTGCAACCAGCAAAGCAGGTTGAAAACAGTGTTAGGAAGATGAACATGACAGCAAAGTGGACAAGGGAGAGTTAATGACAAGACATCCAGGCAAAAAACTTTTATCTCTAGGGGTTGTAGAGAAATTCATATACTTCTTTCTGTAGCATGGCTGAATTAGAGACTAGGAGAGAATCAAAAGCATGTAGGATATCCTGAAGCAGTGAGCCTCGGGTTTTTTACTCCTCTCTCCTTTTTTCACATCACACCATGCTCCTTTCCATCAGGTTTTGATCACAGGTTCTGGTTTGTCTGCAGTTCCTTTTCTATCTTTGATCAATGTTTGTCTTTGATCTCCATGTTTCCGTCTATTCTATTCTTTTGTCTCCAGTCTATAACTATTATATTTTTCCTTTTTTTCCTGTGCTATTATTTGCCTTCCAGTGGGTCTTTCGTCTTGTTTCATTGTACTTTATCTCTGTCCAAAATGGTGTACTGGGTGTGAACAATGAATGAATTGATTTCAAATGAGTTGACGACAGTGCTTAGCCAATCCATATCATACATAAGAGCCCACTGAGTGAGTACAATAAGTGACTCAAATCAAAATTAATTCACACTGATGCTTGGAAAATCCGTATGGAAGGCTGTGGACGAACAGATCAGAATGGTTTTGTGTAACCGGAGTTTTAAGAAAATGTGTCTTTAAGTAGAAAAAAGAAATCTGTGTCTGCCTTTTCCTTCTGCTTTGTTATCTTTGGATAAAACAGATTAGCAAGTGTGTAATTGATTAGTTAATTAGTAAGAGTGGGCCCTGAAGACTGGTTACCAAAGACATGAGGAATGATTACAGACTAAAAATGTTACAATAAAGCAAAAGTTTGATGGTGCATTCTTGCCTCCCATAGAAAATCTTAAAGCCGTGCAAATGCAAAGAGACTTTCCAGCACAGGTTGCTCCTGTTCCTCAGAGATGGAGCTACTGTATTACTGCTCTGTGACTTAGACATGTGAGTTGAAAGGAAATATAAATAACTAGGAAGAGAAGACTAATAATTGGAAAAGCTTGACAGAAACTCCTTTGTGTCATGTTCCCAATCTTGGATTTGCCACAGGCTCATTCCTAATAATTCCAACCATTGAGCTAAAACTGTTATCCAAAGAATCATGTCTGAATTTAAATTAGTTTTTCAGTTATTATTTTTTGAGTGGCTCCATCAAATATATATAAAACTAGGGGAAAGGCCTTGTTGTTTTTACATACAAGTGCTCTTTACAGAGCATGCCAGAACCTGACATTTCTTTGAAGCTTTTCTAAATTTCAAAGGAGGTAATATATTTCAAACATCTGAAAGTTTTTACGTCTCTGTCTCTAATTATTTTTGATGTGATACTTCTCAGGACACATAAAATAAAACCATTTTCTGCCTTATCTTAATTGAGGAGACTGTTATCTCCTGTAATTACTGATGAACAAGATTTCTACATGGATTAAATTGCATATTCTCACAAACTGGAACAAGGTTATTTTTTTGTCTTTCATAACACACTTTTCTAAAGCTCTGCAATGTCTCCATCGCCACGTAAACACTTCATTTACAGCTGTCCACAGCTGTATTGCACCAACTGCTGTATAATTACTTTTATTTATGCAGATTATAACTACCTTAGGTATTCAGAGAGGATATATAAGTGTAATTACTGTACGTGGAGAATATTGCCATGGTGATTCCACAAGACTTACAGGAAGGATCCTCAGGAATGTACTGAGTTCAGAGGTATTTACCTCAGCCAAGGTGAAGCACAGTGACTCAGGCAAATCCATTTCTGCTCACAGCAATGTCTTGGCAAAGGTGGGTTCATCTCACTTCGTTGTACGAGGGCAAGGTACATTTGTGTCATTCAGCCATAGCCTGATGGGAATTCATGCCCTGAAATCCCTGAGGGGGTTATCAGGGAAAAGTTTGGTGGTGTGGGAGGACAGAAGTTTGCTCAGGTCACTTTCCCTCAAACACCTTAGAGAATGTGCCTTGCTGGGTCCTTGGCACACAGCTGAGATGTTCATGGGCATTTTCAAATTTTTGGACAGAAGCTGGATGCTGGTATTAATCAATAATATGCTTTGGCCTCCTCCATGTGTTACTTTGACTGGCATTCCTCCAAAGAATGACTTTCTGCATTGATTTTTTGTTTTAAACACTTATAAGAAATTTGAAAAACTTTTTTATTCTGAAAATACGTTTAAATTCTTCTCTTTTCCAGATTATTTTTTGTCAGGCATGACCTTTGGGTAAGCAATTTTCATCATAATAATAATCAAATAGAAATAATTTTCTGCAATGATCACGCCTCCTGGCACTTCCCAGTTGTATTTCTAGGGTAGCATGTTGGGTTTTAACTTTCTAATCCTGTATTTTTCACAACAATATAAAGATTGTATTCAGATGAAGTAGTTTATGAGTCTCTATGTATCATAGCACAGGCAGATATTTGCAGACTTGGTAGTATTTTCTGCAGCAATGAAGGGAACTCATTACACAAGTGACTCGTTCACTGGAGCTCTGTGCACAGACATGGAGCCTCTTTTAACCTCATGTGTCCTTTACTGGGTTAAAGCAGTGCTAAGAAAGAGAGAAAAATCGTAGTTTAAATCATAATTAAACAAAACCATAGTTAAACACAAAGGGAGAGTAAATGGCATGACAATCCTAATTGAAGTGTTGCAAAGATACCAGTAAATAGTATAGATTTTCTATCAGTGCCTGGAATTTCACTAAACCCACAGTTGAATGTCATTCTGGTGCAGTGTCTCTGGCATCCAGAGCCTGTGAGCATTGTGGAAATGTTGCTTATTCAGTGTGTTACTAATTCAGAAGGAGTTGTGCCATCCAGTGAATTGCCTTTGCTGACCACTGGTGTCAATAAAGAGAAAAAAAACCCCAAACTGCCTGGAAAATCAGTTCTGCTCTTTTCTTTGGGCTCTTAATTTTATAGCTCTGCTCAGTAAGACGTAACGGGGTTTGTAGTTATTGATTCTTTTGTGAGCACTGAAGAAGTTCATGAAGAATATTCAATATTCAACTTGTGTGTCTCTCACTGACTACTGGTAAATGCCCATTTTTCATAGTGCTGTTGAACACTTGTTTGTTATCTTGGAACGCAGAAGTACCCATATATCAGAGTATCCCTCACGTGGCCTTTGTTTACTGGTAGCTGGCAGGAATTCTAAGTAGATAAAATAAGAAAAGCATGAGGCAGGACATTATTATTTTTTGAATGAAAAGAAAGCCACAAGTCCTGAGAATCCTGAAAGCATTCAAGCACACTAAAGGTCTCAAAATCATGGCTTTCAGTCTAAATAGAATGGCATCGTGGTGTAGCTTAAGTCACAGTTCCAGCTAAATCTGAATTATAGTATCAGCAAATACCTTTGCCATTTTGTACTGTTGTGATTTTATTATTTTGCTGCATGTTCTGTTCAATGATTGACTTGAATAGACTTGAGAAAGTTGATCAATGCAGACACAGCAATTACAGATGAATAAATTGCAGGCCTTCTCCAGCTGAATTGTAGTAAGAGTTGGAAGCTCGTGTGTGTGGGGTTCACTGCGTTTTCCCACCGAGACTGTCAGATTTGTTATTCCTAAACAATGTTGTGTGTGCTGTAGGCAGAAAAAGCTGCAGGGTTGTGTTTAGAATAATAGTGTGTTCACAAATAGTACTCAAATAGCTCTGAAATATCACAGTTAGCTGCATCTTCATTCTATTATCTCACTGCTTCATGCTTCTGAGACCTTTTCCTAGCAGACTATGAAATCATTCCAACTGTAAGATGATAAATTAATAGAACAAAACAAATTGGAGTCAGTAGGAGTGCATTTAGCACTAACAAGACCCATCTGAGTTTCAGATTTTCTCTTGCTATTATAAAAAATAAGGCTTGTGTCAGAACTCATCTTTTTTTTAATTGCTCTTGCACAGAGCACTGGATATTATTTTAAGGGCTAATGGAAAGGAGCAGTCTCTCCAATTCTTCACAAAATCATTTTTTTAAAGTAGGAGGGGAAAATGTGATATATAAGAAATGCATTTTGTATCACCTAGGGCAGAAGGAACAGATATTTGGGTTTTTGCACTGCATCACAACGTACAGGAATGGCTTTAGGGTAAATAATGTTAAATATTTGTAGGAAGTGAGAACTCAAACAAGACACATTTAGAGGTGGAGTGTTTGATGTTATGTTTGAAGAGGCAAAGAAGTTTCCTATGCTCTCCCTGAAAGTATTGAAGGTTTTTGAGTTTTGCTAGGTTTTTTTCCTTGGCGTGGAATGAAAACTATTGTAACATCCCTCTTTTGCTAAACATATCTCTTATCTGCCAACGAACCCCAGCAGCCTGGAAATTAAGGAACTGAGTTTCTATTCTTCTGGAGAATAAAAGACCATTCAACTCTGCCTCCTTCACCTGATGCTCATAATGAATTTTTCTGCTTGCAAGCACCAAAGGTGTTTCATTTGCTGATATGTTCTTTGATTTGATTTCCTAAGATTAGGCAGATTTTACAGAGCACTTTTGCTGTTCTTTTGATAATACTTCATCATAGCCCCTTTGCTTTAGCTGGCTCTAATAGTGTCCCTGTAAAGAGATGTTCAAGTCAGCTTGATGATAAGTGACTTGATTAAGAATACAAGAACATCTTGCATTCAGAAAAGAGTCTTTGATGCACTCACTTGGTGTCACAATATTGTCTTCCCCACATCCAGAGACGCTTTCCTGTTGTTGAAGGCCACAGTAACATTCTGGAGAACTCACATGCCCCACTGTGTCCTGGCAGCCCCTCCATATGGCTGGATTTATGTGCCATTCCAGGCGATGTCAGTAGAGTTTGGAAAGACCTGTAAACTTTAAAGAGCTCAGAAAAGAGTCTTGGGGTTTGAAAACTGTGTTTATGTTCTTATACAATTTTCTCAAAGTAATGTGCTCCATGTACCTTGGCACCATTGACTTGGTTGGGAAGGGATTTCACCAAGTCAAAAAAAAAAAACCATGAAGGGGTGGGAACTGAAGGGGGTGAGTAAGGGGTAAGTCTGTCAGTGATAAGATTTCTTTCCCTTAAATAGTTAGCCTTTGTTGCACTGCATTCAGCATTGAAATGTTGTGCAGGGAGGAGGCCAACCAGAGTGTAGAGAAATTAATAAAACTGATAAGCTCTGCTGTGACATGTTAAAGTGGTGCCATTTATTAGAAAATGTTTTCAGCAACTCTCTTCTGTTTCCTCTTGAAAGAGAGAAATGGTGATGAAGGAGCCAGCTTCTGTCCAAGAGACACTTTATGTTCAGTAGTTTAGCCAGATTATAAGCAATTTTGTGCTGAATTGAGGATTTCTACTGTTTGGTAGCAATCGTAAAGAAAAATGATTGGAGGACTTATTATCTTGAAGTATAGGAATAAATTACTTTGCCCTAAATACATAGTTACAGATATTAATGGCACTCTAGATTCAGTTGCGTGTCACTACATGTGTAAAACTTTTAATAATGGGAGTCTCTTTCTCTACTGGTGACCACTGTAATGAAAATCGAGCTCTTGCTCGTGTTCCTCTGCCACACCGTGGGTGTTGTAAAGTGAGAAGCACAGCTCTGAGCTTCCAGCAAATCACGGAGCTTCAGCAAGTCCAGACAAACCAACAGAACCTGAGGGGCACACAGCCAGCCAGAACAGGGTGAGAGTGGGGTAAGGGTCAAAGGAGTGTCCACAGTGGCAGCCTTTGGGCCAGGATGGAGGGCTGGTGGAGAGGCAGCTGCTGGCCAAGCCGTGGTGGCCTTGGCTCCTGCCAGGGTGGAGGGCACNGGCCTTTGGGCCAGGATGAAGGGCTGGTGGAGAGGCAGCTGCTGGCCAAGCTGTGGTGGCCTTTGGGCCAGGATGAAGGGCTGGTGGAGAGGCAGCTGCTGGCCAAGCTGTGGTGGCCTTTGGGCCAGGATGAAGGGCTGGTGGAGAGGCAGCTGCTGGCCAAGCCGTGGTGGCCTTGGCTCCTGCCAGGGTGGAGGGCACAGGAGGTGGGGACAGGGCTCTGTCCTGCCCGGGGTGTGGAACGGGTCTGTCTGGGTTGAGACATGATACAAAGTGTTAAAAACTACATGAGGAAAACAGAGATGTCTACATTTGCTAAATGATTATATTTTCTTTGTATTTATTATTTTTGCAGTAATTATGAGCGCCTGCTCGTTCCTTGAGAACTTGATGATCAGTTAGGAATAATGAAGGAATAATGTATTATTCCTTCACAGAGTAAATGAAATGAAATGAGGCTTTCACAGTAGCTAAGCATAATCTATAGATTAAGCAAAACAATACAGTACACGTGCTATGTATGTTTAATTTCTTTCCCTGGATGTTAGTTTATATAAAACTGCAGTTATCTCCATTGAAATGTACCCCTAAAATAGTGGAGAGGATTTAAAAGAAATGTTCCAGCAGGAGCATATTAATAATCTTGATTATAAGACTGAAAGTGTGAAAATTTTAGAAGTGTAAAGCTCTTTTTTTCCACAATTTGGAACATAGGTATGAACAATTGATTTTGATCTTGTAAGCCTTTATAAATACTGAAGTTTATATCGAGTGGGTGCAGTGAGCTTAGTTTCAGAGGCAACTGATAAGAGGTTTATATTCTATGAGTAACTGCCTGTTAGTTACAGACTATTTTTCAAAACCAGAAAAGATTACATTTAAGACATGAGCCTTTCACTGTATGTGCCTCTTCTGACTTGTACTAAGTGCTATACAGGGATGTTGATTTCTGAAAAATGTGAAAAATACTGGCTTGATCTTGGCAATTAATTTCAGAAATGCTCAGAAACTGGGTTCTTGGTTGCTGCCTTACCTTGGAACCATTTCTGCATCTCTCTGTCTTAGGCTCAGAGGATTTGGGTATTATTTTGGTATTTTAAGTTACATAGCTGTGGTCTGCAAATCGAAACAGATAAACCTAGTTAGAAAGGAAGACTTAGACTGGAAAGGGATCCAATTCTGGTAAATGCTTGATCACATATTCAAATAAAAGTAAATATTCAAATCATTATAATTGAGAGCTCAAGTACAGTGCCAGTGTCTCTGTACAAGATACTGAGCTTCTGGGCTTCTAGCAGCTCCAGTCAGCATGCATTGGTCTCACTGGGAAAGGTGAAAAAGTCCTGTTGGCCTCAGATCTGATTAGGGATGGCCCTATTTGAGAAGGTATTTAAGCCCTTTTAATGTGTTTTTCTTCATAGCATGCTTGATATTCCGTGTGAGTGTGTAATATCATGTATGTGTGATAGATTATTGCTCTGTCTGGTTTGGGTGTTCAGTGCTGTGTGCAGCAGAGTCTGGAGGGGTCAGAGGACAAATCCTGGTCCTGCCCTGCCCCAGGGGAACTGGCCAGCAGAGTGGGGAAGTGGATCCTCCTGCACAAGAGTAGCTGTGCATTCCCAGCTCAGAGAGCTTTCTGCAGTGTCCTGCAGCAGAAGGCACCGGGAGAGGGCTAGGAAGAGGTGAGGGGTGAAGAAGATGATTGGGAGCATCTCTCAGAAAAGCTGAGTGCAGGTCACAGACAAGCCTTAGAGGTGATGGCAGAGGGCACTTTCCATGTACAGCAATCAAGAAAGAACAGATAGAGCTCACAGGAAACCGAGAATCCATGGAAATGTGTTGGACTAGAAAGGATGACTGAGGCCCGGGCTTCATCCAGCAATGATTTAACTGGAGAGTAGAGCTGTAAAAAATCCTTTTATTTTAAGCTGGTTTTCTAACCTCAAAGCTTCTCTACTCAGGAATTCTAGCCTGTTTTAATCTATTTTCAAACAATATTCAATTATTTATTTTTACAACATATTGTGTTACATTAAAAGAAAGCAGATTCATCTCATAGCCTTGGCTAACTTGGGATCCAATGGAAACGTGTCATTTGAAGTAGGGCCTATTACTGGAAGGATTTGAATAATGATTTTCCATTATATGAATCAAAGTAACTCTAAAGTCTGAACAGTCCAAACAGATACAAAAAGCCCCTGGGTGATGACTGAAGATCAGCTTTGTGATTTTGTTAATTTCTGTGCCAATAAATCCAAAACTGAGAACAGATGTGCCAGAGCAAGAGTAGAGACTTTCCTTTTCAAAGCCAGTTTGAAAAAGTTCATGATTAAAGACTAACTTCGAGGCTCTTGTCAATAGTTCCAAAATTAAGTTTGTCATAACACTTTATATAATGCTAATGATAAGCTATTTATTGTGTGGAAAATGTCAGTTTATTTCTTACTGTCTTCTTTTGATCTAATACTTCCTGACATGTTGAAGTCTCAGTATTTAGGTCTCTGCAGTGATTATCCAGGGGAAACCCGTGTAGCTGTGGAGAGGGGAGATGTACAAGGATGAGGTGCAGCACCTGAGGAACTGGCTGAGGGGTACAGTGGGCCCTGAAATTAAGAAGCTCTTTGTAACTTTGATCTGGTGTCAAAGTGGAATGTTTATTGCTGATTTATGTGTTAGACATGTTGCACAGTTCCAGCTTGAGGCCAAGAGCAGGTAAGATTAAATGAGGGGATAGGGAGAGAGAAGGGGCTGGGAACAATGAAACGGCTTCAGGGCAGGAGAAGACTTTCCCTCCAAGAGGCTGTGGCTGGTTGTGCCATTTTGCTCCTGCACACACAGGACAGGGCTGAGTAACTGCAGCAGTGAATGGAACTGCCTTGGTGCAGCCCAGGGAGAGGAGCTGAGGTTGGAAAAGCTGGGTTCTGCCCTGGCTTACTGGGTGCTGCTGAAGGAAGAGGCAAATGCAGCCTGGACTCCTGTAGATTTGGCACCTGAATTCCAGTTTTGGTTGCAGATTTCACCATTAAGCCGAAGGGGAGCAGTGCTGCTGAGAAGGACTGACAATTCCTTCCCGTGTTCCAGCCTGGCCGCTGTGCTCATGCTCTGGGGAACACCCCGTGCAGCAGCAGGTTAAGGGCCCACAGGCAGAAGTGAAAGATTAGAGCTCACCCAGAGCTGATGGCTCGAAGGCTGCTCCCGCTCTCTTTTGAGAGTTTGAAACTCTCTCTGCAACATACTTTTCAAGCTAAATCTCTGTGGCTTGTTATTGATTCAATAGTAACTTCATTAATAAATTAATTTCATTAATAAATTAATAAATAAGAATTTTCAGCTAACTTACTGTTAACCATCAAACTGTGCATGGGATTTTGTCTGTTGTAAGAAAACATGGGTAGGTAAGATTGTAATATTCACATTCTGTAAGAACTCCACTAAGATCCATTTTAAACCTCCCAAATAACAGCCGTTCCAGGATGAAGTTGATCTTGCTGTAAAAAAAATCAGAGTTAGAAGCAGTCCCAAATGGATCAAAAAATCTTGGGGCAAAACTGCTTTTGTTTTTAAATTTCATTAAAGCATTTCTAAGGGCTCAGCCATAAAATCATTATCAAACTTGAAATACCCAAAAGTTGAATTCAGGCATAAACCATCTTTTAGCAGATCTTTACAAATCCTTTACAACTCTCTAATTCAATTAGAGAGTTGATAACACTCTCTAATTTACTGACAGGGGAGTAAGTAATGCATCATCCTCTTATTTATTTTCCAGTGGTCAGAGTCTGGATAGTGGCAAAATATTTAAATAAATTCTGAAACAAATCATTGTAGATAAAAGTCTCTTACTGCATTCACAAAAGACACACACAAATCCCTGCTGCATTTCTGTAAATACCACTTAGTATCGGAAACAAACTTAAATCCTGCTTTTGACTAACAATTATTGTTCTGTAGGAAATTTTAAGCAATGAGTGGATATTTTTTCCTGCTTAAAGTGTATATGTAAGTTAGAACTAAAGTGGCATGTATCTTACACAAAGGTGGAGTTAATTTAATGGAATTATTTCTTAAGGCTCGACAGTTGCCCTCAAAGCAGAGGTTATCGATTCATTGGGAAGAGTGACCCTGTCATTAACCCTGATCTGCTGAGAGCTGACCTGCGGGCGGCTGTACGTCCTTGTTAAACCGGGGGATAGGAGGGCACGGAAGGACAAGGAGCTCGCAGGTATTTCCCTGGCAGGGCTGGGAGTGTTTGCACAGGTGCTGCTCAGAGCGGGTGGTGGGTGAGGGGTGGTGGGTGCTGGGTGATGGGTGGTAGGTGGTGAGTGAGGGGTGGCGGGTGATGGGTGAGGGGTGGTGGTGATGGTGATGGTGATGGTGATGGGTGGTGGGTGGCGGGTGATGGGTGCTGGGTGATGGATGATGGTCTGTGCAGTGCAGCACCCGCAGCTCTCCCCGCGCGGTGCCTGGACACACTCCCCAGGAAACTTCCATTTACCGGCGCCTCCGAAAGTTACCTGCCTGGCAAGTGTGATCAGGCTGGTTTGGGTCTAGTTCTGACAAGTCTTAAATACCTGCAAGGCCTGTGCCAATGTTTGGCTGGCCATAAAACTCTTTCTGTGTGTGTACCTGTCTCTGCCGTGTCTCGTCGCCGGTGACCTTTCGGCAGTGTCTGGGAAGAGCCTGGCTGGGACTCGCCCCTCTCCAGGCGGGCTCAGTGCTCCAGCCCCGGGCTGGCTCCAGGATCTCCGTGTCTTTTCCGTCCTGGGGGACACAGGGCTGGAGGAGAAGTGCGGCGGAGCCCTTCCTGTGTCCCGGGAAACGGAGGGCTCGGCACGGCCGGCCCGAGCTGCCGCTGGCTCTGTAGTTTGCATCCACTGCCCCAAGGGTGCACTGCTGGTTCACGTTCTCACAGGCAGCTTTTCCCCCTTCTCGGGAAGGAGCGCTAACCCAGGGGGACCAGCCTTGGTACCCTCTCATCCTCCACTGTCAGGGTGGCTGGGATCCCTGAAAAACTCACTTCCAGGGTGAGGGAGCTGAGTGTGCTCTTGGGCTTGTTCAGATTACGTTCGTAGCAGGAGGAAGGAGGTGGAAACAAAAGAGTCCCTTTCATCCAAAACACACAGCGCCTTTGAACACTCGAGCAGTGTTTGAACAACACAAGTGGCCACTTGCTGCAGTATAAAGAAGTGTTTGAAAGATTGAATGCTGATTGTCTGAGCTATCCATGACCCTTATTCTCACTCACTTAAAAAAAAATAAGTGCTGTAAACCCAAGTGATGACCTCTGATAATTTTTTAAAAAGCTCTCAGCTTTCCCCATGACACAGGTAGGCTTGCAACAGACATTAGCAGCTAACCAGGGTACTGCTAAGCTGGCTAAGGAGGATTTTCTTTTCTCGAGATTTTCATCAAATGAAAGGGGTTAGACTACCAGGAAGATGTTGGTTGTTTCCAGTGCCCCATTTCTTTTTTCCTTACTCAGTGGGTGATCAGAATAGAGAGCTATCTTACCAGATGCAATATTGTCAGATAGAGAAACACTTAACTAGCAATACTTCTAGAGTTAAACAAAAGTGGAGTTATAGCCAAGCATATTCTTTACTCCCACACATTCTATATTTTTCATTAGGTTTATTCATAGTTTTGCCATTGACAGAGAAATAACTTTAAACATTCTTCCTTATAGGAAACAAATGGTCTAATTCTGGCTCCCTGAGCAGACAGGCTTTGTTTATTGAGTTTTAAACGTCTTATATAACTCCTCTTATCACACATTTAGGAATTCAAAGGCAGGTTTCTAGCCTGAAGGTCTCTGATAACATCCTATTTTCTCTTGTATTTTTCCTACCTACAGTTCGCAGCTTTGTGGCACTATTAATACTCCATCAATAATTTTAGCCAGTCTCTTCAGATAACAACAAAACCTAACTTTTATGATAGAAGGTATTTTCCAATATATAAACCCTCTGTATTGTATAACCAATTTATTATTAATACCTTCTTTCCCATGGATTATTATGCTAAAACCTTATTCAGTGACAGCATAGAACAATTAATAATTAGGGTTTCCCATGGAAAGTTTAAGTATACTGAAGCTCACTATCAGGGGTTTGTATCCTTTCAGAGGAGGATACTTCCTGATCAAGTTCTGTATCCTTTCGGAGCAGATTTGTACAAACTGTTTTATAGCAAAGTGCACTTTCATTATTTGCAATCAGCTGCATTTTGTATGTGAAGAATTGGAATCCTTTGTACTCTGATCAAATCAGTGGACACATCTTTGCTAAGAAAGCCTTCTAGTTTCATTTTTTAAGTCTGACAGCAGTGCCTGTTCCTTTGGTAGTTACAGCCCATCTCTCCAGGGGCACCTTCTGCAGTAACCCTGAGCCAGACCCATCCCTCCGGATTTCATGTCTTCCCATTGCCTCCAAGCAGAGATTTTGATCTGCCATCTGCAGGCTCAGGCTGCTTCTCAGACTCCTGTAATACCTGCTAAAGACACTTGTGCAGCTAAAATCGGGTTTGTAAATTTAAGTGAATCAAATCTATTAAAAGAAAAAGCAAGAGTGATGCTTTTCCACCAGTGATGTAATAGAAAGACTAAAGCTGGGTTGCCAAAGCTATAAAGCTGCTTCATTCTTTGTGCAAGTTGAAAGAGACTTTTCCAAGAGCTTTGACCAACGGAGAGTGCAGCCCTTATCCCCAGGCACCAGAGCCCTGCTCCGCCAGTGCCAGTCTGCAGTTCCTGGAGTACAAGGAATTATGGCAAAGATTGCATTTTCTCTTGGTTCGCTGCAATGCAGTCTTGGGAGGGGAAAATGGTGTCATTTGCTACATAAATTGTAGGGTTTGGTGGGGAGCTCTGACAGCAAAGCTTTTTATGTATCTCTGATCACCACTGTGTTTCCAGGAGGATGTGAAAGTTTACAGGAAGCATCAGGAAGGGATGTT
Source organism: Daphoenositta chrysoptera (assembly GCA_013397915.1). Taxonomy (NCBI): domain Eukaryota; kingdom Metazoa; phylum Chordata; class Aves; order Passeriformes; genus Daphoenositta; species Daphoenositta chrysoptera. The sequence goes on along the minus strand of VZRO01007986.1, from coordinate 194,281 downwards.
TACTGTCACATTTAATAAAGCTCCATGTTCAAAGAAAAAACATGCAGTACTAGTTGTGGCAATTACTCACTGGAAATGTGCCCCTTTTATCCTGGGTTTGGTGCTATTTTGGTTATGTGTAAGCTTTTCGTCATGTAACTTGGATTCCTGAATCCCAGCATATGGGCTTTCTGATTTATTTATGTTGTTGATGAAGGTGTGATTGCTTAACTTCTTTATCTGACTTTTTTTTATTCTTTCACTTCATGCCTGGATTTCTGACAAAATTTTGGATAGTGAATAATGAATTAAGCAAGATGTTTGGCTGCACCAAATGTTGCAGTATCTTTTGGGACTCAGAAAAATTGCACACATACTGAACTCAGGCTTTGGTTGGAAACTTGTGTGGGTGGCAGAACATACCTATGTGAAGTGCAAAGGCCGAGGACTTAAATAGTGGTAAAACTCATCCTTTCCGGAACCAAAGAGAACGGTAGCCATGTGTGCCATTACCTGTCTTCTGCAAGAGATAGTGAACTTCTTGGGCTTGTTTCATGTCTTATAATTCACAGGGTTTGTGTCCAAGAAAGGTAATGGAAGCTCTTGACCCAATAATAGTATATTTATATTATATACATTAAAGCAGGCTAGGTTGTCTCTTGTAAACATCAAAATGCGCACTACCTTCAGCCAAGAAGGGGGCTGTAAAATAATTTAGAATATGAGTAATGGATACAAACTAAAAAATGCAATTGGTAAAACCATGAACTAGGAATCAGTTTTGCTGAAGACCACTTGAAAAGGAAGGAGTTTTTCAATTAACCCAAATAAAGGTTTAGATCCCAGATAAACTGCTCTCTGTTCTTATTCTAGCATCTCATTTGGATCCCTTCCAGCTTTGGAGAGGGCAAGGCCTCTTACTTGGGAGTTCATCAACAACCGCTGTTTTTTTCTCTCAACTCTGTTTAATATGCTGTCAATTAATTTCCAGGTAGGTTATATATTACATGCTGATTTGAAAGTGCAGCTCTGATTGCAGTGCAAGCTGCACCTAGTGTAGTGTTAGACTGTGCTCCTCCTCTGCCCAGGACTTGTCTGGAGTACGTGCTGTTTTCCTTTGGTCCTGTGTGGGTGCATGGGATAGACTTCAGCTTTGTGGTCTCCACTTAGGATCAATTGATGCTTTAGTTTGTAGTATTTAGTTGAGGAATTAAGACATTACCACTATTTCTAATAGATGAAATAAATTTTGTTTCTGTGTTCACGTATTGCAGGTGATTTCAAATTCTTCCTGAAACAGAAGGCTCACAAAACCTTCTGTGCATTGACATGACTTAGGAGGTGGCAGAGCTGTGGAAAAACCTCACTGCAGGATGTTTTGGAGCAGCCCTCTCCAGTTCATCCCAGCTGTGGAGTGGTCCTGCACTGCTGTCCTCTCCTTACAGCACACGGGAAACCAGGTGGGGCTGGAGCAGGGAACTGTGAACTGAGCACTGGGGCAGGATTAAATCTCCAATTTCATCTCAGAGGTTTTGTCACTTAATTCTCTAACTGAAAATAAGGAATAACGTCTTGCTAAATGAGTTCAAGTTGGAGAACAAAGTCCATGAATGGTGCTGTGGCAGGGCTGGCCATGTGCTCGGGGCCATGGTGTGCTACCACACAGCTGGACAGAGAGCAGGAGATGGGACCCAGCAGGAGGGCAGTGCTGGATTAAAACTGGAGAACCTGTAGGCTGGGATATGAGTTCTGCATTCAGCAGCACTGCCTGCCCTGCCAGGTTGGACAGTCAGTGTGCAGGGGGAACACCCCTGAGGAAGATCCGTAGCCTCCTTTACGTTCTGTCTCGTTCTGAGCACTCTCTGGCACATCGTTAACAGCCTTCCTTCACTAGAGGATCCTGGTGATTAAAACCTCTTTAATTACATAAGGCCTCTTGAGAAATATTATCTAAAAAATTAGCAAAGAACATCGGAAACTGTGTTACCTAGGCAGCTGAAAGGGGTTTTTTTTAATCAATCTGAGTAAGCAGTTAGAGACCAGTCAAAAGTGGAAATAACCTTTTGTCAAATGTGATACTTTTAAGATTTCAGATTACTGACTAATCGTCACTAATTAAGATGTTAACAGAGCAAGAGCATCTGGATGCTTTTTTCTGTGCCTCAACACTTCCAAAGATGTGGCTGATGTGTGTTTTTCCTGCATTGTTTTTCATTTCTGTTTTATTTCTCTAATCTGAAAATCAACAAATCTAAAAAATACTGGTCCTAGGAGTGGGGGAAAATCTTGTCTGGTTGTTTCTCACTTTTCATCTTCTGTTGAACTTCAGTTTTTCAGACCATCTAATTAATTTCAGGTGTAGGTAAAACATTGACAAGTGTATGTGTTTTGGGTATTTTAAGGGCCTTTTTTTTTTCAAAGTACCATCTCCTTATTAGTAGACCCTCATGCTAAGCCAGATGACATTTAGAAATTCTACTCATGCTCATGTATGATGAAAATGGCATGTGGAGATGAGCTGAATGATTTAAAGGGGCCAGGATGTATGTAGCTATAGCTACTAGTTTTCTAGGAGTGTGTTGTTGAAAAGCAAATGTTATAAAAACTGGTGTGAAACAGCCATGCGGGAGGCTTATAAGCCACTTCAGTTTCTCCACAAGATAACAAATGAAAAACACACCACTTCTAAGGTAAATGCTTTCATTTGGGTCCTTAATTGTAGTAAGAACATAATAATAAGAAAAGTTGTTGTAATTTCATTGCATTTTATTACAAGACACAGCTTGAAGCAGGTTTGTGATGTGCACCTACCAGTACCTGGAATTACCCAGCAAACCTTCTGTCTGATTCATTGGTTGGACTGGTAGACCTGAAAGAAGTTTTGGCTACAAACATGATGGGGCTGAAGAATTTTGATTAAGAAATTCCTTGCCCCCACCATCTACAACTCCTTTTCAGTATTCCCACTTTGTGACTGTAGCTCACTCAGCAGGCTCTGCTGTGCAGTGTTCAAGGCCAGCAGTTTAACACACACAGTCCCCCAGCTGGGGGGTACTGGGGTGCCTTGTGCGTGTAATTTAGAGAGATTGTGAGAAAGTGAACAACCAGATGTGGCTGGTGAGATTATCAGAGTGCAGACAAACACAGAGTGCCTAACAAGCATAAAAAACACTTCAAAGGCCCTGCCACAGTGACACTGTGCTGGCAGCATTTCCACACAGCCTCACAGCTTTCTTGTGTTGGGGAAGGTTTCCATCACGTCTTCCTGGCCTGGTGATAAACTTAGAGCATCCCAAGGAACAAGTTAGTTATTGAGCTATAAAAGCTTCTGCATCTTCTCTGACATAAGAGATCACCAACTTTCTGGAAATAGAGATAAATGCAGTAACCAAACCCTTTGACAGGTTTATGAAGTCCAGCTCAATAATACATTTCCTCAGTACCATCGTTAGACATGTTTTGAAATCTCATTATTAGTATTATTTGTCTGAAAAAAGGAGCTTCTGTTCCTTTACTTGATGGACTGTCCAAGAAGGAGAAAAAGATGCAGCAGCAAAGGGGTTTGAAGGTGCTCAAAGGTATTTACTAGAGCAGGCTCTTGTTTGTGTGATGTGAATGTAGACATAGCAAACGTGTGTGCAAACAGCACCCTGCCAGTAGCTTGTGATGAAGATGTTAAAAACAAAGAGGGAATTTGAAAGGGCACATCTGCTGGCTACTGGAGCTGCAAGCAAAGGTTTGTCAGAAAGCCATTAAGGGCTGAGGCTTAACCCAGCTGCAGTGCAGAAGGTCCCTGTGTCCCTGTGAGCGTGGCTGGCAGCCCGTGCTCATTGTCCCTGGCTCAGGTGGTGGCACTGCAGAGGGGCTTTCCTCTTCTGCCGTGGACATGTGCTGTTAGTAGCCTCTGATGTGTTCACTGTGTGCTCTGCAGTGATGGTCCCTTCCTCTGAGAGGACCAGAGCCTGCTGAAAATCAGTAGATCTGTGGAATAGGTGAGATCCTGCAGTGAAGGATCCGACCCCTGTCAGGGCCGGCTTTGCCCAGAGAGGAGGGACTGATACCATGCAGTTCCCCACAGCAAGTTTCTGTCACTTGTGCCAACTTGTTCACCAATAATGACCACATCTGGGAGCATAGCAAAGGTTCCCAAACACTGAAGTGAAGGGAATTGGTTTGATAGACAAATACTTGCAACAAACACTCTATATTTTTTTCTAGAATTTGCTATTTTTCTGCTTTGCATTTTAGTTGCACGCAAGAAGTCTTACCTACAGTACAAAATTATTACTGCTCTTTTTTTTAATGCTTATCTCTTCACCTATATTTTCCTCATAGTTTTTACATTGAGAGAGACCCTAATTAAAACTATGGGGTTTTCTTCTCTTTGTTTTTTCTTCACTTCTTTTTTTAGGGGCCTAAACCATTCATATGTGGGCAATAACACTATCTCTTTCTAAGGAACAGGTGTCCATATTAAAAACAGTAAGAGTTTGCACTTGCTTAGCCACTTTAATATTAACTTTGCAGTAGTTTATACATACCAGTTAATTAAGTTCTATAGAACTGCTGTTACAGCATAGCCAGGGACAGGTGAATTGATAAGCAGAGTGAAAGCATGGTTTCCTTAAATTCATAAAGGGATGAAGCCAGCCCTGTGGTGATTTTTTTAGCCCCTTTATAGAGGCTTATGCAATTTAAAATTCTCCTGTTCAGAGTTCCATTTTTCTAGCACGTACAAGAGAGGATTGCAATGCACATCACAGAGGTGATCATTGCATTTGTGAGACTCAGTTATAACCACATTTCCTTTACCTCTTCTTGATTGGTCTGCTTGACTTTTTAAGTTCAGCTTCATCTTTCTACTGTGCTTCAGTACTATAAATATCCCTACTGCTAAATTGCTCTGTTTTCTAAAATCACATCTAGATAGATCCTTTTTCTTGGCATTATCAACGTTATCCATATCTGGTGACCTCCTGGCCGAGTTTCTGTTCTACACTTGCTTACAAGGACTTATTAAAGCTGCAGCTCATGGTGAATTGTCTGTTTATGGTGCAGGGGTCACGTGTGAAAAACTGTGGACTGGGTTGTGTACAATTATAGAGAGACACATGCATACATTTACACATACTAAGTAAGAAGCTGTAAAACATACTATCTGCAGAATTCTGAGTCCTTAGAATAATTCATAGTTTCTCTACATTTCCCAGTATTATTAATTCAGCTGCAGGGAGATGTGATGGTGGTAAGGTTAGATTTTCTTCTTCAGAATTCTTCTTTAACATATTATTTCTACATGATATATGGGTAATGTGAAAAGCCCATCAGGACCCATCAGAAAAGTGCCAAACCCCCAACTTCCCTTCTGTTTTATTCAATAGAACACTAGCTTTAGAACTAATGAGTATGATCTTGATCTTGCCCTAGTAATAAAATGTAAACCCACCACAATGCTGCTTGGGGGTGTGTTTAAGATACTATGTCATTTTCACTGAAAATTAAAAGCAACAAAGGCATATAAATGTTTTAGGTCAGTGAATTAAGGTCAATTTGTGCTTTGCATTAAATATATATCAATATTTTCTAAGATGTCAGAAGAGAAAGAGTTACATTCACTGCGAGACCAAAATGAAGCACAATTACCATCTCCATTCTCATTGCAAGGTTTATAATTCATGCTTTATTTAAATTACAGTTTGCTTAGAAATTAAATTAAAAAATCTTTGACGTCATTCCTTAGAAAAACTGCCTTCCTGATGCTCTCCATTAGACATCATATGCACTTTTTAAATCTCCAGATTGGGAATACATTTGAAGATAAATTTTGACAGCCGTCAGCAGCTATAGATTTGCATTAGGACAAGAACATACCCCGGGATTTTCAAGATAATTCAATTTTAGATTCCATTTCTGTTTCAGAAACTAGCATTTATCAATTCTACCATACTAAAATTCAGGTCTGAAAATAAAATGAAGCCAGAAAACAAAAATGGCAATTTGCTGCAATTCATGAATCAGATTCACCTTCTTTTTACCCTGAACTTAGAGATTTATACTTTCCAAATATATTTATCATACTTTAAAAATCTCAGATGTGGAGGTAGTTCTGAAATTTGCTTTCTGACAGGCCTCAGGACATGTAAGTCATTCCCCTTCTCAGTTCTAGTCCCTACCAAGCACTTCCTTTGCTGACCTTGTTGATTCTGGTAAAACTGAGTAGGATGAGCAGAGTTTGGCTGTGAGTGTTACATGTTTTCCTTTTATTTTCAAACACCAGTCAGTCTTTGTGAATCCACATCCTGCTGAAAGAAATAATATTCCTGAAGCTGAAAGATGAGGAGAAAAATTAAAACATGCGGGCAGCAGATTTCACTCATGAAAGTCTTGGCAAATACACAATAAAAGTTTGTTTACAGGGTAAGTAAAACATAGCACTGTCTTAAACAACAATGAAATAATTGACCTTTCTTTAAAAACTTTGTATCAGATCTGTTTGGATCCATAAATAAAGTCTCAATCCATTGGAACTGGATGAGCAATTGCTAAAGATGGTATTTGAATAAATATACCTATACTTAAATGTCTGCAATCTGATTGATCTAAGTCATAAATATGAGCTGTGAGTTCCAGTCTTCTGCTTGTCAAATATCTGGTAATTCTAGACCCAGTCTCAGGTATAAACCAGAATGGAAAAGGAGTGGTGGGATATTTCAAGTTTCAGTTTTTGGTTCATACTGAATGGTTTTGTGGTTTGTAATTAAATGAAAATAATTTCAGTCCTTCACTAAGACTGATTTTTAAGCTCCTTTTGGGAGAGAACAATCTTCCTTTCTGTCATCATGACAGTGTTTACTTCAACGTGACTCTGCTTCATCCTAAAAGGCATAGTCATGATAGAGATTTCTGTGGAGTTTCTGGTGAAGATTATTCATAATGCATGTGTTCCAGAACTGCTAAGAATTTAAATAACTAAATTAAGAATAACACTCTTTTACCCCCCACAACACACACCAAAAAATCCCAAGTACTCTTTTTCATTAATCTTTCCTGATTAAACAAGGGTGGATAGCCCCTGTGGTTAATTAATATTGAAAAAATCAGTTGACTGAATATTTAAAAGCAGATGTATACTAATACAGCTACTTTCTAAATACAGTTTCCTCATACTTGCTAAGCTATGTAATTTTTCCCCCTTTTTTTAAAATAACTTTTAGGTGCACTCCAGTCACATCAGTGACAAAACAGACATCAGGCAACCAGCAGCTATCCATTAGAGTCACATCTGGTAGGTTTGACTGACACTCAGTAGCACTGATTAACCACAGAATAACATGCCAGAAATGTAACAGGAGACGTCACTTCTGCCTGATACCAATCAATCACTCACCTCTGCAAGCACAAATGCACATTCACAGTGGAATGAGTTTGACCCACACTCTTATCAGAATAATAGCGAGAAACTATTGCCAGGCTTCTGGATGGGAAAAAGAAAGAACAAGACAAATGCCAGGAAGCAGATTCACAGATGGGAATACAGGTTGTTAAATGGCACCATGGCATACGACCGTGAGAACCAGACAGTTCTCCATATTGGAGATGTGTTCGATCTGAGGATTGCCAGTACTCGAATTACAGAGCTGAAATATGTAAAATAATATAGCAAAATCCTGGTGCTGCATTTTGACAGCTCAGTGCTTTAAAGATCACTTTTCCCATCAATACAGAAGATAAAATAATGTAATGCTTGCAGCAAAAAGCAAGGGTCTTAGAAAGCAAGAGCTGCTTCGTGGCCTAGATTAAGTAGGGCAGTTAAGCGTGTGCTAAGAGTCTGCCTCTGAGGTTTTTGCTGACTCAAGATATTTAAGTTCCTTCACATGGAACATGCTTCTGTGCTCTGAGTGTCTTTATCCTTGTGGTTTCAGTTTTTCCACTCTCAAACTATCTTCTTTTAATGAAGGTCAGATTCCACCTTGCTAGCCAGTCATTCCCAAGGGAATTCTCCTACTCCTGCAGCTTGAGGCACCACTGAATTTGGTTCCAGTTACTTTGGTGTCTTGCCAGACACCATGGCATGATGTTGGGGTAATTTGAATAAGTCATAGGGAGTTGGGAGCACAAAGACAATTTTCCAATCCTCTTGCAAAATGCAACAGTAAATATAAAATCATCCTGTGTCTCCAGCTCATTTAGGCTGTTCCACATGGCCTCTAGTGCAGGCCCTGGCAACACCGAGTCCAAAATCTAACAAACATTGAAACAGAGAGAGTGTAGGAAAGACAACCTTCTGGATTTCCCAAAACTGACCTTGATACTTACATCCTTTGAATCTCTGCTGTTCTATAACAGTTTTTAGATTTTTGTATACCAGAGAGGAAGATTTTCTAGCTTGTATTTTTTGAGACAGCTGTATGCCCCAGCTGTTTAAACAGATATATTGTACAGTAACTCTTACAAACTTTTCTGTTACAGCCAGTTAAAGCTATTGCAGCAAAAAATGCTTTACCACAGCCTCCAGTTCTTCCTATATATTTGCTAGATTGGTGTGAATGAGTGAGGGCCAACTCAAAGCAGGGATGGTTTGAATGGGGATAACAACTGAGAACAGAACAGACTTTTACACTGGAAAGAATCAGTCTATCTACAAAGTAAAATACCCATTACACATAATTATTTCCTGAAACAAAAAATTGATTTGGTATCTAATATAGAGCTTGCATAGTATTTCACAAGAAATGACTGTGCAACAATCTTCTTTGAAGAAGATGGCTTTCTGAAAGCAAGCCGTATGCATAATGCCCCCTAATAAGAGATGAATCTGATTGAAAATAACTGTGCAGATAATCTCATTCCATTTTTAAAAGCACTAAGCTCTGTGTGATTGGCACAATTGCATTAATAATTTATAGCCATTGGGAATTGTTGGTTTCTGCCTTTTTTTGGGAGTGTGAATCACGAATGATTGCTCATTTTAACAATATTGAAAAAGATTGTAGAAGTAAAGCTGAAGGGAGGAAATGTGCTGACAGAATGTGCAATAATTGTGTTGGCCAGCCTGGCTCCTGGAGCTGGCTATCAAACGTGCTTTTGCTATTCAGCCAGTGAGAATCCTTAGCTAGTGAGGAAAACATCAGCTCTGGAAACAGCCTCCAGTGGCTGCTATTGTTTGAGAATGGTGAAAACTCCCTATATTGTTTATATTTTAGATGTGGTATAAAATAAATCCCAAAATGCACAACTAGGCTTTATTTGGTTTGTTGCAATGTCAAAAAGCTTTAACACTTAAGCTGTCACTGCTGTTCCTGACAGAGCAAAGTAGGACAATCAAAAATGATGCATGAAAGGAGCCCTCTGTGCTTGACTTGTCTGTTTTAGCATGCAGTGGTATATAATTGTTTATTGAACTTGTTTCATTGGGGATTGAATGCAGCCTGTTTCGCAGAAGGATCAGACCTTAAACATGAGATCAATTAGTATCCTTACCTTTTGAGATGTGCTCAATACACTTCTTCGTTTTTGAAAGTGTATATATTTCTATACTGTATTATACAGATACATACCATTTAGCTGTTTTCTTCAATGCTAAAATACAAGTAATTTATTGGAAAATTAATTTTTCTGTCTATACAGACACTGAACAAAGATACCCAGACTTTGAGATGAACAGCTGGTGACTACTGATCTATAAAAACAAATTCAATCAATGCTCATAAACCTTTACAAACATATAACATTTCTGTACAAGAATCAATTTCAATTAGTCAGAGGTTTCACTCATCTCCACTTGTTTAACAAAACTGTATTAATAGCATTTACTGTGCCTCTTTTAAACTACAATTTTTAAAAGCCTTAATTTGAGTCCATTCACTAACAATGAGATTGTGTCTAAGCAAGAGGTTCTGTTTAATATATTTTGTTCAAATTTCTAAGGAAAAACCAGAAAAATCATTTTCTTCTGATTTCTGGTGCAGCAGGAATGCTCTCAGGAAAGAACTGCAATCAGCTTATCACTGGGAATAAGACTTAGGCAGAAGAGTCTCTCACAGACCATGGTTTATGATTTTCCTCTTGGTTGTTTTTCCTCACAGCTGTCTGGGCTGCTTCCTTCATTTCTGCTTCCCGTCTTCCAGCGCTCACGAACCAGCTGATGCTTGGGACAGTTTTCCCCAGCAGTGCTAAACAACCGTGAGTTGTCTGTAAGTCCCAGCCTCAGCTCTGTTTTCTGTTAACACAGCACCAACTTTGAAAGGCCCAGATTCAGTCCTGTCCGGCTGCCTCAGCCCTGTCCAGCAGCTCCACCCGCGCTTCCCAGGGGCTCCCGGTGTCCCTCCCAGCAGGGGTGCCCGGGCTGGCGGGGTTCAGGCAGGGCTGTGCTCGGTGCTGGCTGGTTTCAGGTCCCAGGAGCACAGGGCTGAGCCTCGCGGTGAATCCTCTCAGCTTGGCAGAAGCCAGTACAGGGCCCTTCTCAATTTTTCTCCCCTTGGTTTCCCTGTGGAGGGACTCGGGGCAGGGAGGCCAAGGCTGCTCCTCAGCCCCTGCTAGGGTGACGCTCTAGGACACGAAAGAAGCACTCCAGAGACGAGTTCCTTGCAGTTTCGCTGGCCAAGAGGAAAAAGGCCTGGCTGTTTATTCTTTTCATAATCTATGTTTCTAGGAATGACCATGGATTGGAGGATGAGGTTGCCACCTCTTCCATCCCCATTAGTCAACAGAACAGTCCATCAAACATTCTCCACCCAAGAGAAAAATATGTAAATAAAGGGTACAGTTAACAAAACATTACTATGTTTATAGAAAGTGTGTGAGAAACTTTATCAAAGAATGAACACAGAAAAACTGCAGCAGACAGGGCAACACTGGGGATGGAGGTTCCCGCTGGGGATGGAGGGTCCCGGGGTGTCCTCGCAGGGAAGCTGCCTCCCCCGGGGACTCGTGCTCTGCTCCCCTGCCCTGCCTGAGCTCAGAAGGTGCTTTCCGCACCCCCAGCACTCAGGCCATGCTGGGGTACGCTCGTGATTGCTGCGGCAGAAATGTTGCTCTGTCACTTGAAAGCTCCAGCAAGTCAAGAGGGTGATACAATTTACATGACTTCAGGGTTGTGAAATCCTGATGGGATCCTCTCAGCCAGCCTCTCTCCAGCTGGCACTGAAGCACTTCTGAAGATAAATGCTACAATTTTCAAAAGAGCTTGAGGGAGTAGGTGCCTGACCTCCTTGGATTCCTTAGAAGATCCCATTTTTAAGCTTTTGTAGCATTAAAATATAATGTATTCTTCCCCTTTTTTTTTCCAGAATAAGGGAAGACTTTGTTTACTGAAAATAAACTTCAAAAGCATAGTGTTTTAAAGTTTTTTTTTTCTTTTTCTTAATTACTATGCATTTTCCAGTTCTTTTGTAAGTAAAGCTATTGATTTGAAGAAGACTGCATGGAGGCACTCAGTGAATAGATTGAAAAGATAATCCTATTATGTTCAATCTGACTGCAGGAGTTACTGTAATTTTATTTTTTCTGAGGGGAGGTGTAAGGCTTTTCTATGCATGTGTGGATATCTGGGTGTAAACCACATGCAGTAATTAGATAAAGTCAGCAATAGAAAGAAACTGGAGCTTCCTATTAATCATTTCTTGAGCTATTTTTGGTGTGATTATTTGTGAGAAAATTAGAAAGATCTGAACCTTGAAAGCTTAGCAAACTACAGACCTATTCCCTCTACAAAATATGCAGCAAACCAGAAGATAAGTACAAAATATAGACTTCTAAGAAAATTACTATGTAGAACTGTCATTCTTGCCACAGGGTAAGTGATTATGATTTGATAAATCTTAATTCCCACTGGATCTTTTAGACTTAATCTGTACTCCCTGGGAATTCTTCCTAGCAGCAATGGCTATTCCTTGCCTTAACTTTCTCCATTCAAAGATTGTCTGGTTTGTGACCTTGTGTCTGGACTCACCTCACTACCATATGTTTATTAGCACATTTTACAATGCATTTTTTAAAACAAAAGTGAAAAATCACTGCAGCAGACCCCAGAAGGATCTGGGGAAATGAGCGAGCAGACCTATAATTACTGATGTTGAATGCTACCTCATTTTCACATTAATTCTGTTGCATAAATCTCCACGTGGAGGCATAAGATCCTCTTTTGCACTCTGAATCTGATCTGTAGTGATGAGTTATAGACCATTAGCCAATTGTAAATTTTATTTTTTTGCCTGAGTAACATAATGGGAAAATACCCTACTTTGTAAAAAGAAGTACCATATACTTATGAAAATTCTTTCACATTTTCAGTTATTCTTATGTTTTTTTCTCCCAGTATCTGGTGATTTTAATTCAGATCCAGAAGAGCACAATGGCTTTTGCTACTATTTTGGCTGCAATGTAAATTACGTGAAAACGACTGTCAGATTTATCTGTAGAGCAAGGTATTAAACAACCAAGGAAAATTACAAGAATTTATCCACAATGTAATCTGAACACAGCGTTTATAAACTGTAATATATTTTATATCACATTTTTATTTGTTTTGGTGTAATTTTCCTTGCTTTGCCCAGGCTACATATGCCAGAAATTATGAAACTACTTAGTGTCATTGGTGATGTGCATTTATTATCCAGAAGTGAAAACCTGAAAGACAAGAACAATCAAAGAACAGCAAAACATATTTGTTTTAAATGATAGACAAGGAGAATGATGATTCATAAGAGGAACTGTAAGTGTTGATTTTCCAGAAGGGATGGGAACAATTGATTAAGCTACTGTGCTTTTGAATTAAAAAGATGTACTGAGCACAAGCGTCTAGTTCTTGTGCCTTAAACTGCAAACAGGATCATATATCCCACACTGAGTTAACAAGCCTTTACTGTAGGTGTTTTCATTATTACTATTACATTATAGGCAAGCAATTACATTGAGTATAAAACCTTTTTTACACTTCACTGATTACATTTTTAGTAACAGCTCATGAACAAATTAATCACCTCTTCAGAGAGCGTTCATTAAAAATTGTCTTTTTTAGTATTTCTGTAAGGCTTTTCAAGTTTGTGTAAACACTGATTGCAGCTCCCAGCTTCCCACAGAACAGGGGGAAGCAGCACAGACACTGCGGGCTCTGCACCAGCCCGGGCTGCTGCAAGCAGGGGAGAAACGGCTCCAGAGACAATTATTCCATCAACCCATCCTCCCTCTTTCAAAAACGGAGAGCTTTAGATCACTCGTGAGCGTAAGATTGTATCCCAACGCCATTAAAGGCGTGTTAGCTGCATTCCCTGTGCTCATCTGTTCTGAACCTACTTGTCCTTTTACTTCCACAATTTCTTGTGGTCACGAGGCCCACAATTTAATCCTGTGTTGTTTGAATAATGAGGGGTTTTTTATTTTTTGAATAATCTGCTTCCTAATTTTAATGGACGTATCCTACTTCTCATAGTGCATGAAATGGAGAATTCTTGCTTTTCACAGTGTTAAAGGAGATACAAGAGCTGACAATTGAGGAGCTCCTTCAAGTAATGTCTTCCTTCCTTCCTGTAATGTCTCTTCTGTGCGAATGGGCCTCGTGCATTCAGGGTAATCCCGGTGTGCAGAGCTCTGAGCCCTGCCAGGGCTCTGCCACCTCTTTGCAGAGACAGCTGAACTCATCAAAACTTCTGCTTAAAGAAGGTGTATTCCAAAACGGTACCCAGATGAGATTATTTAACATTCCAAGTCCTTATGCAGCTTTTAGGAGAATCACTTACTTGCTAAGTAGAGTGCAACAGTTCCTTGGGAGCCATTCCAGTCTATCAGGTAAATCTGTAATTAGTATCCAGTTGATCTGAAGCGTGGTGCTGTCATTATATTGATACAGACACACACATTAGAAGACATTACTGCCTGGGCTCAGCAGGCAATTCACAGACTCTAATAACTCAGGCAGTTTATTTTTTCTAAGCCTACTCATTTTTGTTTCATAGTTAAAATATAAAATCATAATTGCAACAACATTTTTTATTTTCACTTAAACATAAAACAGATGAGACATCTGTAATTTTTTCCTGTGATTTCTATGCTTCAAAAATAGTCCATCAGATTTTTTTAAAAGAGCTGTGAGATTTTTTGGTTGTTCTTTGTTTTCTAAGCACATAGGTTCTGTGGTAATCCATCAGCAAGAGAAAAAAAAAAAGAGGAAAGATTACCAGAGTTTTTTGTTAAAATAAATTTTAAAGAAGTTTGGATTTAGTGCAGGGAAATGGAATTCCAGTTCAATTTGTTTGAATTTCACAATTTAGTTTTTTAAATGGCAGAGGTCTATGCCCCTCAGAGGTAAACAGAAATCCCATATTTTGGCCTAAAGGTTTAAAATATGTAGTCATGACTAAAATAGAAGGAAAAAAATGATATGTCAAATTGTATCTACTATACTTCTATTACCTTCAATAAAAATTAAGGCAAGTACACTGAGGTGGATTTGGGAGCAAAAATCAAATTCAGGCATAGGATGCTGTGAAGTTTCCGTGCACAGGAGCAGATGCACAAATCAGATACTTTGTGTAACGTCCCCATCTGGTTAAAAATTATATTGCACTGTAGTCATTCAATCTCCTTCTGACTGGCAGCTTAAGCCTTCATTATTAACTAAGCATTACTTTTTCTTTTTCATACACTGACTACAGGTGTGGGATATGGAAAGCAAGGCACAGAGGCTCTGATGCTCAGAAAATGGGTACTGTCTGGAGCTCAAATTCAGGAAAATGGGTCTCTTGTCATTTTTCCCATGGCCTCAATATACCACTGCCAGTGGAAGCTTAAAACAGACTCCTTAATGGGCCAACATCAATAATAAACTATTCTCATTCGCATGACATGTTTGAAAAGGAACAATGGGAACAAAGAGTGAATATTACATGGACTATTCCAATCTGATACATTCTCCAAGAGAACCACAAAAGCTGTGAACCATTATATACATGCAGGGTTGATTGATTTTCCTTTAAAATCATATTTAAAGGGAAAATTTTTCTTAAAAATAAGCAAATTAGGCTGCTTATAATAATTTAATTACAATAAGCAAATTGCTGCTAAAAAGCAAATTATGCTGATATGGCAGACCTAAGTAAAAGTAGAAATATGAGTGCTTATTGAAGAAGACATCAAGACCAGGCTTGTGACTAATGCAGTAGACTGAAACTGAGGAAAACCCGATGCTTGTTTAGTTCTCAGTTTATTTGTAGGGTGGGGAAAAATTGTGCAAGAGTTTAAGTCTTGATACTAATTATGAAATATTTTGAAACAAATGGAAATAAGTTTGGGTCAGCAAAACTGTAGGTTTGGCTAACATACACACGGTCTTTTCAGGAAAAAGAGGTAAAATTCAAAGTGAAGTATTTACCCAGCTCTGAAAGTGAGGGCATTGTCTACATTCACTCTCCAGAATTTTCACCAATGTCTTGTATTGGTGCTCTTCTACTCATCCCTCATCTGCAATAGGTATTAAAAAAAAAAAAGCAAAAAGCCCTTGTATAAGAGGGCCTAGGCTCACTCTTTATGCAGTGTGTGTGCATCAACCAGGCCAGGAGGGCTTTGTCTTTCCTGGGACTGGGGGCTCTACCTCTATTAAAAACGTGATGTGATTGGGATTATTTTTAAGCTGTTGGTCTTGGCACCAAATGGGATCAGTGGGCTAAGTTATCACCCAGTTTTTCAGACAGATGTTTATTCAAATACTTTAATTCTCATTGTAGATTCAACTTTGTACTAAAGGAGACTCTGACAGAAATAAACTTTGTTAAACTGTACAGAGCACAAAAATAGAGTGTAATTACAGCAAGCAAATAATGGAAGAGACAAACAAACATGAGTTCAGAATATTCACAACATTCACAGAGAATAGAAATCTCATTCGATTTTGTAAACATGTTGCCTGGTAACACTGGGATTAAGACCTCATCCAATATTTTAGCAGCATGTTTAAGGTGGAAACTTCGTATTATTTGAATCACTCAGCCCCTCCTGACAGGCTGTCTATGAACACCTCCTGTTTTCGTTTTAGAATACTGCGAATGGTAACAACAATGTTCCAAATCTAGTAAGGACTGAAAAGTTGTATCAGTGATTTTAACAGTTTAGTGACCAATGTTGGGCTGCACTAGTGTGCTTTGAAAACCACAGTCAGACTGATGGCCTAATTCACAAACAGCTTTTTCACTATAAAAATTAAAGTACAACAATCAAAAATGGCAGTAAAAGGTTACAACAGTTTAGTGAGTGGCTGATCTGTCATTACTGCTCCAACTCCACTGAAATTTCCAAACATTCTGTTGTTTTTGTGATACTTTTTCCTTCTGTCTGCCTCCAAACCATATCACTCAGCTTGTGACAACTTCTAATAAACACCCAGGACTTTTTTCACAGCACAATAAAAGAAGAAACTATTATAATATTATTGAACTCTTATGTACAGCAGCATATTCTGGAGCCAAACTCAGGCCATAGAGGTTTCCTACAAAGTAGGGGTCAAGAAAACTGAAAAACTACAGAACACCCAGGGAGATTAAATATCACAACACCAAGATAAGTTGAATCTTAACTCAAGAAAGCCCCACCTGTCAGAAAAAAATTTAACTAGTGCTCTTCGTATATCTTTTCTTTTCTCAAAGATCTCTCTGATATTCTGCTCTGAAAAATCATGTGCATTTTCCATCACTGTTGTGCTTGAGTTTATTTTCGCTGTGTGAAAAATAAGTTTTGTACTTCTAATTCTTCCCATGCAATAGAGATTTTTAAGACAACTCTCACTTCAGTGCATCAGCAATAAATAAAGCTTCAAGTCAAGATAAAAAGGAAGTATTGCCAGACCATTTTCCACCATCTACGATATTAAAAGATTTTATCTATTAAGGAATCTGTTAATCAGGAAACAAATTTGCTCATCTTAAAATCTCCAAGACAGAAAGCAGGTTCAAAAAAATGCAATTTTCTTTTAGCTAAATTTGTGTGTCACTGCGTTTGTTTTTCTTTTCCCTCTGCATAGTTACTGGGAATTTCAGAGGGGTTGGTCAATTTTCTGTCAAAGGAAAAACAAATGATACGAAGTCAGAGAGTTTTCTTAAACACTCAGTTTTAGTGTGCACAAGCAGGACTACTTATAAATAGCCTGCAGGCAATCTTGTTTTTAAATATACCAGCCTAGACATCAGCAGAGCTTTTCTAAAAGGCACTGAGTTGTAAGAGCTTGCCATAGTTACAGAGTCACACTTGCCTGTTGCAAGGGCATCACAAAATTATCAACATATCTTTCTGCAGAGCTGAGCTAGAGCTTTATCAGGTGATCACTCACACCTTTCCTCAGTGCTGCAGATTCACCTGGATCAAGAGCCATGGGCCAGAGCAGATGTATAAATCAGTCAGAGTGTGTGGTATGAAGTTCATATTTGCTTCGTTTCACCCCTAGGACAGATGATGCTCTCCTGTTAGTGTTCCACAAGATAACATTATTCGGGTTGAAGGGTTGTGTTTGGATTATATAAATGGTTGAGGCTGTGACTGCACCTGGGGAAGCCCCAGCAACTGGGTAAAATATTCCCTGGAGTAATTGGGTCACCTTGCCCTCCCACCTGGGTCTTGTGGAACACAATTCGTGCATTCTGGCAGATATTTGGCAGCCTGCAATTCTGTTGCAGGGAGCTGCTTTTTTTCTCCCCATCAGACTTACTACTTTGTGGATAAAGATTATGGTGGTTTGGACTCCTGGGGAAGGAGAGGCTGGGGTCTGGATTAGAGCAAGAGGGTGGCAGTCTGCAGCAAAGGCTGCCATGTAGGAGTAATAGAGGTGAATCACAGAACCAGATGATAGGAGCAGGAACGGATATCATTGGGGTAATTAGCAAGGAATTCCAGGCTCAGGGGAATTGTTTGTGAATGTATTCTGGAGAAGAAAACACTGAACAATTAGTGCTTGGAGCTGAAGGCATTACAGAACACCAGATGAGCTGATCCAGGCCATGCTCATGTAATTGTTTTGCACGTTCACTTCCAGAGGTGCAGATGGATCCATGTAACAAAAGCTCCTGAGAATTTGCAAGTGTGAAAAGCTACTTAACAGACTAATCACAGAAGTTTGATTTTCATTTCCTGAAGCTAGGTATGGGAATTTACTCCTGAACAGGGATTTAACATAGTTTTATTTATTTTGCAGAAGATCCTTGGAGGCAATTTGAACCCTGTTGTTACCACTTGCACTTGATGTTTATTGAATAACTATTCTTTCATGAAATCTTCTACTGAATTATTACTGAAATATCTGTACAAGTTTGTATTCTGTGGATCTAATTCAAGGTTATAGTTCCACTAGAATTAGAACAGGGATATATTTGACCCTCTGTGACCAACATTTCTGTCCCTGTTTCTTGTACTAATTCTTTTCTGTATAGGAATCCTGAATCTATGGTAGAAAGTTATTTATTTGACCCTTTCCTTTGAGAGCTGTTTCAGACAACAAATATGTTAACAGACTGGTAAAGGAATTTTTCAACCTTTACTTTCAATTGATCAGGCATGAAATCATTGCTATTTTTCATTTGGGCTTTTTCTCATTTCTTTAAAATCAATCTGTACTCAAAGAACAGTTTATAAACAGAATACTAACTAGGGATGTCCTCTCAGCTCTGAGTCAGAGGTGTGTTTGGTGATCCTCATAAGCACCTTCAGATGTGTAAAGCACAGGTTTGATGCAATGACTGCTGTGGAAATAGATTTGCTGTGAGGCCCCTCTAACTTCTGGTAGAAACAGAGACAAAGTGTAGGTTGGTATCTCACCTTCAAAGAGAGAGTTATTTTCCTTCATTACCTATGTTTTTCTCAAATAACATATACTGCTTTAAATACACTACTTTTGATAGATTTGGAATAGGATTATTTTTACATTCATCCACAAGAAGAGAAGATTATTATTTGATTCTTGAGATAGTTGCAGAAAACTACTGCTACTCTTACTCCAAAAGCATATGCAACTCATCTTGTTTAAGGTCTTTCCCTAAAAACTATCCAGCCACAGAACTGGGAAGAATTCCTTTTGGTTTGCAGATACTGAGAGAAAACTGCAAATTATATACCTGGCTTATTACTAAATACAGCTGAATAGTAAGAAATGGAGGCAAAGCTAAATTTCACTCACATCTGGAGTACAAGTAGGGGTCCTTTTTGACTCACAGTACAAACAGATCTTGAGATACTGAAGCCACTCTGGCCAAAAGCGTGGAGCTGATGAGGGAGCTGCAGGATGCTGCACCAGGAGGGTGAGACCTGCTCGTGCTCAGTCTCAGGAAGAGAAGGCCAGGCAGGGGCACATCTAATTACTGACTTCTATTTCCTAATGGGAGGGTATGGGAAAGGCAGAGCCAGAGTCTTCTAGAGGAGCACAGCAAAAGGAATGAGGCCAACAGAGGCAAGAGCCAGCAAGGACAATTCCAGCCAGATGTAATGGGAAGGATTTGTCATGGTGAGGGCAGTCCAGCACTGGCACAAGATGCTCAGAGATGTTGTGGTGTCTCCTTCCAGGGGCATAACCAAACAAGGCCCTGAGCAACTTCATCTAACATTGAAGTTGTCCTTGGTGTGAGTGGGGTTGGATGGGATAACTTCCAGAAATCTCTTCCAATCTGAATTACTTTATTGATTTCAGCTGTGGCTTTCTTATTGTATGTACACAGGGGAATGTAAAATCAGAGCTTTGGGGGCTACCCAAGTGAGAAGGATGAAATATATTCACAGAAAAAAGAATGACAAAACAAAAGAAAGAAATCTGTTTACTCTTTGGGAAAAAAATCACACAGAGTGATTTTGTCTTGAGTTTTCAATTACTGTTTGCAGAAAATAAAGCTTCTTTAAAATCTTCATGCAAAGCAAGACAGCTGAAAGTATATTATTTTTGCCTTGATATGAGACACCAGCTGTTATAAAAGTTTCAACGTCCTTTAAATATTGTAGCATGCAGGGAAAAAAATCAGAACAAGCTAATGAAAAAGTTTTAAAATTGTTCCTCAAAGCAAATCAGTATTTTCAAAAGCTATAGCTTGGTGATTCCTATAGAGGCAGAAGATGTTGGCTCTGATTTTGTTTCTGTGACTGCCTAAGCTGTTCAGGGACGAGATCCTGGAGATCTTTAAAAATATTTAGAAACAAGGAGGGTATTATAGAGCTACATACTGCTGGGGCTTTGTCTGAGGAAGGAAGAGCTCCCAACAGAGCCAGGTGGAAGGCATTAAGAGGAGAGGGGAGTGCAGAGGGGATAAGCACCATGTATCAGAGAATGACAATAAGGCTGGAGAAAAAAGCACTTATTGGAGTTTTTAAGGAGTTGGGTCCTGGTTTCCGCACATACCAGTGTATAGGTAAGGGAACACAGAAATAATGGAATTACAGTGGGGTTTATGTTATTAGTTGTGAGTTAACCCAAACACGTATCTGGAAAGGAAGGCTTCCAACCAGACTTGTATTAGAGGTAATGAATAAAAAAGCCAGTCAGGCCAATGGAATGATTCAGTCATTCTAAGAGAACTGGAAAATAAAATAACATGTTGTAATGATTTTTGATGGAAATTGGGATGAAATCTTAATTTCACTTTTTTTATAATGAGTAATAGAACCCAAGATATAGTAGGTGATCTTCTGCTGTTGTTCCTCATAAAGTGAGTGCACAGAAGGAAGGTGATATCATTCTTTATTATAGTGCAAATGCACCATAAGTGGAAAAATATCAGGCTGAAAAGTATCAAATTTTCTTTAGGTAGGGTAAAACTCTTTGAAGTGTCCTTCAGATACTTGTCCAATTTCAGTGCTCCTCTGGTTCCTGCCTATGGCTCTTTCAATATATTCATACTTACATGCAGGTCATGTTTCACTCCTAATCTATAAGAGCTGGGGGACAGAGGTGATAGAAATAATGGTGTCAATTGCACATCATATACTGTAGGTCTTTCATCTCAAAACTTCTTTCATCTTTTCTCAGTTTGCAGCCTCTTGTCACATAGGTTACATCAGCCTGCACTAATAGCCTACACTTATCCAAGCTATAGAAATGTGTAAATTATGTTAACTTATACCTACCTGTCAAACTACTTTTCTAGGAGAAGGTTCCTTAACAAGAGAATGTACTGTGCCCCTCCTTTCTCTCCATCTGCTAGAAAAGCTCATTTCTTATATCCTGTGAGAAAAGGCTACTGTCAGAATGTACAGAACAATCCTATTACCTGCTTCTTGGTTCCCTGATCATTTTCTGGAGCATTGAGACTTTATTATACATTATTTAGGTCTGAGGAGTTTACCTACTTTTGATCTCAAACCCGCTTTGCTAAGCCACACGTGTGGCCTGGCTCAGGCTCTGGTTCCCATTTGCTTCTGATCTTGGGCTGCTGTGTAACAGCTGAAGTAGCAAGAGACAGAAGGAGGTTTGAAGTACAACTTTCCTTGAATGACTTCATGTCTTGAAGTGTGTGTTTATCTTTGTTTTGTCCTCAGCCTGCAGGGACGTGAACACATTTTTGGAGAATTTTCCTGTTCTCTCTGCTATGTTCTCCAGAGGGTGGAAGTGGAAGAAGAGATGACAACAATGTCACACACTTAAATACATGTGAGTAATGGCACAAGCACTTGTTAAGTCAGATGTTTCTTTGAAACATCAAAAATTATTAAATTTTCATGGGAAGCTTGAAGCATTGTGTATGAAAGCACAGCCACCATGCTTTACATTTTTAATAGCAGCCCTTGGCTTCCCTTTCTTAGACTATCATGGAAAGCACACGCATGAATAATGCTTTATTAAAATTATTATAAAAAAATGGAATTGTGGTTTAACACACTGATGTTAAACAGTGTATGGATGTCAAAAAAGTGGATAATTTTATAGGGACTGTTCTATGAGGTGTAAGTATTTGAATGGCAACCTTAACATTTCACTGCCCTCAATGAAATGAAGGGTTTGGAAATGCATTTTGAACACATTGTCAGAACAACATATCTTCTGAACCATAGCCTTGGCTCCAGGAAGCAGCAAAACTGTGCTGAGCTTTCTCTGAGCTTCTTGTAGAAATCCACACTTGGGCAATACACGTAAACCAAGGGGCAAGGCCTGCAGCTCTCCCTGCCACAATCCATACACAGCAGGGATGGGAATGCCAGGTCAAACAGCACTTTTTTTCCAGATCAGACTGTGTTTCTATGGAGTAATATCTCATAGTACAATAGTGCCAACTCAGGCTAAAAATGTTCCACAGTCTGCACAGAATGCACAAGATTGTGCATTCTGATAACTTTCTATTACATGAGCACATATCAGTTCCAACAATTACCCAGGAAACAGCACCAATACACCCACAGTTAGATTTGTGTATGCAGGTAAAAAAATATTTTTTAAGTCTTAATTATTTAAATTTAAAATATTACCAAATATTTGAGCATGATTATTTCTAAAGGTTTCATAATCTTGATTTGCTGATGCAATTGCATTTCCATTTGTGTAAAAGAGTAGCAATGACAGATAACAAAAACAAAGAAAACTGAAAGGGTCAGCTCCTGGCACCCTCAAGGCCAGTATTTCTTAGTTCCTTGGTACAATACTAAGCAGCACAAGTGATTTTTTCAAAATGTATTGTTGTAATGACATTATAACTGTGTTCACCTGTTATGAGTGTCATGAGGTTCTGGCAAAAGCAAGGATCGTAAGTGAACCCACATATTTCCAAACATTTTTTAAGGGGTGCAAGATCAGGAAGAGCTTCTTATCCCATGGCTAAGCCCTGGCAGTACCTTCCTCCAGAAGTGGTCCCTCTGTTCAGTGGGCAGCATGGAGAGTCCTGCTGCACTGGTATGGATTTGTCAGAGAAATTGCTGTACACAGCCACGGCTTGAAGCTGTTGTTAATTGCTGTAATAACACATTTGCACACACAAAGTACACAATTAAAGCTCTCATAGTTCTTAAAAGCTTAACCAGTACTTACTGACACTAGCATTTGTATGTTTTCCATATAAAGAGCTGGGGTGAATATTTATTTGAACTGTAAAACTCTAGGTTACTTCATGGGAGAAGCAGGTTCCCTCTGTGATGTTTCCTCCTGTCCTGTAGCTATGCTAGAGAAGATTAAGACAACTTCCACTAAGAAGAGAGGGAGTGCATCTCCAGTGGCAGCTTCTGCGACTTCAGTGCAGGTTCTTGTGCTCCAGATAATAAACCTAAGACTAGTTGGCTCCTTAAAGACCTGTGTGAGATTGTAGCAAAGACATCATTCATCTGTAAGAGATTAATGAGAGGCCTTCATTTGCCAACCCTCCTTCAATCACCTCACACTTCCTGACTGATATTTCCCATGGCAGCTGCAGTCAATGCATTTCCAAGGTAGTGCCACGTGTGAAGCTTTATCACCTCCTCAGCAGCTCTGCTTCTGTTGGCTCTACACAAGGGACAGGTCTTGGGCCACCTTTTCTTGATCAGTGCCAGCCGAGTCCCCACAGAGTGTAAATGGGCTGCTGAGCTGCCAGCTTGCCCTGATTTGTTGTTTTTTCTTTGCTGTGCAGCGTCAGAATGCCTGAAGGAAATTCCTGTTGTTCAGCCAGTACTGTTAGACAGGGACATTACTTTCCATTTTGTGACTTTACAGGTCTGCAAAGCACATGAGACATTTATGATGTCACATAAGAATTCTTTTACTTACTATAAACATAAAACTTGAGAATATTGCCTAGAGAAGAAATGTCCAAATAAGGAAAAGAGAAAACATTTCCTTCTGTAAAACTTACCAAAATCTTAGTTACAGGGAGCAGAGAAACCAATACTTCTGTTCTTTGATAACAGTTGGTGCGTGCTAAGGCAAATAAATGTTCCATGAATTCATGAATGATTTTGTTAAAGTATTTCCAGATCATGTATTTTGATTTTCATCTGGGCTGATATTCCAACATTGTGTTCAGGATTGGATGATTTCAGTCTGCAGTTTCTTACAAACAATCTTTGCCTTAGATGTAGGTATGTATAATAACATTAACTCTCTCATATAATAATATGCTGTTAGGGTATATGTTAATTGCTTTAGGTTGGGTCAGCATATCAAAATGCGTGATTTTTCTGTGACTAAAATTTTGTGGGCTTTTAATGCACAAAACCAGCCCCCCACAACACAAATGTTCATTTGTTCTGAAGTACCTCTTTGTTAAACCCTCTGAATGCACAGACAGATCATTACTTTACATCTGGTTCTCCTAAATATTTCTATATATATTTAGAAAGTTAGCATTTTACCAAAAGGACCTAAGTTCATGTTGCCTGTTCCCTACATGGGGAAGATCTACATTTAATCCACCAAACCTTCTAGTTAATGCCTTATGAGCAGCTCTGGTAGAACAGAACCTTGGATATGTTTTCTCCCAAGCAGTGCTCACTGCATTCCCATGTACTTTTAGACTCACTTGTAAAGGAAATTTAAAATATAGAAACTTTCTTCTGTTGTTTCATGCTTGGTATTGTCATGGGATACTGACAAAAGCCCTGAAGCTGTTTTTAAGAAAGCATAAACATATGCTGTTGTTCATTTTAAAACATATCTTCTTTTTGTTCATTTTCAAATATGTCTTCTTTTCCTTGAAATTTTCATGATTCACATTGTTGTTCATATTTTCATCAGATAAACAACCTGATTGTGCCAATCCCTTAAGTCCATCAATATCAATGTTTTTATCAGCAGACAGGCTAGGTTCTCTTGCTCTTCATCCTGCTGAGGGATTTCCTTCTTTCTTCCCCTGATTTTCCCTTAAGACAATGAACAGCACTGGGGAATTAGGAGAATTATTATCTTTAGTAGATATTCCACATGAATTTTTTTCCTTAGTCCTTCAAATGCAAATGAAGCCATCCCAAGCAAAGTAAGCCTGTGAAAGCAGCAAAGAATGGAACCTGCTTTAAACACATTGACATCTCTGGGAAACTTGTACATGGGACCTCAGCATCTCACAAGTTAGCTCACAATGTGCATCAGCTGGCAAGAGTATTAGATATTTTACTTAAATGCTTGGAGGTAATTTCTTAAAGCATGATCCCACTGTATTTTCACCAGATTTAAAAATCCAGCCTAGGAGAGCAAAAACCCAGAGTGGTGGACACAGAGGTTTCAGCTGTTTGAGACAGTTTCTGCCTCGCCATCCCCTCTGACCTTGAACGTGCTCTGCATCATTAGGGCCGAGTTTTACTTTTCTCCAGCCCCATAAATCAGCTCTTTCCTCGCTGTAGAGAGGTAGGGCTTTGATGGAAGGGGCAAAGAAAGGCCTAGGTTAGTTGTGAAAATAGTTTGTTCTTCAGAAATGTGACAAAAGAGAGTTTTTACTATTACTGCTTCAGATAAGCAAGGGACTTGACTTTGGTTCCCTTTTCTCAGCTTAGTGCTCTCCTGAGCACAACAGGGCACAGCCACAGATTTTTTTAAAGCCAAAACAAACCTTTAAATTCTTTCAAGTCCAGCCTTGCAAACTTCAAGTGGAAGTAGATGCTGCCTTTCAGTAGCTTGTGAACTATTGAGCCTCACAAAAGGTAAGTTTTTCAGGAGCTTAATCTGAATGTTTCTGTTCATGCTGCCTTTAGGCAACTCTTTGATCATAAAAGTTAAGGATATTGTCGTGAGGCCTGTGACTCCTTGTGCCTTTCTGTGTCTCTCACAAACTCAGAACTGCATATTTATAAGCTTAGAAAGTTGAAGTGTTAAAATTTCTGAATCCATTCCCTTTTTCCTTTCTTTATTTTCGTTGGTTTAGTTTTGGTTTTTTTGTCGTTGTTTTGGGTTTTTTGTTAAAGTTAAGCTTCTTGTACTAACAGGGAGGCCTCAAGTTAATCAGCGCGCTCAAAGGGCCCGTTAGCAGCCGCAGCTGAGGGGGATGAGCGGGTGCGGAAGGCGGGGCCGGTCCTGTGAGGGGGCGCCGGGGCAGCTGGGGTGCGGTGCCAGGGCGGGGAGATCGCCGCAGGGCACGGACCAGGTCAGCCCAGAAGGGCAGGAGCCCGGCTCAGGAGAAAGCTGTAGAGAAGGTGCCCGTGGGCTGCTGTGGGAGCCGCGGTGCGGGGCCGGCCGGCGGCTGCTCGGGCACAGCGGGAGAGGGGCGGCTGCTGCCGGCGGTGACTTTGGAAACGCTGAAACTCGGGCCTGCTGCCACACCTGGGACCTGCGGGAACAGAGAGCCGGACTGGAAGGACTGCTCCATGTTTTTCGAGGGCGTGAGGGGAGGGAAAAGCCCTTCCATGGGTGTCAGTGTGAGCACAGGAGGCGCCGGTGACCTCGGGCAGCGTGAGGGGAGTGCCTGGGCCAGACGCAGCTTCGGTACGTTTAAAAGCAAATAACCCAGAGCTTCGGTGTAGAATTTTAGTGCCTTGTCTTACCTTTCTTATGATGAGGAGAACGACAGTTCTTGTCCGTGGGATGGTATATTGAGTTTAAAACTGAACTTTAGATGATCCTTAGAAGGCTGACTAACTTCCTGCATTTTCTCTAGGAAAGTGTAGGATCTTTGGGTTAGCTGAAGGATTAAATCTTTTGTGTGCTAAAATTTTACTTTTTGAAAGCAAGGGTGGAAAATTCCATGGTAAGATGAGGAGCACTGGGAGCTAACAGGGACTGCAATGATATGAGATGATTTTGCAGGTTGTGGTCTGTGTGGGAATGGACGCGCTTTCCCTTGGGACTGTGGCTGCAGGAGGCTTTTGTGCATGGTCAAAGTTTTCATGGCATGGTTAAAATATAAGCTACTAAGTAATTTCTAGAAATGTGATTGGAAATAAGGCTTCAGTGATGAGGACAGAGCAACCTCTTGCTGTTAAATGGTGTAGCTTTACAGTTGTAGGAATCAGTGCTGTGTTAAGCAAGCTCCTTGATGGGATAAGCGATATCCAGGATAAAGGATTACTTAACTAATGCTCAAGTTCAGAATTAGATTACTCAGTAGATGGTCATTGTACTAGATTATTGACACCTGTATTAAAAGTCATGTAAGTAAAGGAGTTGATTTCTTGTGATTATCTCTTTGTACTTGGTTTTCCCCTTGGGCTGTGAGGGAAGGTAATGGGAGAAGATGGAGTGTAGGCTCTTGCTCACTAGGTACTGAAAGCACCATGCCTGATCCTGCTGGCAGCCTGCTTTTCTGGGAGCAATAGCTCTTGAGAAAACTGGGGTCTCCACAAAGCAAATGTGCTGTACTTGACTTAGGAAACTAAATGGATTGGGCGCAATTACCATTTCCATCTGCCTTTTCATTCTCAGCCTCACTGAGGTGAACATACCAAAGGTGAATGTTGGTGACCTTCAGGAAGTTCTTAGGTGTGTCAAGGGCAGGTACAGGGACTAATTATGTGCATAACAGTGGCAGGTGCTTGGTTTAATTATGGATGGAATGTGAGACTCTACTGGGACAGGACAGGAAGAGTGTGAAAAATGTCTCTGGCATGAACTCATACTGGGTTTGTCTGGCTAAAGTATAGTTGCAGATGCTACAATGTGTCTAAAACTCCTCTGAAGAAGAGTGAACACAAAACAGTTGGTCTGAGTTCAACTTAATTGCACGTCTTTAGCTCCTCCCCACCCCAAACACCTGGGCGGCAGAGGGGTAACGTCCTCTAATCTTCAGTGAACTCCGCAGAGGGGAGGATAAGGAGGCTTTTTTATAAGCATGAAAGTGCTCTCAGTGGTCTTATGGAAAAGCCTGTTTCTCCCAGTTGTTAGGAATGCAGTTTTCTTCACATCAGCTACTTTTACATGCAGAAGTGAATTTCTACTGTAGTGACTAAAAGGCTAATGCAATTCATGTATAAATGCTATAAAATGCTAAGCAGGCATGAAAAGACTCTGCAGCCTCTGCATTTGGCAGGGATATAATTGCTACTGGAGTATCAGCTAGTGCTCGCAGCTCTAGAAGGAGGCCAAAAATTGGAGGGTTTAGAAGAACCCTTTTTTTGGTCCCAAGGACAAACTCACTCTAACAGTGTATTAAAGTAAAGGCTGAAGAACAATGTGGTCTATAAATATACACAGCCAGTTCACTGATTTGATAGAGAATTAATCAGTCAATTCAGCAGACAAAATAAAATATTAATTTTATAGTCTAATAGGAAGCAACTTGCACAAAGTTAGGAATACATACTTAATAATTTATGTAAATTAATTGCTCTTGGAAGAACTTACCTTGGGTGATAATTATGTTATTGAAACATCTTGTAGTCCACTTAGGGTGCTTTTCAGGAGGATGCTTTTCCAGTAGACATATCATATGTGGAGCAGTAATATAAGGCAGTCTCATGTCCTCTGAACGTGTGGGCCATTGGGCTAAAAGATTATAGAGGCTACTCTGATCTGGAAAAAAAAGGGAATCATTGTAACATATTTCTTTAATTGAGCTACAAATGGGACTGCCTATTGCATTAAGTGGGAGAAAATTGCCTTCTTAAAGGTGAAGCAAATCTGTGTGATCCAGTGCTCTGCCTAATTGATTAGCCAGCACCAAAGCATTGCCTGAATGAGGGAGGAGAGGAAGTATATTTTTGAACTGACAGATCCTTTCTTTTAAATCCCTTAGATCAAAAATTTATCTATAATTAGCAAAAGGCATCCATATGGTGACTTTTCCAGTCCCAGATGGGTAGCTGTCATTTTGCACATGATCTTTGCTTCTCTTTTGAAGTAGAAATGAGTAATCTTGGAAATATTAATCTGACTTCAGCTATATTTATCCTTCTATCAACAGTGATGACACATTTTGGTTTCTTTCTGGGTGTGCACAGTATGTGCTGCGGTGCAGAGGATTCCAGTTGCCATAATTTCCAGTGGAAAGAATAATGATCACAGGGAACTGTAAGTAAGTTATTATGGACTATTTGTGTATTTAAATAGAAAAGCCAAAATTTTCAAGAGTAATGATGCAAGGATGTGCCAGACTTGGAACTCTGTTGCAGACCTGATAGAAGGTGTTCTGCAAGTGCTGAAAATTGGCTCCCCTTTTCAGTGATGTGTTACCTGGCACAGTAGCAGCTGTACACCTGCTCCTGCCTGGCAGGTGACTGCTAGGAATAGTTACGCCAGAACAAACAAAAAAGTAAAAATAATTTACTGTGCCAGAAAAGAAGTGTGGGTATCTGACTTGTCTTCTCTTAACTACTGCTGTACTAATCCAAAGCATGGATCTTTCTGCCCTTTTCAATGCAGTTTATGTGGTGCCATGACTTGTATGTTTACACTTCCATTTTGTTTTTTGAGTGGCAGGGATTGGAAAGTAATTGTGTGTGTAAGGGGAAGGTATTTTGTAGCAGGTGCTATGTCTGTGCATGACTTTCCCTGTGTCACTTTACAAAAAAAGAGTCTTGGTTGCTTTTGCTCAAATATCCATGCAGAGAGGCCAGCAATCTTTCTAAGTGGTGCAAAGCCGTGACATTCCTCTTAGTAAGCGTTTTCCTTAAAATGCAATCTTATTTTGGAGGGAAAAAAAATGTTACAGTACAGATTTTTGTTACTACAGGCAGTGTCAGAAGCAAGAAGCCAGATCCAATCAAATGAAGTAAATGGAATTACCTTGAATTTACTCCTGTATAAGTGAGAGCTTGTTTCAAGCCCCAAGCTACATGAAAATGATTGCTGCTCTCTTTGCCGTATGAAAGCTGACATAAATACAACCTAGAGTGAACTTACTTAGCAAGTGATAGGGTACATTTTTTCATCATGATTGAAAGGCCTTAAGAATTCAAGGCTCAGATGCATGAAAGTATAAAGGTGCCTGAGTTTTGTTAAGATCAATAGGAATTAAATGCTTAAGTGACTCAGGCCTAGCTCTCTGAAAACATTCAACCATTTTTTAGCAACTCAGTAATCATAGTTCTTTCTTTTCAGTGCTGTCCCTGTGATAAAATTTTATTTCATTTTTATAACAAATACCTGTGAAGCAGAGGGGATGAGAATGAATGTCAGAAGCTTATTTTTTAGATTAATGTATTTTACAAACAATTAATATTTTAGTATTGCTAGCCTAATAAAAGGTGAAATTTTAGTATCGTTATAAACTTCACAAGAATCTGTTTGTAAACTTTGCAAGTATCTGTAGGGGTGAAAGAGCTGAAAACTAACCTCATTACAAGGGTGTGGGACACCTGCAGTTGGTGAGGAGAAACCCCACACAGACACTCAGGTGCAATCAGAGAACAGTGGTCTTGTGTTCAGCTGTGTTATGACTTCAAAAGCATTCAGTACTTCATAGCTTGGGGTTTTTGATTTTTTGGCCCCAGTTGTAGCAGATGGCAGAAGGTAGTTTCTGTTTTTCTATCAAGCTTATTAAAACCTTTCCTGTGATTTCAGCCTACTACTTCAAGTTCCTTTTCTGTTTTGCTTTAGATACTCCTTTAACGTTGCTGTACATAAAGATTAAGAGAATGCCTTTAGAAACAAGCCCACATGGGTTAGATTAATAAGAAACCAGCAGGAAAACAACATTGTTGTGGTCTGTGTGTTCCAAAACAGAATGAAGAAACGTGTGCATCCAATGATGAAGTAGCTTGCTAATCAATGATATGTGGTTTATTTTGCTCTGTGTCTCTTTCAAGCTGTGATGATTAGATACCAAGAAGAAACTGGAGGTTTTACAGATACCAGATTAAAAAATCTGGCACTTAATATCTGGTAATTTTAAGTTTGAGTTGGGCCTCTCAATTCTTGACGAAGGATGTAAATTTATTAGAACTTGTGCATATATACTTGAAAAATGTGCCAAAGATTTAAATATTGTGGCAGAAACCAGCTCCAATGGGTATAAAAATATTTACTGTGTACCTCTCATTCTATTAAATCCTTCACAAATAAATTAAGCCACAACTAAACTGTAACTAAGGCCAAATGATTTGTGGCCCCAGCCGTGTTCAGATCTTCACTTCTCAAGAGACTGTGGAAAGTGTAACTTCAGCTGAAACAGTAAAAATTATTACTCAGATCGAATGGTGGATAACCAATGAAAACACTTCAATTGAATGGTTTTCAAAGAGAACAGGGGAAGGCTTCTGCCCCCACACTTGTAACTTAAAACATGCAATGTAAGGCTCAGCAGGTTAAGACTTCACATCTGTCAAATTTTCAGGTTTGGCTTTTGAATTTGAGGATTGTTGTAGGTTCTCTCAACCGACTTTTCTTCTGTTAGACCCTAACAAGTACCAGTGGGGAAAAAGAGTACAGATATTTTTCCATTTGCAGTTTCTGCAGGAGATTTGCTACCACATTAAATTGGCATGAATCTTACAGAAAAATACCCAAGGTAACAAAGAACACTTAATCATACACAGCACCCTAAAAAACAATACTTTTTTCTTGATTTACAACAGCAGACACCATGTCCAAGTCTTTCTATCAGCCCAAATGGTTCAAGGAAATTCTGCTTCTATGTTTTAGAGCTTCTCCTAGTAAGTGATTTATACTTAATAAGGCTTATATTTGCAGCCCTATGGGTTGTTTCTTTTCCCTCAGTTTTCATAGGTGCAGTCAAAAATCAAAATTCACATGAAATAAAAAGTAAATTTAAAAAGTTTACTTATTGCCATCTAATTGTGTTTTACTTGACTTTTCTTAAAATTAATTACAGCTAAGGGAGCAAAAGGCTGAATTCATAAGGTTGAGCGTGATTGTCAACTTATAAAGAGCTTTTGGGTGACCAGAATATCACATAGCTCTAGCTGGTAAAAAACTTCATCTTGTGCCATCCTTAATGTTTGATGCACTTTAGTCAGATGTAGACTAAACTATATTACTGCCATATATACCTTCAAAAAACCCACAAAAGGCCCCAGTCAATCAGGTCAGTGGAAACAGGAATCTGGTTTTTGAAAGGGAAAGTTTGTGAATAAAGGACCTAAAGGTGTTCAGTGGGTGAAGCTCTATTCAGGTGTGGTTTTTACTCTCTAGGACAGAGTTATAAACAGTTTGCAGTATAATCACCAAAGTAAAGGGAATAGTCCTATCAACATGTGTGCAGATATGGCACCCTCCAGAGAGGTTTAGAAATCTGATTCCTGTTCTGTTCTCACTCTGATCTTTAATTGCATGCTGTTTGTCAGAATCTGGGACAAACTTAGAGCTGAAGGCTCAAGAGGAGGCTTGTATTTTTTGTTATTGTTAATAGGAGTATGCAGGGATATTTTTATGTACAGCAAAATCTAGAATGCCTTCTCAAAGCTTTGAATTCTGATTCTTTCCTGATGCCAACTTTAATCTGCTGTATACAGTATGTAGATTTCCAAAGCCTTTAGCAAGTCTAAAGGTTCTGTTTCTAATAAAGATGTATAGAAAACAGGGATTAATCTGTGCAAAGAGGAATCATTTAGAATGTAACAGCAGGGAACTACAGGAAGTATTGCCCTGTGTTATTGCTCATGCTGCTTCCTCACGAGGCTTCAGGCAAATTAGAAACTGTGTGATCGAGAATAGCTTCATGGAAATCCAAAAGGAAAGGTAAAATCAACGTCAGTTAGTAACAAATCAATTACACAAGGACTAATGTTAAATTATTTTATTGTGTCTGATTTGTTTCCCACACATTTGTCATCCATTTGCATTTTTGGGCTTTGTTGCTGTTGGATTTATCACTGGCCTAAAGTCCATCCAGAAATATCTCTGTACTTCAGGATCACTTAAGCACGATGAACAAAATACTTGGAGTTTTTAATAGCTCTGAAGTGACATTTCATTCTGGGCTTTGGCCACAGTCTTATTAGTCAGATCTGTGGGCCCTTACGTGGGTTCTGAGGGCCTTATTTGGCAAAGGGAATGGGTGGGAGCCCCATTAGATGCAAAACTTGTTTGAGACTTGCCTGGTTTTTGTAATACCAAAAGGTGTATAAAATCCCTTCTGGAATTACTCTGCTGAAGTTTCTGTGTATCCATAAACAACTGTGGGAGGCTTCTCTATATACTTTTTATAAGCTTTTCCTGATTGCTCTTTGGTGATGTTACATCCCCTCTGCCCTGACAGAGGTGGGATGATCAGAAATTTCCAGTGCACAGTCAAACAGTACAAGTGATGCTGCTTCTGGGCACCAAGAGGAGTCTGATAATAAGGACACCCTGCTCTGCAGGAATCTCTCAGATGGGAATTGTTTTATCCAAACTGCAATGTTATTCCATTTCCAGTGTCCATTGCTCAATTACTTGCAAACCCTTTGCTTTCCTAAGGGATGCATTATGTTTCAGTACTTCAAAATTATGCATGAAATTTACCGCTCTATGAAAACAATGAGATATTTGCTCCTCACAAAACCAGGAGTCCTGGGACTTAGGTGATTAGAGAGTGGCAAGGCTGCTTTATCAGCCATGTTATAGCCTGAGTTACTGCCTTCAGCTGTTCTTTATCTGCTGTTTACAAATACTTGTTTGGATCCATGTTTTCTGCAGCTTTTTAATCTCCTTTTTATCACTGTGTCACTAAAATGTGGTTATGCCACTCTCCTCCAGTTACACATTTTCTGCCTCTCTTGATTGGGTAGTTGTAATAATACTATTTCTGTGTTAATGGAAAGCAACTTTTTTAATCCTTTTCCATTCTCAGGCTCTGAAAAGCAATTCTATTGGGTTTTTATTTATCTCTTGCTGCTACTATTTAAAATTACTGGGAGTAATTTCTAGATTTTTCTTCCCTTTTTTTATTTTTCCAGTTCTTTTTTTAATCAATGTAATCATCATCATCAGTCAGCTCCTGTGAATAGGAAGCTCTTTTATTTTATTGCCTTTTTATTGAAATACTTTTTCAGTTTGTTTTGGAAGGTATTCTTCCATGCCTTTGGATTTAGAAACAAAGGATACTAACATCTATTATCAGGTAATGCTTTATTGAAGATTTGAAACAGTTGTTGAAGTGTTAGAAAGCCTTTGAAATATGTAAATCTCTGCTTGATCTACACTAATTGAAAATCTTACCTAACCATTTTCAAAAACATTAAAAACCATGTTGCGAAATTTAATCACTGACTTAGACTGACAGGGGTTTGTGAAATTCTTTCTGCTCAGTTAAGTAGTTCATTCTCTAATAGGAATTATTGGGAAGGTACCTACCTCTTGGGCAAAGCGTGATGAAACTTGTATTGGAAGGTGCAGGAATATCCAGTGATCCCATCACATGTCCATGTTAATCTGATACTGGTTCTCCATATGTTCCTTATGTGCCTTTTCATGAAAAGCCCAAAGATGCTCTATCATCCAAATTACAAGTAAGTCTTTAATTGGCTGTTCTCTCTATCTGTTCCTAGTGTAGGTCTCTTGTGTCAGCTTTTTTCCTTTTAGCACGGGATCATTCTGTGTTTAGAAAGCAGAAAGAGAGTTTTTGCACTTCGATTTAATTTGATACGACATTTTGAGTACCCTCCAGGATACTTTTCCCTTGTTTTTTTAAAATACATTATCAGAATATAGCACTAATTCTTTACCTTTAAAAATAAAATGTTTAAGTTATTTACTTTTTTATCATGAGGACTTTGTACTTCCTAGAACTGGAAGTTTCTTACAAAAAAGAAGCCCACAAGAGGCAGCCGCATTAGAAGTCAGGCAGAACAACACAAAATGAATTGCCCGGTAAAAAAAAATTCTCCAACTAGGATGAGACTCATAGGATGAACTATTATTTTAAGTATGTAGCTAGAAGAATCTGCTTTTTTAACTTTTTTTGCAAGACACTTTGTTACTCCTTAAACTTGAAAACAGCTTGTGAATTTTCATGCAGAGTGTCTTTATATACCCATCCAAAGATACCTTGGGATGATTCAAATGTTAATAATATCTGTAAGGTGCATCCAGCATGGTTGGGTGCATTGAATATCCTGCTGCAGAGAAAGGCCAAAGCCCATATTAAAAGAGCAATCATGTGTCAGCTGGCTGAGATCCTTACTTGGAGCTGGTGTCCACTGAAAGCTAGAGGAGGATCCCTCTCACATGAGGAGACTGGATGTGTTGAGTATTTCTTAAGACTCTGTAATTATATTCAAATGTGGTAAATTTCTTACCCTTCTTAAATGATTCTTTGTTTATGAGCATGCTTATATAACAAAGGGTGGCAATGTAAGTTAAGATGTGTGGTGTATGTGTTTAACATATTAAACTTCACAACTCTTACCGTGAATCTTCATTGTGGTTACAAAATGTCTGACAAGAAGTGCTGAAGTATGACTCCAAAAAGTCCATTACTTGTATCCTGGTTGTACTGAATCCTATTTTAATGAAGTTGCATCTATTGGAGTCCCCTCTCTGTAGTCCTGGTCCCAGGTTACCTTCACCCATATCTGGAGCCACCTGCTGATAAGTATTTCCTTGCCTCTTACACCAGAAGTTAACAGTCTGTTGAAGTTCAGTCCTTCTCATAGTTTCCAAAATGCTTGAGCTCCTCTGGGAACTGAATTTGCAATAAAAATGTAAAATAAGTCTAGAAATTACATTGAAAAACATATTGGAAAGAGTTCATCTGTATTTAAAGCTCGGTCCTCTTGTAGCCTGGCTTAAGCTCTGCAATAGGAATAGCTGATACTGGTGGCAGGGAGGGGGAATCAGCCTCTGGCATATGTTCTGCCTGTCCTGTTGCTTCTCTAATGCATACCAATGCTTTATTGTCACAGATGCCATCAGAAAGGCTTTTCCCCCTACAGTAAATACTTTTTTGGGGCAAAGCAGGTGAAATCACTGGTGACTGGGAAATTTTAGCCTAAAGTAAAATAAAGATGAGGCTACAAGTTCTGTTTTCCATTCTTGACTGTGTCACATCAGAAATATGGCAACATACATTTCATTAAATAATAGAAGGAAGGTGGGGATAGGAAGCAATCTGAAATAGGATGGACCTTAATTTAATATGAGGTTGTCCTGGGGAGAAATTGTTTTAGGTGTTAATTTGAACCTACAGGCTGACAAGGGGTTCTAGGGGAGCCTGTGGAAACCTGTTTCCAATACTTTTTCAGTGAGAATCTGATACTTTGCTCTCCCTTTGTATCTTTGGATGCTTTCTGCTTTAATGCTGTGTTATATCTCTCTCCAGATTTGTTGCAGGGGTTGGTATTTTCAAATTTCCTTCACAGTTCTTGGTATCCGCTTTTGCTGGTCAGTCCCGGAGCTGGTATTCTGCTGTGACCCTTAATAGCTCTATTTTCTCAGTTGTCTACTGGTCTTTGAATAAACTACAGGCTCACAGATCTTGCTGAGTTCTCTTTGTTCTCTAGCTCTTTCTCTGCCTGCCTTTATACTAGATTGAAGCTTCCCTCCCTGAAAATGAGGTAGCTTGCAGAGGAAGAACAATTTTCTTCTTCTCGTCAGAAGGTTCCTCTTGATCCAGTCACGGTCTTAAGGAATGTGATTTTGTGCCATAGAACAGCAGTTTTATGTGTTGTACCTCTTCAGGTGCATATTCTGAAATGTCTATAGTATTTCATAGATCTAATCTGGGGCTGTGCCAAGACTTCCCCTACTTCTGTTAGTGCATTTGATATGTCTGTTTTTAAACTGTTAGTTTGGAACCTCAGTATCCCTGTTTTCTGCTATCAGCTCCAGTAATGTCATTGTGTTTGCTTTGGTTTTTAGCAGCAATCCTCAGTGGGGTACTGCCCTGTGTGTGTCCTCCATGCAGATGTAAATCTCAGGCATCATAGACCACTCTATGAAAAAAATGTAGCTTTTAGAAATGTTCCCTGATTTGACACAGGACAAGCTAAAATCTAGTCAAAAAGGAATCAAGTTTGATTCATTCAACACATTTCAAAGCTTTTAAAGAAAATTAGCTGTGTCTAATCAGCCTATCATAGCTGATGCCTATCTCAGCCACGATTTCAGAAACTTTTTATTCTCTTTCTTCAACAAAAATTACTTAGGAGCATGACTGTTAGGATAAAAGGGTGCTTTTCTTTATCATCTTCAAGTCCTGTTTTCAAGGAGAGATACTTAATTTTTTTAAGTTAAGACACAGAATTTGGTTTCAATTATTTGGTGCCTTAAATGAAGTTAAAATATTTCAGCCAGTATTTAAGATGTTCTAAGCAACTGTAATTACTTTCGAATTTCTAGTATATGTTAGGGGCCGATGCACTCAAAATGCAGTTGTTTTTTTTAAATTTCATTTTCTTTTCCGTAAGGGAATTAGTGGAGCTGAATTATTCTGAATATATTTATCTCCCTTAATGATAGTGACGAGGCATAGCTGCAGTGTTGAATAAGTGGTTAAGAACATTTCAAGAGCCTCTTTCAGGAAATATGTAAGAAGCAAGGAATTATATTTGGATTACATGGGAGTTCTTTAAAGCTTCACTTAATTCTACTCCTTGTCATTTCAAGTCTGAACAACAGCAGTAGCAGTGTAAGTCTTGATTATAAATATAATTTGTATAGGTAGGATTTTCCTTTGTCTCTTTAACCGAAGTATTTGTTCTGAAATTCTTTGAGGCAGCTTAGAAACCATGACCAAACATAGCTGTGTAAGTGTCCATACTGGGCTGTTTGATAATAACCAAGGTCACTACATGGAACAGGAATATTGCACTATTCAGGTCTCCTTGTTTGTCACAGGCAGTGATGCTTCATTGCTGTGCTTCCTAACAAGCCTCTGATTTGTCACTATAAAAATTTATATCAACTGTAAAAGAAAATAATTAGTTAATTACTTTGTATTTACTAAGCTTGCATATACCGAGATACAGTTCAGTGCTGCCTAGAACATGTCACTGACTGTTTTATCTCCTGCTAGTGGGCAAAACAAACACCTGCAGAGGTGGGCTTAATTTAGCAGATATAGGGCATCAATATTTTTGCAGTAAAGGCAGAGATTTTCCAGTCCGTCAGTCTTGATTGCTTTTGTCACAGAACACATGGAAAGAATACAGTTCTCCAGTGAAGAGCTTTCAAAACAATTTTTATTCTGTCCCTTCAGAGTGCCTGCAAACTCTTTTAGATTAGTGACATCTACAGCTTCATAAACACATCATGACTTGAAATGTCCACATTGTTAAGATTAGATTAACTGTCTGTTGAGGTCAGAATTGTGTAAAATTTTCTTTAATTTGACCTCATACCCTGAGAGCAAAATACTCTTAGTGGTTCTGAACGCTTCACAGCTTTGGCACCTCAGCTCTGCATGTCTCTGATCTTGGACCCTGGTACATAAACCAGAAGGCCAGTGTCTCACAGGTGAGTTAGGTGACACTTCTGTTCATGTCTTACTGTGTGAGAATCTACCTGAAGAGCTGCTCTTCAGATTTCTCTTTGACAGTTCCTTTGGTGCAATATGCAGCACTGTTGTTAGACAGTACATGTGCAGCCTTGCTTGTACTTCATCTCTGAGCAGGATTGTCAGGCAGTGCTTGACAACTGACAAACCAGTTAAAGGTGACATCTGTGAGCCAGTGAGCCTAAATAATTATGCCCAGCCTCTAGCATGTGTCTGTATTCTTTGAGATAACCCCTTTTGAAACAGCATCTCAACATCAGTAGGAAAAATAGACAAGCTATGCCTTTTGTTCTTTCTGTTGCCTTTATCTTCCACTTATCTTCAGCAGTTTTTGATACTTACTAGTGGTGTCTAGAAAGACTCTCACAAAGCTTTATTTTTGTAACATTTTCCCGCACCTTTCCCAAAATGAGCTGTTGGGAAATAACCGTGGTGACCCAGCTGAAGGTAAGTTTGCTGCACAGTTAGGCCATGGGATTGGC
This sequence comes from Daphoenositta chrysoptera, assembly GCA_013397915.1. Classification (NCBI taxonomy): domain Eukaryota; kingdom Metazoa; phylum Chordata; class Aves; order Passeriformes; genus Daphoenositta; species Daphoenositta chrysoptera. The sequence continues at coordinate 155,610 of VZRO01007986.1, read as the reverse complement.
AGGGAGTCTGAGCAGATCCCCTCCTGTTGGCATCCTGGCAGTGGGGCTGTTCTCACCTGTGTCTGTGGATGGATTGCAACATTCTCTGTGCCAAACGTCCAAGGATTGTTTTTCCCCTCAGGAAGCCATGAGAGAATGTTCCTTCCAAATACAGAAGGACATTTAGCAACTCCTGCCTTCCAATGACAACAAGCCCTAGAAGAATAAACTGATGGATGGTAGGTAAAAATATTGTAGGGACACAGGTGAAACCTAAAGTCTAGACACAGCCATAGCACAGCAGTTCTTTATATAGAATAGTCTGCAATGATTTGGATTTTAAAATGTTGTAGACTAGTTCTTTGCTTCTAATTCTAGAAGGTTTTTCAAGCTTGGTTTCTTTATTGTTTTTTTCCTTGACTATTTTGTTTTTGCTATGCCTTTCTTACTGCATCTTTCCTTTGAACCTTCTCTTCTTTTGTGTTATATTCAAACTGAGAGATGCTCCAGATGCTTCAAATAGCCTCTCCACGACTCTCTTGGCACATTAACCCCACCCCAGCAGGTTTGCCTGTGCATCCCACACAGGGAGAACTTGGCATACTGATACCTCATGAAGCCAATGTCAATATGTCCAAGGTACCCCTTGAGCCAGAGCTATTTATGTTGCTTTCTTCACTGGGGGCAGCATTACTTCTCACAGTCAGTAAATCTCAGCCGTCTGAGTGCTGGAATCTAATTATCCTGTTCTATTCAACCAGCTGCTACAAAGAGCTGAAAAGGAGAATTCCCTTTGGTACACAGGTTTTGCTGTGTTTGTTTTGCAGAAGGATTCATGTTTTGCATAAGTAAAAAAGAAGCTCAAACACTCAACCTTGCTGTAAGTTAGCATGAAGTTTTTGACACAGTTGTGTGGCCAAGCCAGCACTTGTTTTACTTAGGCTAAAAGGAACACTGCTGATGGGCTTTGGCCTGAAACCCTCCAAATCTACCCTGAAAAGTTAAGAATTGAGCCTCTTATTGTGGTGTGGGGCATGGCAAGTCTCCACCCTAGTGTAAGTCCATGCTGACGTGTGGGGCACTACTAGCTCAGCTACTGTGTTGTGTGAATTTATCAACCACTATGACCAATTTACTGTGAAGCTGAAAGTTGGTCATATGACACTGTTAAATATCTGGGTTAGCGAAGAAAATAAATTCCAGTTCTGTACAGTGATGCTGAAGGCAGTTTTCTCTGATGCTTTAAGTGTCCCAGTGTAGGGAAATACTAAGTTTTCTGGAAAAAAAACAGCTCCTAAGACAGGAGGTTTGGGATGGTATTACACAGCTATAGAAAGAAATCTGCCTACTGTGTATGAACAGCCCTCATTAGATACACCTGCCAGATATAAAAATAATTTTGAGAATCAGGAATGTGTCTCTTCTGTTTGTATTCATATATCATCTTCTTTACTTTGACAAAAAGAAAGAAACAAAGCCACTGCTGGTCACTGGTGTAGCTCTGTCTACTGAGCAGTACAATCATTAATTTTCTTCCAGCTACTGGGAAGACTGCTTAAAAAGTGCTTTGCACGGTCCCAGGTGGGAAATGAGGAATCAGAAAGTGGATGGAAATCAGTTCTTTGGCACAGCTGTACTTACTCAGAGTTTTAGATATAGAGGGCTCAGTGCATTTCGTTTATATCTGTTTGTGCTACAGAAGGTGATCTGAAACCTGTGGTTGGAAATCTGCTGTGAATCAGAATTCCCAGCATCAGCTTTCTCCCAAAAATTAAATGAATCTATAATAAATCAATTTTCTTGGGAATAAAAATGTCAAATGTTGGCATTTCTAATTAACAAGGCGTGTCAGTTTTTAAAAATTTAATGTGTCCCCTGTCTCTACCAAATAGTCTCTTACAGCTGTAATACTGTTCACTTGACACCTCATAAATAATAATTTTTACATGAAGACTTCTGTATGGAAGACATTTTAGATTATCTGAATGAATTAATGCATAAGAATTTTATGTATTGCAGAGAAATGGGTGAAATTAATTGGAGTACTAAAAGTCATCAACAAGACCTATGTAACTTTGGTTGTAACTCAGTGTTGATGTTGTTAGGCAATGACCTCTCTTCTGTTAATATTTTATGCAATTGGGTCAGCAAACAAGGACTGTTCTCCTTTATAGGAGCTCCCTATGTGAAAGCAATATGCTGATTCCCTTTAGGGTAGAGAGAAGAAAGTAAGGCTCAATAGCAATAGAGTGACTTTCTGGGAGTTTGTATGTCCATGTAAGTTTAAAAAACAAACACAAGCAATCCCAAAAAACTCCATCAGATGCATTCAAAAATCCTGTTTCCAGGAGGTGATAAGGCATCTTATTTTGCCAGAAGTTACATGCTAGGAAGGTTCAGTGCATTGCTAAAGTTGAAAACATAATTTCATGTACAGCCAGATTAACTTGGAGCAATTGAAAAAAAACCAAACCAAATTAAAATATCAAGCCAAACAAACAGCCAGAACCCAAACCCACTTGTTTTGCTTAGAGAAAACATTTTTAAAGTTCCATAAATAGGACTCTGCTATAAGGAGAGTTTCTGCCTAATCTCTGTTGCAGGCCCTGGAGGAGAACAGGAGTGCTGCAGTATGGATAAAAATCACACCTCGACTGTTTGGATGATCTGAGTTTACCCCTGGTCAGAGTGAGAGAAAAGAATTCCCCTTGTCAGGAAGGGTGCCCTGGCTACAAGTGTGCTCTGACAGACCCGAGTCTCCAGCAGCTTAGTGAAGGGCACATTTGCTTGAGAGCAAAAAGGATGTGAAGCTGGGATAGTCCATGTGTTATGAAGGTGTTCTGCATTCCCCAAGGAGTGGTACAATTGCATTTCCTGCAGTTTTTTCCCTCTCTGAGAGAGGATTGACCTCACAGATCACATATTTGATGCGGGCTTGGCAGGGGTAAGGGGTGGGGCAATGGTGCTTGATGTAGTTGTGCATTGGTTGGTTTGTTTTTACACCCTGATGTCCTGCTACTGTATTTTCTGTATTTTAAGGAGATTGAGTTTAGCCAATCTCAAATTCCTGAGTCAGGGATGCTCTGAGTTTCCTTGGGGATGTTTCACTTGCTCAGACTCTATGCTACCTCCCTTCTGCACATGCTTTTCTAGTTCTGTTCCAGATAGGTTTTGGTTTGTTTTAAATTAGGTTTAGCAGTAAGTAAGCTCTATTTATCCCAGGAAATTGGCTGCTGGCTTAAGGCTGCATATTGCAATAAAAACACCAGCTAATTTTTTGAAAATTTTCATTATTCTCAGGACTAAAGATTGAGGTACCAGGCATTCTTCTGATTACTTGGCATATGTGATGTGGGTACGTTTTTATTGCCCACATGCCACCTCTTCATTAGTCTCATTCTCTGTTCTCAACTAATTTAAAATGTCAGGATCTGCCACTTCTCTGCCAATTTCATGATGGCCTACACTGGCAAACACCCTGAATTGTGCTACAGTCATTTCTGCAGGTGGAGAGGGCAATGTCTCTTGAGGTTGCTTTTGGAGGATGTCAGTTTTGGTGTTTCAATGTTGTGTATTGAAACTTTATTTTCTAGCTGCCTTAATCTACAAATCTGATTATTTGGTATGAAAACAGAAACCTGTTACTGAAATGGACTTATTTTTATAATGGAGTTTACTCAGTAAATGTACTGTTTTGTTAATTATCTTTTATAGAATATACAGTTGTTTTGCTTATTCCCATTTCCTGGTGGTGTACAAAATAAGGGGGCTCAGTTTGATGTGTAGCCTTGAGTGACAAACCAAACTTTTTTGTATGGACTTAAAAACTTCTCCAAAACTTTTAGTGACTTGCCATGCTTAAGAAGGAGAAGTCAGTACATCTAAATTAGAAACTTTCTCAGCTTGGCATGTGATATTTGCCATCCCTGTTTCCAAGCAAGCTACATGTTTTATTTATTATTAATGTATCATGATTGGAAAGTATTTTTATTGAATTGACTAAAAACACTTCTAACTATCAGACCTTTCTTTTCACTGCCTCTTGTGTAGCCCTACACAACAGCCCAAAGAATTTTACCTTCCTAGTAATGGGAACCCCCTTTGTACTGCAGTGAAACTACTCCAGATGTGCAGTAGTGGTAATTGAAGCACATTACAGCCACACAGGAATTCTCACACTTTGGGAATCTGAGGTTTTTCCTGATGAAAACCCATTGCTGTTGAGACGTCACAGTACAAGGAGGGCAGCAAAGTCTCCTGTTATTTGCCGAATCTCGATGTAATTGAATTCTGTGCTCTTATAAAATAAGATAATGTTCAGGTTTGCAGTTAGTTAGGTTTATTTAGCTCTCAGCCAAAATAAAATTTTATCCTGGTCTTGTGTGGCAGCTTTACAGCAGAGATCAGCTGTGGAACCTTCCTACCAATGCTGCATGCTGAGATCCTTCTTTCATGCAAATTATGACTTTTTCTGTGAGCAAGTGATAAGCTTTTTCAAGCATGGTAACTTAGCGAATAAAAAGCCTCTGTATGCGCTTGAAGGAGTGGCTCTTTTTGTATGCCTCTTAGTGACCTTAATTTCCTTGTGATTACATTTTGATCTGTTAATGATTTCCCTCTGATGGGTGACAGAGAAATGGGGGACAAGCAGGAAAAACTGGCACATCGTTGCTTCCAAATGAGCTCATTTGAAAAGTACATGATATAGATTTCAAAATTCAGCTGAATTGTCTTTCTCTTCCAGTTAAATTATGTTGTATTCTCATTGTTAATGTTTTGTTATAAAGATATCTGAATTTCTGACTAGGAAACGGATTCTCAAACACATCTTGGCTGAAGTATATAGCAAAAATAACTGACGAAACCCTAGAAAACTTGAGGAACCTCGTGTTTCCTCTGATGCTTATTGCACATTAAGTATTTAGAGAGCACTATTAGTATTTAGTAAAGAACCAGTATTGGCAGAGATGTCAAAACCTCAAACTTGTTATTGCCCTTTTATCCTCAGGTGTGTTCTCCCATAAAATAAAAGTTCTAATGAAAAGGGAAACACTTATATATCTGGAAATGTGAGCTGTGCACATGAATGTGACAATGCCTGCAAAAAAAAAAAAAGAAAAGAAAAGAAAACAAACCACCCCCAGAAGAAAGAAAGAAAGAAGGAAGAAACCAACCCCAAATAAACCTCAACAAACAAATTGAAAGCCCCCAAAGATGTAATAAGCCTTCTTAATGGGTCTACATTTAAACTCAGACGAGACAATCTTACTGGGTTTTGGCATTACAGTCTGAGTGCAGCTCTTGTGTACTTGCTGAGTAATAAGTCCACCTGAGGAAGGGGCTTGGTTAAAAATTCCTTTTCCATGAGCAGGGTGCCAAAGTAGGGTGTCAGATTTAATAACCACTTTGTTTTAAAAGCTACAAGTAAAGGATGTAGATACAGCATAATGGTGACTATGATACAGAAAATACTAAAGATTCTTTTTATTGTGATGCTGTTCTTCGCATACTGTTTGACCCTTTGACGTAAGGCATGCACAAGGAGAAACCTAACACAGCAACACTGGATGTTTTCTTTGTGTTTGTAAATGTTTGTATTTGTGCAGTCTATACCTGACACTGTTATTTCTGACAAGCCACAAGGTTTTCTTTGCGTGGTGGAACAAACAGGCTCCTGGATCTCTGGACCATCCCCAGTGCCACAGTGAATGTGGCAGAATCCACCAGGGGAAAAGGGCACGACCATCTGCAGGTGGGGGTTCAGTAGTGGTGTTTTACCTGAAGTTTTGAACTAGCATTAACAGAATGATCATGCACTCAGAGCAGTTGCTCTTTGAGAGATGTCATTTCTGATCTTAATTACATACTGCCATCAGTTATGGCTAATTGTAGAGTTGCAGAGCAGTATAGGCTGCAAAGGGCCTCTGGAGGTCATGCCAACTCTCTGCTTAAAGCAGGGCCCCTCTCACTCAGCCTATAAACACCTTCTGTGCCTCTGCATAGCACAGGCAGAGTTTGGTACTCATTTAAACCTAAAGAAATCACTTGGCCCTGATGCAAACTTGTAGGTTCCTATTAAGTACCTTTGTGCCTGGTCTGGTCTAAAATAGTGTGTGAATAAACATTTAGGCATTCATGTGAATATTACTAGAGTTGCTCTGTATATTACTAGAGTTACTTTTACCTCCAAGTTTGTAGGAAAAAAATCTTTTCAATTTAGGTGTGAAGGCAACTCTAGCAGTATATATAATACATAAATCCCTGAAGTTCATCCAACATGGACCAAAAGTATCAGTGCAATCTCACTGCTCTTAATCAGGTTTCAAATATGAAAACACGATGAGACAGAATATAGAATCTTCCTGCATAGTAGAATATATTGTGAGATGAAACTGAAGAGGTTACTATGAATGTAGATCAGTTCCTGTACCTATTCCAACAGAAATCAAAGCTTAGCATTTGTATTTCCCATCTGCTTTTGAGCCAACTCGTTTAGCTCTAGTCAGGAGCAAGCATGATGTCTTTTATATATTTTGTCCTCCACACGAAGCTGTGAACTAAAATCAGATATAACTTCAGTGAAATTTGCATGCACTTTAGCAGGCACCCCAGTTCAAAGAAAAGTGGGTTTGAACAGACCTTTGAAGCATCTTTGGCAGTTATGTGTTACCATGTCATGAGTATTTTATCCGTAAAAGGGTCCTCAACTGTGTAGATTTGAAAGCACCAAAGAATTGTAACACTAACAGCAACCTCATGTGACTTTGTTCAGCCTATTCAAAATGTCTCAGGAGCATCAGACCCTGGATGCTTTTTCCAGTGATCACATGCACTAAAAATGGCTCAAATCAGCAGCACAGCAGCTTGTAGTGTAGCTGTGGTTAAACACAGGTGAGCCCAACAGGGTTTCCTCTGTTTCCCAACACATCTCAGAGGTGTACCGAGGGAAATGAGAAAGCTCTCAGCAGAAGGGAAGGGGATAACATAACCCAGAAAAAGCCAGTCAGTACAGAGGAGGAAATGCAGTGGGTGGTCAGCCGAGCTCGTCTGGCTGTGCTGTGCGACTGCCAGCTCTGAGGTGGTGTCATGTCTTGCTCTTGGCAGCAACTTTGCTCCAGAAAGTTATTTTCACTTTGAATCATTTCAACCCTGTGACAAACTGCAGCGTGGGGGACAAGTACAGTGGCTTGGGCAAAAGATGTCAGAGGGACGGAGTCACCTCTGACAGTGGTTTTGCCACTGAGGAGCATCTGCTACGGCAGCACAGCCTGCAAGAACGGCAGTGCAAGCACTGAGTTCTTTGCAGCAGCTTAAACAACACTTAATCTCTGTACAGACAGCCTTACTCATCATTAAAGTCGTCTCAATTTGATCTGAATTATAGTCAAGGTGAATTAAGACACATGAAATGAGTTATTTAAATTCTGAATTAAACCAACTACATCGTTTTATCCAATTTAATCGATGTCCTTCATATTCAGACACTTTAAGTAGTTAGCTTTTCTAAGATCTTCAAGTGCTCTGCTGGAAACTTGAGTCTGAAAACTCTTGTGGGGTGCAGTATCTGGGGAGTACAAAGGCAATATCTTTCTACAATCACATTGGCTATATTTAAATAGTTCATATATTATCTTTACAAATGTTATATTGAACAAGGCATGAATGAATGTGCTGTGACCTGACAGAAAGTGTTTTTATGCACCCAGAGAAAATGACCAGTAGAAATTTTTGTGTTCACACAGAGTGCAAAGCTTGCTGATGAGTTTTATCATAGTTTAGAGCAAATAGAATTCTGTTACCAAGGCTGAATATTTTTTGGCAATGCTTCAGGGCAAGGCTAAGAGATCAAATATTGAAGTATAAAAATTCAAAATGTTTTGATTCCTTCATTGGAACTGAATTTACACTTCAGTTTTAGATTTAAAAGAAACGTCTGTCATTTAATTGTCCTCAAGAAATGCAGATAACTCTTAGTTTTCAGAGGTATGAGGATTACTACAATAAAAAATTATTTTAAATTTATACTATTATATAGTTTCCCTTTGATATAGGGCTTTGATTTAACCAGATAGGTTTTCTGGTTTTTATAAAGTAGCAAATTTTAAATTACTTCCAATATTGTTTCCCTGACCCTTGCCTCCTTCCCTTACCTATTATACTTGGTAATCAGAAACTAATTGCCTCTGCACTGTCATAATTTCTTTCCCCTTCTCCTCCTGAATGTATTCTAGCACTTGTAGGGCATATACTTAACAAGGTGAAGGGAAAAAAATGGAATTAAGTCTATGATGCAAGGTTCCACAGGGACTCTTCAGGAATTTGCCCATCCACTAAACTGATTTCTCTCCTCATGTTTCCCTTGCTTGAGAGAACCTTGCTAAGGTCTCAAAAATGTCACTGATGATGTCTGTCTTTATTAGAAAACACCAAGGGGAGATAATGTAAGTGAGAACGAAGTAAATTATGGTAAAAACAACCTGAGTGCTTTGACAACTATTATTTTAAAGGATTAAAACCCAAGTTATTACTTAATTCTTCTACTATGGCACCTTGTTCCATGCTGGAGCATTGGAGTAGGGCATGTGTGGGTAGTCAGTTACTATTGAAATCACTTGCAGAGTACAGAAATCTCACTTAGATTGAATTACAAACTGGAAATACATATTTTTGAGTATCAGTCCCAAAGTGTCCTCACAGTATTCCTGTGAGTAATGAAATGTGTGGAGACACTGGGTTTTTTTAAGCAAGGATTTGCTCAAACCGGTGACTAATAACTGAATCTTTGTACACTCTCTGTTATCTCACAGCAGACCTACTTAGCTTTATATTGTGAAATTTTTTTCAGATTTCCCAAGCGAGAAATTCCTTTTGAGAAAGTATTTTCCAAAGCCCTTTGTTTTGAGAGGTTATCTGAACTGTAAGTTTCACATGGAAACCTTTCAGAGGCTTTTACACCTGCAGGAAGTTTCCATCACTGTTTTGCAGGCTGGAGTCCATACTAGTTTTTCACACTAGAGTTCAGTCATTACAAGACTAAGAACAGAACAGAGAATTCTTCAGTGCTTACAAGTTTTTTCTCAGAAGGAATTACTTCATAAATTAAACAGCAAACCCGCTATGCTCTGTGTAATCTTTTTCTCTTTTTGGCTTGTTTCACCCATCTCATGTTGGAAATAAATTCAAAACTATCTTGAGCTCTCCATATTGTAGCTCATCTAAACATCATTATGCAGTCCTAATGGGCCCACACTGTGCAGCTGCCTGGCTGGTTTATAAAAGCCACTGGATCTCCTGCAAGGACACCTATCACAAGGTATTACCTGCTAACTGCCCAGACAGGGTTTTTTGGTTCTGGTTTCCTTACCTTAGCAAACACTCTACATCGAAGGTGTTAAACCACTGCTTTGTGTGGCTTTTTTCAGCTGCATCAGTAAGTGGAAGTCAACAAAAGAGAAATTAAACTATAAAGAAGAGAGAGATGGGTTTTTTTTTTTCCTAGACAATAGAAAGCATTGACAAGAGTGATTCATTTCTCAAGTCCTTGCACAGTTCTGATTCCCAATAGTTGAGTTAAGATTTCCCACTGTGCGTGTTACCTCCAAGTAATGATGTTCATATGCTGGCTATGGTGTTCCTACCAGTGACATTTTCTTGTGACATCTGCAGTGTTCCCAAATACCCAGTGACTAAGAGACCCAAGCACAACAGTTGTGTTTTAGGGACGTAAACACTGAACTCAAAGGAGGACACTGAAATTGCAGTTCTTTTATACCAGACAAATCTCCCTTCCTCTAACCTGGCAGTTGTTTATTTAGGGCTGAAATCTAACTCCTACCTCTTTCATTTACACTTCCAGCAAATATTCTCTGTCCCTAATACTGACTGGTTTTGTGTACATCAGCAAGTTTGGTTTTTAATCAAATATGGACATAGCTGACTTGAACGGCCTCAAAACATTGTAAAGTGTTTGACTTTTTGATCATTATATCAAAATCCTTAAATGTGCTGATCGTTTTTCTCTTGGGAGCCATTTTCTTCCTAGAGTAATGAAGCCCAGGACTTGTTTCTCTCATTTCTCTTTATACCATCCTAACAGCTGAGAGAAAAGGAAGCTGTCACTCGGTGATAGACTTCTGCCAGACTTGACTGCCAGTTGAGTCTGTGATGTGCTTCTATGCATATTTTTTTCGTTGTGTTTTTACCTAACATTTCACAAACGTTGTGTTGATATGGAGTAAACGTTAGTGTCTGTGTTGAATCTGCAGTTCCAGTGCCAGATTACGTCTGTGATCTCCGAGGCAGCAGAGATCAAACAAACACATTCCTCACTACAGTCCAGTGTATTGAATTATTTGCAAGTGTCCTCAGATCAAGGATCTGAGTTCAAGTGACATTCAAGTTCAAGGATCATTCATTCCAGTGACAACCTGACTGACTTCCACCCCTCCATTCCCTCCAGATTTTATGAAATAATTCACTAGAGAGGAACTTGGAGACTCACCACAGGGCTTTGGTATTTTTCATCCTTTCAAATGATCATTGAAGTGAGTCTAAAAATTATTTTAACACAGCAGCCCTAGCATAAACCAGCAAATTTCTGTTTCTGCCATATGGTAATTAAAACTCGTTTGGCCAACCAGCTGCAGATCACCCAAGCCTATCGGATATTGATGGAGACATTCACAGAAAATACGGGTTGGGCATGTTATTCTGAGAACTTTAAGTGAAAATGCAGCAGAGGATTAGGAAAAGTGTCCCCATTAAATATTTGGAAACTACAAAATGATATGCTGAATATCAGAGAATTTTCCTGAATCAGAGCTTAAGATGTCTTTTTGAATGGTTTTATAATAATAATAATAATAATGAGAGTCTCTGCTGACATCTATAGTTAGATAATTGTTTTGAAGCCATGGTCTATCATTCCTACAATTTTCTCATTGAAATATTCTCCTTTTCAAGTTGAGGAGGAGAATTAATGGATAATTTCTAAAACTATAACATATAACTACAAAAATATTACTTCTGATCTCATTTTTATTGTAGCAATAATATTTTAGTTAATTCTGATCTAGTATTTTCAAAATACAGTTTATAGATGATCCACAGCAGCCTGATTTCATTTAAACTTTTAAACTGGTAGCTTTCTTGAGTGTTAGTGCAGTGTTTGCAGCTAGGATGGATGAGACATTTTGTATTTCTCCTTTGAAGTAGTTTGTGAACCAAGTTCTTTCTGTATGTGATCTGTAGTGCTGGAAAAGATTTTAGAAATGAGTTTCCATCTTGTTGTGCAGAAGTAGAGGGAAGGTGACAGCTGGACAGCCTTTCCACCTGCCTTTTGAAAACTCATCAAATAATTCTGCTATTTGTGAAATTTAGCCTTGTCCCTTTAACTCCTGCTCACTGACCTTGGAAGGTAATGGTCACAGTGCCAGCATGTTCTGATTTACTCCAGCAACAAAGACAGGAGTGCTTTAGAATCTCTCTGCCTTTGACAGCACAGGAAGGAAAGGGGTGACGATAGCTGTAATTATGTTTCCTTTTCCTCACCCTTAGTATGGATTATCTTAATATGAAAAGCAAAAATCCAATGCTATTTGTTTGCAAATTTGTTTTAAACGCAAGGGAAGTGCTGCCTGGAAGTCCTTGTGTTGTAACAAACTTCCTGGACTATTTTATTTGGGTACAATTTGATGTTAAATTGCTAGGGACAGCAGCATAAATGATTTAATAAAATTCCTGGAGATATGTGATAAATTGCTATTACCTCAGGTTTTCTCGTATAATCAGTATATTACTTATCTTTTTTTAATTCATGTTGTTTAAGTTTTTATTAGATGTTTGGAGATTAGAAGAATGGTGATATCTACAGAACTGTTTGGACTATTAAAGATTTCAGTATTAATAGCTAAGACTGGGGTGTATTATGTATTATTATGGAAGCCTACACAAAATACATCAGTGGGAGCTGTGGGGCCATGACTTCATATGTGGCAGATAAGAGAGAAACATTTTAAATGGAAAAGGGTATTCTTGCCAATAAATTGAATTATTACAAAGGAGGAGGGGGTATTTGCTACATCTGAAGAATACTTGAAAGCATTCAGAAACCATATTCTAATATAGGTATTTAAACTCAAACAATTTAATGTTGCTGATGGTTCCTGAGAATCCTATGGGAAATTCCAGTGAACACAAACAAAAATCAGAATAAATGAGCAGCCCTGCCAAGCCCAGATATTTAAAATGAAAGATTTGTTCATATCTGAAAATACTCAGAGAATGAAGAAAAGCTTTTACAGTACAGATGTACTTGTACAGAAGGGTATAAACAACTCATAGGCTGCTCCTGTCAAATTAGCAGGGCAGGGGGAGGAATGTGGTGCTCTGTTATATCCCATTGGTCTGTCAGACAGCTTGAAGTCAAAGGGAAGGAAAGTTGGTGGATTTAATTACTAAAAGCATGGTGCAGGGGAAGTATGAGGAAAAAGAAGGGTAATGCAATTTTATCCACTTTAATATATAATTAAAATTAAAACATAAAATAACATACACTATGTAAAACTGAGGTAGTTTTTTATCTGAAAACTATTGTTACTTTCTGGTGTCAAAATAGAGCTTGGAAAATAAGAAAAATTAAAAATGTTTTGATTCCCTCATTGGAACTGAACTGAATTTACACTACAGTTTTAGATTCAAAAGAAAGGTCTGTCATATAATAATGTCCTCAAGAAATGCAGAGAACTCTGTTTTCAGAGGTATGAGGATTACTATAATAAAAAATTATTTTGAATGTATAATATTATATGGTTTCCTATAGATATAGGGAAAACCTTAAATCAAGAGTTAAACTTAATCAGTTAAACCTTAATCAAGAAAACATATTTTCATATTAAAATAGTTTCCATGTGCAGCTTAGATGTAGAGGAAAGCATGTATTCTAGTACTGTCAGCATACTTGAAATAATTTGAGTAATCTTTCCTTAGGTATATTTTGTCAGAAAAATTTCTCTTCAGTGTTCTGAAAACACCACTGATTACAAAATTCCCTGAAGAAGCTGAGCTGAAGTACAGCATAATGGCAGTGACTGGGAGCTTGTAGGCATTTCCAATATTAACTTGAAAAGACTGTCAGTAAAGCAGTGGAGGGTCAAGCTCCCAGGAAGTGAGAATAGGGTTGATGAGTGGAAATCACCAGGTAATATTCAGAGCTGCTATAAGAAATTTCTTAAATAGCAATTTTTAGTGCCTGTAACCTCCTCCTCCTCCTGCCACCAAAGAGCTTTCAATACCCTTGGAATATGCTACAGGCACAGCAATTTTAGTATATTTACGTATTTTAATACTGTATTTTCATAGAAAAGTGTTTCAATAATAAGTAAATGTGATATTATGATAGATTATAACAGTGAGTTATGTTTTTGTGACTACCCAAAGTGAGACAACAATGTTAAAAAATCAACCAACCAAAAAAACTTCTAAAAGTTTTAATGGTAAAACAGCTGAAATATTTAGTGTGAAAATAGCTTAAACAGAGAAGCAAAAATTACTCCATATTAGTAATCCTGAGACATGATTTATAATTAAAGAATCCAAATAAGTGGATGGAAATCTTGGGGGTTTTATTGACTCCCAAGGTTCTGGGTTTCTATTATTTAACAACCTTCTGTTTCGTGGACTGTAGGCAGATTAAAAGTACTTTTCAGTTAACATGAACTGTTGAACTTTACAAACAAAATGGAGGAATGAGTCTAGTTTCTTGTTAAATGTTTAATTTAGATGTAGTGAGCTTTCAAGGTTTGCTATCCATTGCACCACAGAAATGTCAGTGAAGAGTTTGCATCGTTACAGAACAAATGGGGCATTGGATCAACCTGGGACTCCTCTCCAGGGCACCTTTCAGGTTTCAGGCTCTACATCTCCCTCACCTCTGTGGGGAAATAGGGAATAGGCTGTGGTGTAGAATCTTCTTGCTTACTGTCCAAGGTGGGTACTAACAAATCATCAGTGCCAAGACTTCTGCAAAGGAACAGAGGGTGCTTGTGAAGCAGTAGGGAAAACCCCCGTGTTCCCTGTGAGCACGTCTGGGCTGCCTTGGGACAGGCTGGGATTTCCCTGCTAGCCTTACCTGGTAAGGGAAGGCAGGTACAAAGGGAGCAGCAGGGTCACAAACTCTCCCAGGATTATCCTGACCTAATGCAGTTTACTAATCACTCCTTCCTTAGAATCTTATTCAGAGATAGAAAGTAGGTCAGTAGTAGAACTTCTTAAAAAATATTTTCTTTGCTTGTTCCCAAATCAGCTCCAATGCCTTTCTGTGGTACCCAACTAACCACAGTCACTGGATGGGCTGTCTTTTTGCTTCAGAAGAAAATTCTGCCTTTCTCTCCCAGTGCTCTCAGGTCTGACATTACTTTGCCATGACATAAAATCTTCCATTTTCTGCTGGGCAAATAAAGCAAATTCTCCAACTTCCATCAGAACATGTGCATGAATGCTGGCATCTCTAATGTTTGACACATTTGTTATAAACAAAGTAGCAGATGTTACCTTACCCACGTATATTAGTTCATTAGAGAGCATATTTATTTCGTTTTAATTTCTAATGTTAACTCTTATGTGCACTTTTGTTGCTAGCAGAAAAGCCAGCATGACTTTAAAGTTAATGCTTTATGGTCCATGTTATTTAGCTTCAGATGTTTGGTTGTTTTTTTCTTTTTCATAAGACAGCAGGTCTGCTTTTTCCTTAACTCAGAGCAAAATAGTGTCCTTAAGTGTGATCTCCTTTTTGACCTGGTTTTGCTTAGAACACACGGTTATGAAATGTGTTTGTATGTTATATATAAGGTGTGGAAAGAGGAGTAAAAGGAAGTTTGGAACAGGAAGCTGGACTAGATCCTCTCAAAGTCCCAGCCTGAATTATCCTGTGGTCTATCTGAGGTGGCTGACAAATTCTGGTGCCACAGGGAGACTGAGCTAATGATTCACTTCTGCATCAAAGTTTGATTCAAGTCATCCATGAAATGGGTTCATTGGTCCTGGCCCGAGGCACAGCTTTGATCCTGCAGCTCCTGTGCTGAGGTTCTCATCCCGGAGCTTCTCCAAACAACACCGGTCCCCCCTGCAGCCACGGCAGTCCCAGCACCAACCCCGGGAGCTCCCGCACTCCCCTCACCTGGAGCTTCTCTCTGACCCTGAGGCTGTTCTTGAGGGGTTCAGTGTTTGTGGGTTGTGTGTCAGGACACCTCACCCAAAACTGTCTTACACCTAAGAACAATTACTTGGGTTTTGGGCTCTTAAATCCAGTGATTTCCACAATCTGTTGGAAGAAGTTGTACCTAGGAAATTGCTATTTAAATAATGTGCCTCGGAGGACAGTGAACATCCAGTGATAAGAACTTTGATTCTAGTTGATGAGATCTAGTTATGGCCTCTAAATTATGAGGTATCAGCTGTATTTCATCTTTGACATATCTCTGTGAATCATCTGTGTAAACTGTTATTGCTAGAAAAATCTATTAGGACCAAAGTAGTAAGCAGTAAAAGATTTTCCAGAAGTTATTCCTTCAGTGGGTTAAAAATAAACCAAACATTTTTATTTTTATAAATAAACATTTTATTTTTAGTTTTTACAGTAAAACAGTCATTTTTCTCCATAAAGTAAATACTTATGAAATCATAAAATGGGTTTTGCTTCCTGAGCATGGCAAGTGAATATAATTTAGCTGCAGTGGTTGAAATCATAGCTTGTTTCCACCTCCCTCCTGTCTGTGGATTGGGTGCACAAGTGCATTTCTGTTGGGTTTGTGCTTTCCAATGATTCCTGAAAGTAATTCCAAAACTGAGATTGTAGACATAGCCATGAATATACTTGTCTATATTAGCCGGGTGCTCTTTTAGCTGGAGTTAAATGAAGTTAACTAGATAATGATCAGAACCTGTTTTCTTTGCTCAGCAGCAAGAAAACCATCCTGACACATAAGGAATTTTATTGTACTGCAGAGAGTTCAATTACTGTGGGAATCACTTGAATATGTCTGTGTTTAGTTAAAAATGAAATCTGCTGATTAAAAGCAATTAGCAGAGGAACAAAACTGAAGAAAGCAGAGAATTGCATAGTAGAGAAAGGATATAAATCTCAGCTCTTGCACCTGTCAATACACAAAATACAACTCTTGCAACTGATTGTGTAGCCAGTGACTTCAGAGGCAGGTTCTCACCACATGTTGGGCACAACAGAGAAATTCCAGGGCTAGAGCTTTGTGAAATGCCAGAAAAAGTTACCATGGAAATGAGTTTATACATCAGTTTAAGATAAAAAGATTTAATTATTTTAGGACTGTAGCTGATGATTCTGCTCAGGAGATGCCCTTCTGCATCAGGGACAGAAAAGTCCTTGGTATTTTTTTATTCACCTTTGATTGTTTTAGACAGCTCTTAGCCAAACTATTCTATAATGTGACAATGTTTTATCGTACTCTAAACTGAAATTGAAATTCAGCCAAAAAATACTGCATGAAGAAACAGAGGAATATCTGTACTTCTAACTTGAAATTGAAAACTGTTTTATTTTATAGTAAGAGATGGAAATTCTCTGAGATGCTTTGACTAAAATGGGTAATAAAAAACTGCAGTTTTTATCTGTAGCCAGAGAACTACAAAAACCATAATTTTCAATCTATTCAGCTCTATATGTAACAAAAAAAATTTACTCCCTTTCATTCTTTTTGCAAAACACAGAATGAAAAACCTTCTTCTACGTACCTGTGAATAATAAAGACATCTAACAAGTTTTAGAACCTATGAACAGTTTTTGTATGATAACTCTTAACTGCTTATTACCAATCTTTTCCTAGGAACAGACTGTATCTTTTTTCCTCATTGCCTAATTTTGAAAACAGGCCTGCAATTTTACATACCATTTTGCATTAGAGTGTATAATTCATCCTATTAATGTTCTCTCTTCATTCTTTTAATTACAGTTTTAAATTTTTATCTATATTCTAATTTCCATGGAATTAGACATGCTAATCCATCCTTTAATAATATGTTTACATTTTACTTCTTTCAGGATGGGAGTAAATTTAGGTGCACTTTAATTTATCTTTCAGTTCTGCATTTTCTGAAATCTGCATTGCAGATTGATATCTTTTTGAATATATCCATAGATATGTACCTATATAGATATGTATCATAACACTCATACTGAGCATCAATGAAACCTCAGTGTAGTTTTACAGCTCCTCAGGCATTATTTCTTTCAGAATTAATTATTGCTGCTGTCACTGCAGGGTAATAAAAAATACTAAATGGATGTCTTAAAAGCTACTGGTATTGTAGCTACTCCTGGAAATACAGGAATGTGTTCCCTTATAGCAGGGAATTGAGTCTCGAATGGGTCCCTGTGCCAGTGCCACACTCACCTGCCCAATTTTTGCCCATCCTCCAGGAATGTCTCTGGCCAGCTCCTGAGCCTTCTTTTTGTGTGCATTTCTGCCCTGGGAGTGTTGCACCAAGTTAACAAAGGGTGATTATTAATAGCTGCATCTAGACAAACCTTCTGTCTTCCAGCAGTCTGAACTCCCCCCAGCATTAATCACTTTAATAGGAATTATGAAGCCATGTATTAAACACATCCCTTCCAGACACAGAACACAGGAGCTCCTGTAGTGGGTCAGAGCTGCTGTACATGTGTCCCCTGTGGCCATAGCTGTCACCAAGTACAAGACACCTCTTGAGAGCCATTGGGTGTTCAGCTCTCAAAATAATACTGCTTTCAGTCCTGAGACTGATTATTTTATATCTGGAAGTATCAGGGTTTACATCCCTTTATTCTCTGTTTAGTTGGCATGCCTCGTTAGAAACAGAAACCATGTGTCAACTCCGTGATTGTTTCGGCTAATGCGGGTTCCCAGGGGAGCTGTGCTGGTATGTTCTAGCTTTTTTTTAATTGATTGCTGCAGAAATACCAATACATAAGGTATTAAACCCCAATTCAGCAAAATACTTAAGCAAGTATCTTTTTGTATATATATATATATATATGTAGTCATTCTCATTTCAGCCACGTTGCTTGTAGGTATAACAACTTGCTGTACCGAAGCTAAAATGCTTTAAATCCCCTTTGTGACAAGGCTGCTGTTTAGGATGCAGAGATCCTCTGAGGAATGTTTCTGCAGCAGTTTCTGGCTCTGTGCCCCATCTCCTGTGCCACAGGTTAACGTGCCCATGCCAGCACTGACGGGGCAGGGTGTGTGTGCACATCTCGCCTTTCTCTGGTGACAGGTTGGCATCTCCTGTTCAGCTGCGCTTCAGAGTGACCTCTGTGGAAAGGCCGAGGTTGACAGCTTGGGGCAGCGATGTCTTAAGCTGCAAAATTCCTCCAAGGATATGTCAGTACTTAGAGAGCAACTAGGGAAAGATATGAGTGATCAAAGAGCTGCAGACAGAGGACTGTTGTGTAAGGAAGGCCTTTTCATATTTTTCAGACCCTGCTTTTTGACACCCAGCACGGAAACAAGCATTTGCAGTTAGAATGTGCCTTGTTCATTTTGCTTAGGCTCAAGGAAGTGTATTCTGCTAAATCTGGGATCCAGGATCTAGCCCAACACAATGTGCCAGGACATTAGGATGCTAGTTAATATGACTAAAGTGTGGGATTGAATTACTCCCTAAGAACTGGATGTTTTATTTCCGTTTTTAAGTTGCACTGGTGATCTGCAGCCCCACTTCTAATTTGGAGCTCTGCTTTTTTATATTGATTTTCTACATATTGCATGCTTGTGCAATGAGGAGCTTTTGCATGTTTCTCTTAATTTTGTTTTTCAAGAAAAAATGTGGTAAGAATGGATAGAAGCCATCATTCTCTTCCTCAAAGGAGTAGGCAGCAAGATAAAACATTAAAAGATAAGATGTAGTATTACAGGTTATAAAAGATAATGAGCAATTATAAAGTGCTTCAGGAGTCGAAGACTGCCCCTTTTCCTTAAGCCTCACTAATTGTACTGGATCAGACCCATGAGGCTGAAGCAAACAGATTGTTTTCGTGATGGTCAGACTCCCTGTTGGACCCTGTCACAAAGATCTGCTGAGCCATTGCTTTGGCAATGTTCATTAATGAGGAGGTGAAATGTGAAATAACTTTCAGAAAAATGAGTAAATAATAGAGAAACACCATAATCACTGCTTCATAGAATGGTTTGAGTTGGAAGGGACCGTAAAATTATCTTCTTCCAACCCCTTCCAATATTTTTCCTTCTGATACCTTCCCCTGAAGGTGCCCTCAGCCCCACTGTCCATGTCACCAGCAGAGGTGTTAAACAGGGCCAGTCCCAGCTCTGATCCTGAGGAGAGCTGCCTGTCCCTGCCCTCCACTTGGACAGTGAGCTGTTGTCCTCAGCTCTGAGTGAGCCCATCCAGCCACCTCCTTATCCAAGTGACCCCCACCAAATCCATGGCTGCCCTCTCCAGAGGCAAGGCTGTCCTGTGGGACAAGGTCAAATGCTTGGCACAAGTCCAGGCAGATGACATCAGATGTTCTTCCCTTACCCACCAGTGCTGTAACCACATTGTAGAAAACATGAACATATCCATAAGCTGTTCCTATTTGTGTGTGTGCTCCGTGTTTTTCTAGCAGTTTTAGGAGTTACGAAAGGCACAAGATTTTGATTACAACATTATGGTCATACACACATCACCTCACACACTGCTGCACCTGCCTTCCTGCCAGAAGCATGCTTTGTGTTCCTGGGGGAGTGAATTAATATCTCAGACTATCTCTCTTTGCTTTTAAAATTATTACCAAAATCTAGTTTCCTGTTCCTTCCTTATATTGTTCTATCTTTGATCGTATCTATATCTGGGGAAAAATGGAATAGGAAAGATAGGGATTTAATTAGTGGTGATGGCCAGAGGGTATAACTGTCATCCCCAGAATGAATGGCTGCTTTCCACTGGTAGCAGCAGAAGTAGCAAAATTGTATCACACAATTTATCTACCTGTTGTTATTATTATTGCACTGGGAATTCCCATGTGTGTTGATCACATACTTACCAGCTGATTGATTAGTCTGCTGCAAGTGTACTGAGCCTTTTCACAAATGTTTTCAGTGTTTTCATTTGCAGCCCTTCCATTTTGTCACATCTTGTTTCCTCTGACGTGGGCTCTGGAGAGATCTGTACAACAAGCCCATGCAGATTAGTTTTGCCACTAATGCACGAGTCCCCTGTAACTGATCTGTCCTTCCATTCTGACTAAACTGCTGCATTGTTTTCAGTGAATTAAAAATGAGCTCTGCTGCTATTTTCGCTTCAGTAGGGATGTACATTTCTAATTTCCTGTTAGAGAAGTTGTTTATTAAAAAATCTGTCCGTTCATTAGTTGTGCTTATGAAGGTGGAGTGCCTTCATATACAGAACATAATTAGCACTTGGAAGTGTTTTGATCTAGTTTTCTCTAGGTAAACTCTTCACTAATAGAAGGTTTCCACTGGTGAGAAAGCTCTTTTAGACTCCTGGCATCAAAGCCTAACTAAGTGAATGTCATTATTCAGCTAGGTTTTCAGAGCAGTGCAAATAATTGGAAATACCTTTCCCAAACACGACTTTTTATGCTGATTTTGCTTGGGGTAATTTGGGGGAGGGGAAGTTATGAAATACAAAATATTTCATGAAGAAATTAAGTAACGGAAGCATAGAACTTCTCCCTCAGTTTGAGGGCTTTATAGAAAAGTGACACACTGAAAAAAATCTTCTTTTGGCTGCACATTAAGGTAAGGAGAAGCAAATAGAAAATACCTCTTGTTTGAACAGCTGCAAACATCTAAGAAAATGTTCCCTGTGGAAATCTGTCATCTGTTTCTGGTATTTTGAGATGGTTGCCGTAGCCACTCTGAGGCAGCTCTATCCTTTGCTCATCTGCCCATCACACCCTGTTCAGCTCCTCACAAAGCTGGGGAACAGGACCCCTCTCTTGATAAGGGCTCTGGGCTGGCTTCGGTTTCACCAAGAATGCTGATTAGGACATGGTCACGTACTAACAGTGTCAGACACAATGCATTGAAAACTGGTTGCATATTTTATCTATTACTGGTAATTAAACAAATCTGCCATAGTAACCTTTGAAAACTAGATTGTGTTTTCAGCTGCTGTGTTATAAATCTCTATTTACTTGTTCTCTGATGTTACATTTCTCTGACTACTAGAGCACTGCATTCCATGTTCTTTGTTCCACCTCATTTCTAAAGAGTGGAACAATCTCCTTTGTGTTGCTCTTGCTTTGCTGAAAATTGATATGAAGCCAGATCCTTTCAAATTGTTACATTCCTATAATAAAAATGTGTAGAAATAGAAATAAAACTAGATTGTCCAGGCTGTATTTTTGGATCTGTAGAACATATTATAACATCAACCATGTATTTTCCATTTAACCATCACCTTAATTTAATTTCAGTTAAGCAACAGAGGTGACAGCATTAATCTTCCATATTGATGAACCAGACAGAAAACACTTCTTCACCTGATATTAAGGTGACAGATTTATGTCCAGAGAATGAGTACTGATGCGTTTATTTTGCCTCCAAATTGAACTGATTAGGTACAGATGACATAGACCAAAGTTGGAAGTTAATTCTCATGTATGAGTCCTTATTGCTCAGACCAATAACAAAGACTCCAGACAACCAATAGTTTGGTAGATTTTAAATATTATTTCCACAGGTAAAACAAGCAGTTTCCACTCAAAGTGTATACATACTGTATATATGCATTTATGTATTTATACATATATTTATACACTTCGTGTACTCGTAAGATTTTCTTCAGATTTGTTTTTACAAAAAATCTAATAAAATACACAACTATCAGATTTCTTTTGAGTCTAGGCTATTATTCTCTCATTCTGTATCTCATCTTCCTCAAAGAGGAACAGGCATCTCCAGGGATAACTGTCTACCTCTGCCAATGGAACTTTGAACCCCCTGAATTTGGAATTAAAAAGAGCACCACCTGATATGGTTTCAATAAACAATTTGCAGAATTGTCTCCCGTTCCTCATAACACAGAAAGTCTCCCGTAACATGCAAATTAGCAAATGCAATTGAACAATAAAATGGTCTTTGAAATGAAAAGAGAGTAAGAATTATAATCCTTAACTGATCCATTATCACTCTCCCCCTTCTGTTTAAGCCTCTTTGCTGCAGTAATCAAATCTGCAGTTAGTCACTGATAAACACACATCGTAGATTAATTCCATTATTTTCCTGCAGGCCCTAGAAGTACCTTTTGACCATGATAGAGCTTGTCCAGTGATTGACAAGGGTTCTCATAGCTCGTTTCACAGCTTTTTTGCATCTTAAGGGTTGCATTGCTGGAGGCAAAAAGCTATGCAGAGAGAAAACCAAGTCTTATCAGTGCTTCCCAAATTCTTGTTTAGGTTTTTCCTCTTGAGCTTCTGCCTGCCTTTACTGATTTAATTAATGCCTCTCTGTCCCCAGGTTACATACCTGCTGACTTTAAATCTGTTGCCGTTTATCCTTTATTAAAGTAGCATTCTATGCCTGACGATTTGGCTGACAGCTATATAACTACTGCCAAGCTCCCATTCCCATCAGAGATCCTTGGAAACAAGGACATTAGATTTTTATTTTTAATGAAAAGGGATAAAATTTATCTTAATACTTTAAATATCCTGAAGCTCTTTAGAAGGTAATTAACTTAGATTGACTCGGACATTCTTATTTCTCCTTTCATTCATGTCAGCGTTGCTTTGGAAAAGAAACTCTTCTAAAAGAGCCACTTGACTCTGCTTGTAATGGTGAAGTTGAGAAGGTATCCAGTGGAACTGGCAATACCTTTAGCCTTAAACTTGTTTCTCTTGCTCTGCCTACCTTTCTTTGAAGCTTAAATTCACATTGGTTCTCAAATACTGTCCAGGGGCTGACCATCTGTCAGAGCAGAAGGGGACCTGCAGCAAAATCAAGAGGAAATCATTACTATCCCTGTGAATTGCCTGACATTGGGGAAAGATCCATTGTGCAGCCTGATTTGTGAAAGTTTGTCTCCTTCTGAATAAAAGAAGTCTTTTAGCCATTATTTATTATTTTAAAACAATGGTGTACAATATTTCTCATTATTCTCAGTAACTCAACAAGATAAATGTCTATTTCCTCTACACAGTTGTCTGCTCTGCTTTGACTGGAATGGTGTTTTTAGTCTTTTTCAAGTCATAGGATAGATTTTCTAAGAGAAATGAACCTCTCCATAATAGATTTAAAGCTGTTGATGAGACTTGCTCCTCTTAATTAGCTCTTCCCCAGGCTGTAGAAGTAGCCCATGGGCCCTTAGATACTTGCAAACCATGAGAGGAAAAGTTCTAGACTAGGATCCTACTGGACTAGCAGGAGTGGTGTAGGAGACAGCATGTCCCTGTCTCCATTTCTCCATGGCTTCCTTCAGCATTTCTGTACTAGTGTTTCTTTATTCCTCTTTTTGCAACCTTAAGCTTTAATTAAATTACCCTACAAAATACACAAGTTTTCATGTGCTGAGTATTAAATGTTAGGGTAACACATGAATAAATGGATGTAAAAGCCCCATAAAGAACAGTCAATCTTGTGTTCACAACTTCATTTTAGCCTAAATCCAGCTATCTTTCAAAATACTCAGAGGGCATCAAATGGAATTAGCAGGAGGTAGATGCAAAGGAGCTTATTCTTCATACAATACAAAATGGTACAGAATGTCTGTCTGCAGGTGTTGAGGGTCCTAAAACTTTACATGTGTTAAAAGGGACTGGGAAATACAATGAAAGAAAATAATCCCGTGGGGATCTTTAAATAGGAAGGTGCCATACCTGGCTCAGAAGAGCCTGAACTGCAAACTGCTGGAAGCCAGGGGAGTACAAGTTCATTTCGCCTGCTCTTACTCTGTTCCCAGACTTGCTGCTTCTTCTGAGATTTCTACCCATTGTGACAGAGGAGATTCAGGGTGATCCTGTATTATTCTTATTTTCCTATTTAAGTGCTTTTTCCCCTTGACCCTGTCTTCCTGTTGGACTGCTTCAGGATTATCTCCTTGGTTAAACATTTGCTATCTATAATGCTTTAATAATAGGTTTTACTCTGAATGTATTCATTCAAACGTTACTACTCTAGATGGCACAGGTGTTTCTGTTGAAATTTCTATGCCTGATTTGATTTAATCTTTTTAACAATGTTTGTCCAAGATTTAACATTTGAGTGAATAAAATTAAAATGAACCTCAGCATTTGAAAACTAAGTTTGGGAATCCCATCTGCCATAAAGCTTTTTTCAAGCACAGCAAGTTTTGAAAGCATTGAAATGCCAAAATTATGACTTTGCTCCGTAAGATTGGCGTCAATTCCTTTCTTTTCTTTTACTGATCTTAGGTGTTTTTAAGCTCCAACTGGAGCTGTATTTATACTTTTTGAAGATGACATTATGCAAATAATCTGTTGTGATCAAAATTGTAAGATGTAGAGTCTGAAATACACTGAATAATTCCTGCAAATATTGATGTAAAAAGTCTTTGGCTTCCTTTTCCCCCACTATATTTGAGCACGTTGTGAAACAGGTTCTCAGAATTTTCTAAATAAGTATTTTTGTCATTGCAGAAGGAGTTTTGAATAATACAAAATGTCACCTCAGCTGACATCTAACAGTGTGAGTGGCTCCAGATTGCCATACAAATAAAGAGGGAGACAACTACAGCTGGAGTTAAAAAAGTGGAAAAACCAGAATTTTAAGTTGAGCCCAATATATATTGTACCGTAAATGAAATTTTAGAATTCTTTGATTCTTTTCAAAAGTTCGCTTGTATTTCAGAAGGGTTGAAAGAAGGCGAGATGGCTTTGAGCTGCTTTGGTCTTTATGAAATGGGTACCCTGCTTAGGTACTAAGCATGCCCATGGAGACAGTTTCAGATATTAATATTGTTATGTCAGGAGCTGGAGTTAATTGTACATTTATCAAGAAAAAACTATAGCCAAATATTGCCTGGATATCAAAACAAAATATTCATGGGGAAATGCTGTTTAAGAATAATTTTTCAACTCAGGTGTTTTTTTTAAATATCAAATTCATCAGTCTCAATTAAGCAGAGAAAGGAACATCTAATTTTATCTTATAACTTTTCATTTTTAAATTTAGAATATTTAAATACTTTAAAAGTTTAAATACCTGGAGCAGAAATATTTTTAACTTATTTTAAAAGTTTTCTAACATATTGAATCAAAAATAATTATATTTCATAAAGCAAATGTTTGAGTCTGTTATTTTTTAAAAATCTGAATTCAGTTTTTTCTCTTGTGGAGGTGGAAGAGTAGGGAGAAAGCTGTGGTCCAGCTCAGGTAATCTCTAGAAATGTAGCTGTGGTGTGGACTGACAAAGTAGCCAATATATCCACTGTTCTGGGCCTGCCACTGCAAATAAACCCCAATATGGTTTTCTGGGGATGGAGTAAGATCGTTCTGGCTCCTGCACCTTAGACTTTGCTGCTGTCTTTTATTATAACATTGTCCTAATGGCCATAATGGAGGAAGGCAACCTGGATTAGCCCAGGAATCCAAACTCTATCTGCTCCACACAGAGATGCCTATTTGGAAGAAGACAAAGAGTGTCTTTTTGTGGTGTGGTTTTTTTGGTAGTGGTTTGCTACACCTGCTCTGGGCTGCTCTGTTGTTTTTGTCATGTGGAGCCTCCCATCACCGCTGTCCTGGGCACTGCAGCAGAGGTTCCCCCTCATCCCAAGCTGCTCAGGCCGTGTTTCTGTTCTCAGGGCTCCCTGGCAGTTTCTGTCCTGGGCACTGCAGCAGAGGTTTCCCCTCATCCCAAGCTGCTCAGGCCGGGTTTCTGTTCTCAGGGCTCCCTGGCAGTTTCTGTCCTGGGCACTGCAGCAGAGGTTCCCCCTCATCCCAAGCTGCTCAGGCCGGGTTTCTGATCTCAGGGCTCCCTGGCAGTTTCTGTCCTGGTTCCTGCCTGCCGTGCCTGTGTGGTGGATCAGCTCCCGGCCTGACACGGGTGCAGAGTTCAGCTGGATTACACCTCGGATTGGTATTTTGCATTCTCAACAGCTGATTTCTCAAAGGGTTTAGGCCTGATCCTCTCGCTCTGGTTTTGGCACCAGGGAATTACACACTGAATGTTGCTGCTCACTTGGGTTTGCTCCAAGTCACGGCAACACACTGACAATGGCAGATTAAATTGCCTTCTGTTCCTTGTTACAATTTCCAGTTAATAATCAACATGCTGGAGATGTGGCAGGCCTGGTTGATGCCTCTTAGCACCAGTGACCTCGGTATTAGATTTCCCTTAGCTCAAAGGGATATGGATTTGTGAGGGTTCTGCAATCATTTATCTTTCAGAAAATCACCAGTTTTTCTGATACAGTTTGAAGCAATTTCAAGATTCTATTTAAAAGAGGCTTCGGGTTCCACTGGCAATAATGCTGGGTGTCAAGGCTGAGGCACATGGGCAGAATGGAATTGGGAAACCCTTTTTTCCCTGCATTGTGCTTCACTCTGGCTACTGTTATAAATCCATTGGCTTAATAATCATTCGTATTCATACACAGAATAAAAGGAAGTGCATTTGACTTCATCATTATCATTTTAGGGTTTTTTTGTTTCTAGCTTCAGATGCTTCTTTTATCTTCACTTAGTCTCCTCATTTATATTCAGAGAAACCTCATTCAAATCCAGCAAGCAATTACACTGTGGTGTAACCATGAATAATATTGCTGTTTACACACACTTAAGATAGCCCATTCCTTGACAGAGAATGATATTATATAGATTGATACTGCCTATTTTTTTTTAAAATTCTGTCTGTCTTGCTATCCATCTTTTCAGACATTTATGAAATATCTGTCTTCATTGCAACCTTCCATTAAAGCTGAAGATCATGTTTTATCCACTCGTGTATTCTGCTGCTGCTTACAAAGCTGGAGGTGCCTGCAAGGTGCACAAAGTCACTTACAGAAAACTAAAGTACAGAGGGAAAAATCACAAAGAGCTCATCTCTAGATAAAATGTAGAAGTGAAAACATGTTATTAAAGGCAACCTTTCATCCTTTTAAAACATAGAACTAATACTGAAATCAAGAGGAATCTCATATCTAAAAGCTCACAAGCCTCAGATGGCTCTAGGTCATTCTTAGGGGACTGTGAAAACAAGCTCTTTACCTTTATTATTAGTTACAGAGGAAAAACAAAAATTTTTTTTCATTTTTCATGACCTGAGTGAACATGATTTCATGACTTTTACTTGGGGGAGCTCCCTCCAGCAGTAGACTACAGGTTTTCTTTCAGTTCAGTAGCCAAAAACCAATTTTAGAAAAATCTCATGCTAAAGTGAAAGTCCCTTCCTCACGAATATTTAGCAATAAACCCCTTCCTATGCAGCAGTTTAACAGAGAATGAAGAGATAACTTAATGCTATACTGTCCATTTTCTCCAGTAAAGAAGTAAAGATGTGCAATTTCAATCTGAAGATAGGTTTATTTAGATTAAATTGCTACTACCAAAAAGAAAAATTCGTACAAATTGAAAATTATACAGAAACAGGAACAACATGTTAAAAAATTTTGAAAATCTATCAGGATCTACTATGGAATCCCAGGTCACCTTCAGCTGCTCAGGCCTTTCAGAACCCACTTCTTGCTACCAGTGACTGGTTTTGTTCCAAAAACTGGGATTAGCTATTGCTAGAGCTTGAAAAAAGGCTCTTTGCTCTCTATTTTTTAGTCAGATACTTGCTCTCCTTTTTTTGTTTGGGTTTTGTTGCTGTTTTGTTTTACCTTTTCAGAATGTTTAAGGAATGGCATTTTATTTACCAAAAAAGAGAGAAAGTATTTAGTAATAAGTCTGCAGCTGTCTTACCACTTGGTAACTCCATTTGCTTAGAAGATAGAGTGCATTAGAAAAGGGAAATGATACATTAGTAACGGAGATAACTTCATCTGCAAGCTGGGATTTCCTACTATATACTACTTTAGATTATAAGTATATACGTTTATGTAAATTTATGTAAGTAATGAATAAAATTAATACAACAACAGATAGTACGTTAGAGCACAGAATATAAGATTTTAGGTAATTCTTCTTTTTGTTGAGGTTAGAATTGTTACTGCACGAGAAGAAACTTGCTCCAGAAGTCGATATTGGGAACAACTCTAGCAGCAAGAGCTCAGCAGTTGGTGGTGTTGGGCTGGGTAACGCAGCACATTCCGATTTATCCTTTGGATGTAAATACCCCATGGGTTTCAGGAAGGTGTTTGGACCCAGAGCCCCGTGCCATAAGATGCTCGGAGCAAGTTCAGCCGAGAGCCCGGAGCCCTGCCCGGTGCCCGATGCCCGCCAGACACGGCCAGGGCATCTCCGGGCCCCGCCGGGCAGGGCAGGGAGGGGCTGGGCTGGGCAGGCAGCGAGGGAGCGGTGCCAGGATCACACTCGGCCGCGAGGCTGCCGTGTTTGGAGTGGAACCCCGCTGGGGGATCCTGCTGCTGCCTGTGGTGAAGCATTTCACTAGTGTTTTCTAGAATTTACAATGATTTTTAGACCACTGATCCAGTTTATACTTCTAGCAGTTTCTGTTTCTCTTCAAGAACAAAGCTTGTGTATATAAACTTAAAATTATGATTGCCAGCATTATTCAACAAATATCACCAATTTCCCTGTGAAATAGCTGAATAATTGTTTTACATTTACATTTATAAATACTAAATGACCTATTCTATAGTTTAATGAGATTAACAAGCTATCTCTACATTGCAGACTAAATTGTAGGGGTGCTTTTTATATTTTATATATAATTTTATTCAACCAGGTCTAGAGTGTTTATAGAGTATGGTTGTCTGTGGATGGCAATACTAGCACAAAATAAAAAGATATATGGCATTTCTTTGGCCCTGTCTGTCAAGGGAGAGGGATCCTCTCCAAGACAAGTGAAAATAAAAATCCTGTTTAATGTTCTTCTTTCAACACACCTCACGTGTTACTAATAAAGACCATGATACGGGTTTACAAAACTGAAGACAATGATTCTCATACAAACAGTACCAGCAGAGCAAAACAGTAGCAAAGCAAGTATTGACAGCAGATAGAAAATTAGTGACCAATACTTATACGAAGTTCTATATTAGGTAATAATTACTTTAATTTAGGTCCATGTTTGCAGTCACATCTGTAGTTTCTGTTACTTAGGCTAAAGTGTTCCACATTTTAAAGATAAAATACCTTGGAGGAAACAATTCATCCTAGGAAAGAGTAGTTTTTGGTTTAATTTTTTAGAAAAGGCTTTAAGGGATGAAAGGTATAAAATGAAATAATCACTGCTGCTGCTAATTTGAGTTTCCTAGCGTGGTCTTCATTTGCTAATGGTGAACTCACTGAGAAAAGAATTAACGTGCTTGGGGTTTTGTGAGATACTTGCAATTAAATTTTTAAACAGTTTTTCTACTTCATCAATAAAATTGTGTACAGGCTTTGTAAGTATGGCTTTGGGCTATGCTCTTTACATGCACATCTGCACTGTTTATATAAATTCAACTTGCATTTATTTTATAGTGCTTTTTCCCTGCAGTGGGTTAATACCAATAACCTGGATTGTTGAGTTTCCTGACAGGGGAAAGAAGTCTCTTTTGTCAGTGCTACTGGCTTTTAGAAATGCCTCTGTGAGCTGAGAGACTGATTTAGGCAGCAGCCCACAGCTCCAAACCAGGTCAGAAAAGTGAATACTTGCAGGATGAACCCCCAGGGGGTTCCCCACAGAGCACATGGGCAACTAACAAATGCCTTAGCAGAAGTTTTAAACATATTATTGACATGCACTGTTGTACCAGTGGTTACAGATGTAATTTAAAAGAATTTATTTATATGCCTTATGAACTTGTCATAGGATAATAGAAGGACTTTTTCATGCTGCCCTTTGTAAGGTGATGGCAACATTTCCTCAAATATAATTTAGAGTTGTTTTCAAATCACAGGCATAGCAGTGCATAATGTTTCCTATTTTTTTCCATATGCATTTTCTTTATCCTCAGAATCTTTCTCAGAGGAGTCTTTGCAGATTAGTCCATCCCTGTGCTGACTAAAAAATGGGTGATTATACTCTAAGTTATTCAGTTATGCTTGGAATATATCTTTTGTTAGTGGGATTTGGGTTTGTGCAATTTCTGCATGCCACAGCTACAGATTTTCATGGTTTTGACATTGTTGCAGTCTGACTAATTTATTCTCAAATCCTCCTCTTTCCATAATTTTCTTCTTTTTTTTTTTTTCTGGGAAAGCCCACTGATTTAACTAATGAATCCAGTACTGATTTCTGAACAGCTGCTAATAATAAGAAAATTGTCTTGATGGTTATTCTTGACTCTGGAGAATGAGCATGCAAGCAAGTTGTTGGGGGTTTTTTGTTGGTTTTTTTCACTTTCCAGGATGTTTGGCTTGTTTGGAGAGCTCTCATGTCAAATCCCTTTTATCTGTAATTACAAAGCATTATGATTTCATCTTGGTGCCAAGGGACAGCAAATGCCTGAAGGGAATAGTGAAAGCCCATTTATTTATCTTAAGGCCAGCTTCTGGTCACAGTGATATCATTGCCTAAATTCTCAGTGAATTTATCTCTTTGGAGTTTTAACCCTGTGTGTGCTTCCCAGGACTGCCTAGAGTTTGTCTATGAACTCTGTTGGGAGCAGCTGGGAACATACTCCTTTCCTTACCTTTTTCCCTTAAATAGTATGGGCTAGACTATTTCTCCCAGGAATCTGACAGTCAAGTGACAAATTATTTTATACAAATAACTGATATTTTAAACTGAAATAATTAACTTTTTAACTGAAGTGATACTGCAGAAAATGAACTGTTTCATCCTAAATGATGGAGATTCATTTCAGACCAGGACATGGAATCTGGGGTTTTTGGAAGCCCCGTCTGGCTTCTTGGTTCAAAGCCTGCCCTACCTCCCTTCTCTACTCTTCTGCCCTTTCAAATCCTTTCATGGAATTCAGAGTCATGATTTATTCAGATTGTAGCTCTAAGCTGACTTGCAGAGGCAGGTTCTTTCCTTACCTCTGAGATCACCTCATCTGTGTGGGATGTTATATTGAAGATCGGGATTTTGACCTTTTAAAAACTGTGGCTGGCTGCCAGGGAAGGACATGCAATGAAAGAGCTACTGTTAAATGTAAAAACGAAGTTGATATTGGTAATGTATAATAAGACAGAGCAGTTTGTGCCTCAGGATTCTTTGTTCCCAGACAGTCTGTGGTGTGTCTGAATATATGTGCTTTTAGCTGCTGTGTAAATCTGTCTAGGCAACATTATGCACTGATTTGCAATGGCAGTGTAACAACACTGAATTTGGGGGAAACAGCAGATACCTTTATGCTTCTAATTACAGCTTTCATCTGCTGCTAGCTGATAAAAGAATGTGAGAAAAAACTCGTTCCTAGGGGAAAAGACTTTCTGCCCCATCTTTGCTTTGGGCCTTGAAGAGACAGTAATAGGAGAGCTGTAATGGCCTTTGAATGGTCCATCTTTCTTCAAGAAGGGTTCAAAAATACCTAATCATTCTTGACAGAATCAGTTCAATGTTTCTTTAAAATCGTTTAGCAATGGAAGCTCCACAGCCTCTGTATATAATGCATTTCATTGCTTGTCATTCCACGCCATTCAAAAGGTTTTTCTTCTAATACTTGACTAAATTGTGCTCACACCAACTAGAGGTTTTTTCCTGTCTCTGGTGGTGTACTTTATTTGCTTCTTTTCAGCAGCTCTTTACATAGATATAATAATGTCATATAAAACATGATTTATTGTCAGTTGCTGACTATATTTTGTCTTCTTAAAAAAAATCCTTTGTGGTTTTTTTTAAGTATCAAGGGACCAGTGTCAGCCTCAATGTTTATATATGCCACTCCTTACCTGCACTGCCAGTGGTATAAGCAGAGAAGCTGAAGACTCTCAGAATAACCCAGGCTAGAAGGGACTCTGAGAGGACATCTGGCCCGACCTTTAATGGGACAGGGAGCCTGGATGACATGATCCAGCACCCTGTTCACTCAGGTCTTGAAAATTCAGTGATGGGGACTCTGCCACATCCCTGGCAAGGTTGCTGCAGTGTTTGATTGTTCTCACTGTAAAAAAGAAAATTGTTTCTCCTATTGAGATGAAATCTCTTCCAGTGCAACTTGCACCCTTCTGCACCTCATCTTCTCCATGTTATTCCTGGTGAAAAGAGAGCATCCATCCCTTTTTAGCCACCCTTTAAAGTACTGGAATAATATGATTAAGTTCTTCATGAGCCTTTCCTTCTCAGGAAAGGTTAGGATGAAACCTAACTCTTCATATTCTAGACATGAAAGGTTTTATCCTCTTTTCAGTGACTCTGTTGCAAAATATGTAATCTGTACATAACACCTCTCTTCAGTTACCTGTTCTGCAGCATAAACAACTGCAGGTTTTTCATTGTTTTCCTCACAGTTTGTTTTCTCTACACCTTTGCTTGTTCATACTGATTGTTTAGGTAATAACTGATTATAATAACCTAACTGATTTTTTTCTTCACTGGTACTTTCCAGTTGACCCTTGTATCTCTGGAATAATGATGGCCAAGGCTTGGCACAATATTCTAGCTGAGGCTTTATTACATCTGAGCAGAGTAGGAAGATTATGTGGTTTTACTGTTTGACCTGTTTGAATTTCTTGACTCACAGGCAGCTTTTACAGTGTTATAATTCCAAGCCCTGTTTTGTTTTGCGGTTCTGCTGTCTGAGCTGTTATTCTGAAACTTGTTTGTCTGTGCTCTCATTCCTGCCTTTCATACAGAATAACTGTGTGTGTTTGATACTGTGCAATAGTCCTCAGTGCTCCATCCTATTTAATTCATACCTCTGTGCTGTGTGGTGAACACTTTTTGATTCCTATATTGTTTTCCTTTTCTTTAAGCTGACAAGAGTTATATGTAATTTTAATACTTTTCCTCACTGACTTAGACAATGAAACACAAATACATTTTGATAGTTTAAAGCAAACTTTAGAAGAATGTTGCTTGATTCCTCTTTGTGGTTTATTAGAAGTTTACTGATAACTGTGTTCTTCCATTAGGGTCATGTTTACAGTAGGCTAATTTAACCTACATTTCCCTAATTTACTATGAAAATGACACAAGCCAGAATAAGAAATCTTGATAAATTATATATCTACTGCTACTTGCCATCTTTTGGATTGGAGATCTTACCATTAGAAAAGAGCCATTGACTTTTAAGATGTCACTGGGTGAACTCAGGGCAAAAATCTACACCTCTATCAGGATGCTCAGGAGAAATTTTCTCTGCTTACTAACAAAGCACCAGAAGTGCCTTCCCTGCTAACACTCCAGTTGGTCTGAAGTTTTGGATGAGAACCTTATGAAACAGCTTTCTGGCAATTCTTCTCCTGTTGCTGAAAGAATGAGATGAAAAGAGATGAGAGCATAGAGCTCCTCTCTCTATCACAGCTTCAAGCTTTACATACAGGGATATGCACAGAGGAATTAGGATTCTGGGTGTTTATGAAATTACACCCAGATAGTCTCCCAAGGGAAAGAGGCATGTCATGCAGCTTGAGAGATTGTACAGCTTGAATATAGTAGAAAACATGATATGGAATCGTATGCTAGGAGATAAGATGCTTTCTATTCCCATCTGTGCTTCAGGGGTTGAATTGGCAGCAAATTCAAAAACCTTTACTAGGCAACAGAAAAGATCAAGAAGTATAGTATATCCATAGCAGGGCTTTTGGCAGAACCAAGTGTATGTCCTAACTGGATAATAGAAGCAGGGGCTTAATGTAAAGCATGCAATTTCCAGATGTTTTGTGGTTTGGGTTTTTTTTTTTTAACATCTCATGTTATGTCAGTTTTTGTAGAGTCTTTATGGACAATAGTTTTGTGACCTCTAGTTAGAATGCTTTTCTCCAAGAAAAGCCCCAACACTATTATTTTTCTGGCATTCATTCTTGTGTAACATATGGATATGTCCCTCTGCGGAGGTTGTGTTGTCTGTCTCAGCTGCTATTCCACATTGATAAAAATACTGGTTCTCTTCTCACTTGTATATATTAACAGCTTGGGTGTAAGTGAACATATATGCCACAGGTTCTGGAGACTTATGATCTCCAAGAGAGAAAAAATACCTCTGTTTATTATGGTGTCTCTCATGTGGTTCCCTTGTGCAGCTGACAAAGGGGAAATTAGCAGATGGTGTAAAACATCTCTGGTTATTAGCAGGCAGCACTATCAAGTCTATAAGGTTTTCCTTACTGCAGCCCAGTCACTTCTGAAGTTTTGTAACCTTTCTCTTGATCTAGTGGATTTTTTTTGATAATCTGTTTTTCCTCTACTTCCTGTTTGATGAGAGGAATATGCCTATTCTGACATTAACAAACCCAAAATTTACCAGCCAAACAGGATCAACCAGCCAAAGCCCAGAGGCAGTGCAGAGGAGAAAGGAAAAAACATTACATCTTTATGAAGTAATGTCCTCTGTCTGCTTAACCATATTAATGCAAGCTTACTTCTGCTGGTGTTTGGTAAGCTGTTCCCTGGGGAGTGTTCTGTGATGCTGATAGTGTTAACAGGAGGAGGTGCACACCGGGATGTCTTGTCCATGTTTTTCCCTTTTTTTGGTTCTTCTTTTCCTGTGTATATATTTACACACAAATGTGTATATGGGATACAATACATATCCCTCCCATTATCAGATAAGACAATAGAAAAGAGTTTTTAAGGCTGTTGATTACTGTAATATTTTACACAGAATAGCTATGCTGTTTTGTAGGTAATTTTTTTCTGAAGCTTGACCCATCCTCAAAGGTCACTGTTGAAGAGCAAACAAATGTAATAGAACGTACTGGAAATCATCATTGGAAAGTCGACTTCATCTTTCCCTGAAGTCGATTAAATGCATTGGCTACACTTCAACCTCTGTAGTATTCTTGCATGAGAAAGTACATTATACAGCTGCTGTGGCTGGAATGTTAGAGATATGGGGAATGCAATTTGAGCTGATAAAACACTCGATATTTTCCCTTTACTTCAGTGTAGCATCTCCTCTCTTCTGTTTACTCACAGTCCAGAAAGATACAATCTCTTTGAAAATATATGTGTGTTCTCTTTCTGTTATGAAAAGAATAATGTTTAAAATGGGAGTATAGATTTTATACTGTATATAGGAGCTTTTAAAGAAGTAAATTTTTATATTACTAACCTGTCAACAAAGTGCAACCCCAAAGATAACTGAACCGTGATTATCAGTAGATCTGGGGTTGATAGGAGAATTTCCTCCAATACTGCTGTCTTTGGAGAATCATAGCTCATCTAATAAAATTATCAGTTAATAATAAAATACATTTTACACAGTGAAGTAACAGCCTGAGGTATACCAGTATTTAGTGTGATGCTCATTTTGTGTAGAAACATGAAAAACATCCTAGTAAGTAGGCAGCTAAATATTAACTGAAAGTAAAAGAAACTAAAGAGTGTAAGACAGGGGTTTGAAGAAGCTAGGCAGAAATTCATGAGGGAATTGTATCTGGGACTCAAAATTCAATTAATTTTGCTGTTGTTTGTAGAAAGTGATAAGATTTATACCTGCACTTTATGCAGACTTCAGTATCCTAATGGCTGGAGTAGCTGTCTTTCACAAGGACTTTGAATGTGCACACTGAAGCCAAGCAACATTCTGAGAGTGGAGTCTTCCCCACTCATTATGAGCTGTGTCAAAGGTACGAGACATCCAGGGAGATGAGATGAGATGCTGGCAGGATAACTGGGGTTTGCTACAAGGCAGTGTTGCAGCCATTATTTTGTTGAACTGCAGTCTCTGCTGTGACTCGGTCTAGAAGATCTGTGCAATCCTGTGGTGTATCTGCTGCATTTCCTTTTCTGTACCATTTAGTTGGTGTCAGGTGGAGAAAAATCACTTGTAGTAGAGTCTAAAAGTTCTGATATCAAAGGGTGAACGTGTGTTGTCTGTGGGTTTTGGTTTTCTGCACACTGACAATCCTGCCACTAACTCAGCAGTGCAGGCTCAGGGCCTTTGCTGTCACAGTCGTGCTGTACAAGTGTTGTGCCACTTGCTGTGTTCAACAGGGCACCTTTGTTATGAGCACTCTCAGCGTTGTGCTTTTTAGATTCATCTTTTAGAACAGAAAAAAAGAGACAAAACCACAAAAACAAACTCATAAATCAGTGTTAGTAAAAGCCAGAACAGTTTGCTCTGCATAGGCAGGCTTGTGCAGAGTCCTGTGCATCACAGCATACACATGCTGTCTCTGCCTTAATGAATCCTGTCAAGTTGCTCTCTATCATCCTTAGTGTTATTCCCCAAGCAGTAATGGCAAAATACATTACAGCCCTAAAGGACACTTTTCATCCCTAAACTTTAGACTGTCTCTTCTTTAGAATGTCTCATTCTTTAGTATTGCATTTTCAAAGCAGTAAAGTAAATTAGTAATATAGATCCCATCTTCAAAACTGAAATAAGGCCCCTAAAATGTAGTGAGGCAGTTAGGTGGATTTTCCAAATCAGTGTTACCCTTCGATAATGTTGCAAACACAAATGATTCAGGGAGTCAAGCTCCAAAGCTCAAGTGATGTAAAATGTGTCTGTGCATACAGGTGTGCACAAAGGGGGGTTGTTCCCCAAGAGTGCTGCTTTGTCGTGGGAGGTGGGAGCCCAAGTGAGGTGCTGGGTGTGAGGGGTGCTCAGGAGGGCTGCCAGAGTTCACTGGAGAGCATCAGTAGTGAAAATACCACACAGTTCTCCTGACCTCTCCAAAGGGGTGGTGGAAAGTAGCTGCTCACTTGCAAAGCCAGTACTGATGCCACAGTAGTCCAGTCTACCTTTATGTCTTTCAACAGCATGATTTTTTCACTCCTGGTATGTGAGGGAGTCAACAGGCTGCCTCTGTGCTCAGCAGCCAGTGCAGTCTCCTGCAGGATGTATGAAAAACTCCTGCTGAATTGTAACACTGCCTTGAAAAGAGGAAGAAAAGCAGTCATCCTTGAGCTCTCTTGCACCCTTGTAAGGACAAAGCAAAGCCTAGCTTCTCTTCACCTGTGGCAGAGAAAAAGAAAAGCAGTCAGTCAGAGAATCATAAAATGGTTTGGGTTGGAAGGGGCCTCAAGGATCATCTAGTTCCAAGTCTCCATCCAAGTTTTTGCAACGCTTCTATTGCTTAAAGAAATAATAAGTAGCAGGTAAAGCACTCTTTCCTCTGAGGATTAATTACTGCAAGGAATATATTCACTAAAATTGGCCAAAGTCTCTCTAATAACTACTGTGATCGAAATGTTAGTGTAAGCCCAAATCCCAGAGAGTGAACTTGAGACCAACAGCTGCATGCAGTAAAAAGAAGCTGCTTCTGCTCAGGCAGTGTCAGTGGCTTCACTGATATCCCTGCTGCTTTGAAGGACTTGTTTCCTTATCAAATAATGCTGCCAATGACCACTGAAAGGCTTGTGATTGTTACTGGTCTTCAGTTCTTGTTTGTAGCTCAACCTCAGATTAAACAGCAGCAACACTGCCTGATGTTCTCTCTTGATTTGAAATCATCCCTTTTGATAACATGTTATTCTCCCAGACTTATTTATTGTGAGGGATGCACACAAGGCTTGGTGTGCAGGTTTAGAAGATGAACTTTGCCAGCACAATATCAACCCCTATTAATGAGCAGCAATGCCTCTTACCATGTAAATGCAGGTGAAGCTGCCAAGTGAAGACAGCTAGTGTTGACTTAAATAGACAAGGTGCAACTTTTTATTGCAGTGTATTACAAAATGCATTGATAAAAACTGAATTCCAACTCTGAATTATAGCTTTACTAAAAAAAAAAAAGGAAATAAAGCCTTTTACAGAATGATTGTTTGGGGATGAAAAATTGGCTTCAAGTTCCCTGCAGAGAAAGAGGTACAGAGCTTCTTCATGCATCCGTGAAGGACCTGACTTAGTACAGCACTGCTTCATGCACGTAGGTACAAATAGCATCTTATTCTTTTCTGTTATGTGAAATGGGAGCAGCAGTAATAGATGGAGGTTCTGAACTTATCTCAGCCTCAGGTTAGTCTGAATCCATAGCTTCCCCTTCCCTGAAAGTGGCCCTTAGCTCTGAGGGTGAAAAATGAAATTTAAGGGAGAGAACCTTGCTTTTGAACACACCATTATCTTGTTAGAAGAGTGGCTGTGGGATGAGAAGGGCCTGTTCAGGGAGCACGGCCTGCTCAGGATTGTTTATTTGGCAGATTCGGACATAGAAGAATGCCCAGAACTAGGATCAGGCTGTCACAAAGGGCTGTCATTGGGGACAAATACATCTCTCTTATGCTTTGCTAACATGATGGGGCCTGTACCTCTGAATGAGGTCAGTGTCAAACAGTGTCAAACTCTTCATGGTGCATCTTCTGCAGAAGTGTTTGCTGCATCCATCAGCTGCATTTGTATGACAGCAGCTTTTGTGCAGATACGGAGTATAACCACCAGTACCCTAATTTGGTGCTGACTTTCATTAGTGCACTTGGATCGGGAGGAAAGGCCTGGTTTAATGCTAATGTTACTGATTAAGTTGGCAGGTATGAGGAGTCATCTAACTTGCAGGCTGAGGAAAATTTGAGTCTGGAAGTCTCTAAAGCATGAATTAAAGCATGAATTCCAAGATCATTATTTTTATCAACGGGAAAGTCATACAGCTCTATTTTGAAAAGTATCTGTAAAAACAGTGTTCACTTTTTGGTAATGTGGTGCTCATCCTATGATCACATTTACAGCAGTGGATGATATATGAGGTTATATAGTTTAATACAATAATGTTTCCTGTCATAACTGTTTTTAGCAAAATAAAATTATCTATGCCAAATAGAAAGATGATATAATTACAGTGAAGACTATATTTATTGCTGGAAGTCCTTCATGTATTCAAGTATAGAGACCAGGATTAAATAAAGTGCACAGGATTGTGTGCAAAAGGGATTTGTGGACTAGGGTTATTTATTTAATACCCAAAATTCAATAACCATTCTATAAGAACAGAGCAAAGCATGAATCTTTTCCTGGCTCTATTAAAATCTAAAGTTGTGAGTCCTGGAGACATCTCGTAGTGTGAAATCTCATGAGACCTGATCCTCTGTTTATATAAGCCATCACATCTTCAGTTTGTGTAAGCTGAGGATCATCTTCTAAAGATTTAGTCATGAGAACAGATGTTTCCAGGGTAAAGGGCTCTAAACCAGAAGCCTTTGGGCTTTTAGACTCCACAGCTCTGAATAGGAACATCGTCCTTTCCTGGCAGTGCACTTTTCTGTTTGTAGTCAGTGCATCTGTGCTTAGTATCAAAGAGCCTTATGGAAGAAATGCTGATGGGAGCCCAGTGCAGTTCTCACTTGTGGTGTCAAAGGGGTCAGGCTGTCATAAGAGGAAAAACATGTGGAAACACAAAATCATGTTCAAGGGGTTTTTTTGGAGGTTTTCGTGTACCTGAAAGAGCAAAAGCTATGCTGAGAAACTTCTACTAGGAAAGCAGTTGGCCCTCTTGCCATCTGTGATTTCAGTCAGGAATTTACTGCTAGAAACAACACGTGCATAGATGGGCTGGTGGTGGAGCTGTAACAGAAGTTGTGTCTACTGCAGGTTAGAGTTGTGTTCCACTGGGCTCCCCAGGTTTCCCTGTGTGTCACAGGGCTGCCCAGAATTTTCCTGGCACTGACCAAACTGTGTGTCTCTCCTGAGCCCTCTGGCAGAAAG
Organism: Daphoenositta chrysoptera; assembly: GCA_013397915.1. Taxonomy (NCBI): domain Eukaryota; kingdom Metazoa; phylum Chordata; class Aves; order Passeriformes; genus Daphoenositta; species Daphoenositta chrysoptera. Next base: position 115,839 of record VZRO01007986.1, on the reverse strand, counting down.
GGGTTGTTTTTCTGTATTTGTACCTGAGGCAGGGAAATTCTTCTGTAGCCAAAAAATGGGGCTTTTATGAATGATTTCCTGGCAGCCATAAAGGTGTATATTGAAAATGAGATTTTTCTACTGTTTAGAAAGGCTAACTCTGCAGACTTTTGAACTGATGTTTTCCCTCTGATAATGTGTCGTGACTTCTGAAGGCTCATAAACTGTCTAAAGAATTTGCACCAGGTCATGCACTAAGTGGACTCTGAAGCTGGGTATCCTGGCTCCCCATTCCTTCTTCTGAAATTTATTCACTATCATTTTAGCAAAGCATAAAGAAGCAGCTACCCAAGCCCTCTACCAAGGTTCTGTCAGGTTTACGAGCCATTAACACTACTAAAAGCCTGTGAGGACTTTCTGTTCCAGCAGACTTGGTACACAGATGTTATGTGCGGGATCTTCTGTAATGAATATATAACATTTTTGAAGCAATATACATCATCATTTCCTTTGCTCTCACTGGAGTTGCAATCCTTAGACATGGCTGAAACTTATTGCAAAACTCCCATACATTCATGAGGATCAGGCTCTGCCCTTGGGCACGCTTATCTTTTTTTTTTTTGTTGTTCCTCAGAACATTAATTAACCGATCAAGTGGCACAAGGTCTGTGTGGTGCCTGGAGCCTTATGGGGCACATGAAACTTTGCAAGGCAGGCAATCCCTGTGTATCTTGTGCTGCATTGCATGTAACAGGCAGTCCTAGAGTCACTCACTGCTTAGGGCTGGAAGGAACCTCAGATATCACCCAGCTTCTTTGTAATGCAGATAACGTGCAGTTGCTTTCCAAAGAACCCTTTGTTCCCACTGGCAGAGGCAAACCATCATTTGTGCTGATATGAACCCCACTGGCTGCAGTCAGATGCTCCAAAAGCTCAGTTCATACTCAAAAATTGGCCCAGTGATACAAGTTTAGGAATGAGCCAGCAAGTTGGATTCACTTAGAATCAGTTTTATTGCCAGGTAAGAAATTCATAGTAATATAGTGAATACATATGTTTACAAATAAACATTCTTAAAAAACAAACAAACATTTTATTGTAGGAAGTATTATTGGTATCATAAACTCTGTAGTTAACAAGTATTAACACGGGTTTACTTACAGAACATACAGTTACTAAAATATTTCCACATAAAATATGCTCAAGTTACACGAAACCTGTGTGAATTAGAGTGCAGCTGTAATGTGTATCTAAAGCATATGGATTAACAGCAACATTCCATAAAGGGTCAAATTAAGTCAGCCAGTTGTGAAGGCAATAAAGAGTAAAGGAATAAAAGTAAGATAGTGGAGAGTCTGGGTTGTGTGCAAAGTATTTGTCTTGTGGGCTTTGTCCACTTCTGATAGTCTTAAAACATATGATCATAAAATTTAGCAGCACACTTATGGAGAGATACCGGTGCTCTCAGGATGCAAATCAATCTTGATATAGCTAAAAAAACGGTATCTCCATTTAACCAGATTTCAAAATCTTAGCCCTTGCATCCTTGACTAAGCAGAAGCACTGACAGTCTGTTGAGTACAGTAAGAAATGCCACTTCCAATTCTTCTTACAACATTAACAGTTCTCACTCCTCCCTGAATACTCTTCCAGACCTAATCTCCCGAAGAATTGACAGCTGGTGAGAATGCAACTGTAATAGGACAGCTAGTTGGGATTTAGCCAAGTGACTTGTGTTGGGGGAAGAGCAGGAATTTACTGAAAGACTGAATGCATTGCCTGCCATCCCATCCCAACTCTGTCTCTTTGTGGATGTGCCGAAGCCTTTCCAGGCCCGGGACTCTTGAGTTTGCTACCAGTGCCCACTTCAAGAGTGGTTTTACTCATACTAACAAGGCATTCTGCTCATCAGAACCACAGTCAAGACCACGAGTCCAATTGTTAGTTTAGTTTAACCCCAGATCTCTGATGTTTGAGGCTGGACCAGCCTCTTCCACCACACAGCCCACCAAGAGGGAACGCCACTAGAGAAAGCCAAACGATAGAGACAATATACCAGATAACATTTAATTGAACTACAAAGAACTACCATGGCTAAAAGCAAATACAAAATGAGAGACTAGAGGGGAAAAGTTGAAACTGGGAAAATGAAGGGGCTAACTAAATAGTCTTGACTGTGCAACCACTGCATGGAGATATAGTCCAGTTTCCTTTCGGAACAAACAGAGGAGGCTGAGCAGGGCAGAACCCTTGTCATCCTTAGCAAAACATGAGGAAATAGCTTAAAGGAACAGAGGGGTCACTTTGAAGAACAAGACTGTCATTGAACAATAGTAATACAGTAAAGGCACCACCCACGCTTAATTTCAGTCTGAAGCAGTTGAAGATAGGCAAAACATTTAGGTGAAGAAAAAATCCTGACAGTCTGCAAGGTGAGAATTGTTACCATCTGCCTGAAAACAGGAGGACTGAGAGGGAATATTCTGATGCCCTTTTTCCCCCAGCAGCTTTCTGTGTCATATGATGTGTCTCTTCTTACTTTGGAGGTTCCCAAAAATTTCAAATCAAACGAAGTAAACTGAAATGAAATCTTCTGCTGTTGTTATCATCCTGCAGAATTCTCTACCAGCCAGAAAGGTCCCATATGCTCTTAATCATAACAGTCTTCGTAACTTCCTTGTGAAAGTGTCTTTGTCCCTTATTGTATATATATTTTTTGCGTTCTCTATAGGATGGTGTGAAAGTACAATAATAGATGTTAGGGATTGTACTGAGATGTTTGCTCTCATTTTTTCACAGGTCTAGTGTTTATTAATAGGTTTTATACAAAATTCCTCTCTGAAATAATATATTACAGTATATTGTTCTCTCTCTCTTCCTCTGTCTCAAGGCAGGAACATAGTGTAAATGTTTAAGCAGACATAAAGTTTCTCTAGATTGTGCTACTTCTCATCATGGATTTTAGTTTCAAGTAAAAAAATTTAGTCACAAGGGTTTGTGTTCCATTGTGAAATACAAATGGAGTTTATAATTCAACCTTCAGTGTGTATTGCTGAATGGTATTAACCCACTCTTCGGCCTACAGCTGGCTGGATACCAAGAGTGTCCAGGTGGAAGTTCCTTCCTTCCATTTCCTCTTTTTTTTTTTTTATTTCATTTCATATTTTTAATTTAATTTTTTTTTGCCTTTTGGTTGAGTGTTTGTGTCGTGTATACATTTGCGTGTGGTTTTTAAAGGATTTCATTAGAAAAAAAAAACCAAAAAAGAGAAAGAAAACAAACTCAAACAGTTACTTCTGTCTTGCTGTTGGTTATGAAGTATGGCTGTGGGCCCAGGTAGTGCTGGCTGCGGGTGGTCAGCGGGTCACTTAGCGTCGGGTCTCCCATGCCGTGTTTGCCCTTGGCTGTGAACGCCTGCCGCCTCAGGGACGGGTCGTTGGGATCCCAGGTCTTGTAGTGGGAATTGTAGCCCAGGGGGTGTGTGTGTATCTTGCCCATGCGGGATTTGCCGTTCTGCCTGGTGAGCCCGCTGTCGATGGTGTAGGCCCTCTCCTCGTCCAGCCGCACCGGGTGCAGGGGCAGGCTCCCCTTGGCCGCCAGCTCGGCCAGGTGCCGGCGCTTGGTGTAGAAGTCATCGTTGACTTTGTCAGCTGGTTGGGATGAAGGGGGAGGGGACAAAAAGAATCAGTTGGACACAAGAAAAATGGTGAACAGTTTGCAGTAGGTCATGCACAGTTCCATCTGCAGACCAGAACATTTACAGGTGCATCAGTAGAAGAAATCCGTGCCACCTCCCAGCCCTTATTTTCTCTCTGGAGCTGAGTTTTGGATGCCATTTTGTGCCAGGCTCTCATACATGCAGACAAAACCCTGTTGCCCTTGAACAAAAGACTGTCCCTGCCCCAAATCACTCAGGTTGTGCTGACAATTACATTATGGGGAGAGGTCCTATGAATCTTGTCACTGTTCATGTCACATAGCACAGGAAATTAGGGAGGTTTACAGAAGTACACAGGCTTTCTTGGGAATACTGCAGCATATTGGGTTGCATTGCTGTATGAGAGCACACCCCTTTAAATTCAAAGTGACACGTGGGTGTTTAACCCAGCCAGCTGTAAGGTCTGGTGGTGTGTGATGAGGCGGACCCCTTTTTGTTCAATAATGCCTCAGGGCAATATTAAGAATGGGATCTGTTCTCCTAAATGGTTGGAAGTTCACTAATGCTTTATGGGGTTGAAAATACTTTGGATTGTTGAAGGTTGGGTATTTACCCTGTGATTTTACAGACCATGAAAATCCTAAATTCCAGGTTCTGACATCATTTTCTGGGTTCAGTGCCACTAAGAAATACAGCAACAGCCCTGCCAACAAATACTGCATTGCAGTTCTCAAATCAGGATTTTGCCCTCTGTGATTTCCTAGGCTAGTGTCTTCCAGTGCACGCTTTTGCTCAAGTTTGATTGTTGTTATTGCTGGCATTTATTTGGCCTTGCTTGAACGTATGAACCATGCTCAGGAAGCTAAAGGCATTCTGCAGCAATCCAGCAACTCACTTCAATTTTGAGACTGGGGTTTAAGGGAAGCTTAACTGAATTTCATTTTTTAAGATCTTTCCTTTTATATGAAGAGTGTTTATTTTCCCCCTTCAAAAATTTAGATGTTCATTTAAGATAGTGCCAAATACGTAGATCAACTGGCACTGTGTTAATCAGCAGCAGTGTGCTTGGAATAAATGATTGTGTCAGCCTGGATGTGACTTCTGCTGTGCCCTGGCTGGATCCATCCGTTTCCCTTGAAGCCATGCCACGAAAGGCTTCTCTGCAGAAGTCTGCTACGTGTAGCTGTCTGTACAGCTCAGCTCCTCTTGCCTTCATGAGGTTTTGAATTCCCTGCACTGTTTTTTGTGTAGCTTCCCTCTTTTGCTCTCACCCAAGTATTCCTAGGAGGCTTTTGTTGCACTTTGAATTTTCTCCCTGTCTCTAGTTCTGAACTGGATCTTTATGCAAGGCAGGGAAATTCCCAGGAGCACCACATTAATCTTCAAAATCAGTCTTCAGTTGTGCATCCCCCTTGTCCTGGCCCCTCAACAGGGAGGAATACTACCAAAGGCAGTTGCTATTTATTATCTCATGACATTTTTTCTATAATGACTGTGCAACTGGACTCTGCTCTTAAATCCTTAATTTTGTCATTAAAGAGGTGTTTACTCTCCAATGGACTGAAATTGCTCCTTTCTGTGCTGTCAAATTGGGCTTTGTGTGTTTCACCCAACTCCATCTGTTTCCTTTTTCAGTCGTTGAGTGAATGCTTTTCTATAGCATACAGGTGTCTTCTGCATGAAACAAATCACAGAATGGAGATAATGGCGTGGTCTCATTTCAGCCCAGGGTGTGCAGTTGCCATCACTCATAGACCTGTCATGTGTTACAAAGAGAGTCTGTGAAATTCTGCTTTGATTTTGGAGTGAGTTGTTTCATTTAGAGAGCTGTACTCTGAATAATCAAGAAATTGTACCTATTTCTCCCTGAAAGAGCTGTTTCCAGTTCTACATGTGGCTTGTCCTTTTAATTTGTTAATATTTCCTGAATGTCACAGGACCATTATATACCAGTTGAATAAAAACTGGGTGGAAATGCATTTGCATTGCTATTATCTCATTAATCTGTTATCAATAATTGAAAAAAATGGTTGCAGAAAAGGCACTGTGAATATTCATACAAGTATTCATTTTTATAAATTTTTACATCAAAGGCATTGCAGGCCAGCTGTTGGGGAGCAAGTTTCCATGTCGTATGGCTTAGACCGTGGCTATGTATGAAAAGTCACACTAGCTTATATAATATTAATTCAGCACGATTAATTATGTCCAGCTTTTAATAGCGATACATTTGTATGCCTGTTTCACATTTAAATTAGTTTAATTTGAATACAAAAATTAAAAACTCAGCTAATCTTAACATAAGAATAGAGTAAATTTGTAAGTTTGTAGTTTTAATTTTATCTTAGTTATGCTGCAGCATTTGTCCTCTGTAGCCAAGATCTTTAATCAGTTGCAAGGTAAATAATGACTTCCCTTTCTAGAAATAGCAGTGATGCAGCTATACAAATAATGACCAAAAATTGCAGATATTTTTATTGCCTGGCTTTTCATGCCATTTTTCTCTTTGAGGCCACAACAAGCCCAAGGTACATCCTCAGTTTCTTATAATTTTTTCTCACTCGCACCTTTTCCAACTGCCAGCAATGGCCCTGAGTCTCAGAATTTCATCAGACATCAGATAGGCTACTCAGGCCTCCAATCACAGCAAGGCTGATTTCCTACAGAAGAGTAAATTGTACTTCTGTTGTATATAAAGAACACCTTCGCTATTGAAACAGGGAGCAAGAAATTAGCCTCACAAGGGCTGTGCCTCTGACGTGTCTGAAGTTGATTTTACTCTTCTTTATGCCATGTTATAATGTCAAATTTTTAACTCTTTTTTTCTTATGGCAAACCACACAGAAAGGGAAATGATTAATTCTGTAAATTTGGTTCCATTAAAGCTGCTTTAACTAATATAGTCCATAGTCCCTTTCTAGGAACTTCTCAACTGTTCTCTGGAAGCTGGGCTTGAAGAGAACAAACCAGGACTTGAACTGTAAATCCTCATCAGCAAAGTCAAGCAGAGAGCTGGCAAACAGCTGCCGAGTGGCTGATTACATGTTTGTGTGGCAGTGCCAGTGTGGGAGAGCTGCTGTTTGTGTTTGTCCTGATCCAGTAACACTTTGCAGCTTTTGCCTGGGAATTCTTCCCTGTGCCTTGGAGTTCAGTGCTGGCAGTGAGAGACAACCCCTGCATGGAACGTTTTAACCTCCCTTAATCCTGTTTTCTTTCTGCTTGCACATGCAGGTGCACAGGTACCAGAAGCAGGGGGAGGAGATACCCTTGTAGCAAATATGAGCAAAATCAGCATTGATAAAAGTGTTCAGTTGTTCAAGAGGGCTTTTGGCAACTCTTACAGGAGTCCTTGTTCGTTCATGCAGGTTTCGTAATAGCAGTGGGCAGTGCCCCGTGTGAGTGACCTGATGCTACTACAATGTAGAAACAGGATTTTTTATTTCTCATTTTCAAAGCAGAAGAGATTCAGAACAGTAATATTGAGCTTGGTTTTGTAACAAATGTTTTACTGAGAAAAGTATATTAATAGTATCCTGAAGCCAACTACTTTAAAAATCAACTGTGAATCTGAGGGAGTTTGTTTTTCTTCTTAAGCAGACCCTATAAATATTTTGTGGACTTTAAACATCCAAAGAGATATTTTGGAGTTAGAGGATGGGTTTGTTATGTGACCTTAGGTACATGACTCAACTTCCCTTTGCCTTGGTTTCACCTGCTGTAAAATAAGCTGTTAGCACATTGGAGGAGGTAGTTGTGTTAGGAAGTTGAATTGCTATTTGTAGAGTATTCTGAGATTTTGGATGAAAGGTGCTATAGAAGTGCCTTTTGCATTGGCTTCTGTATCTTGATCAGTAGAAGTATGATTTAAAGATGTCACTCTTGTATTTGCAAAAGGAGCAAAGAATTTGAATTGCAACATTGCCAAATAATAACAGAAGAAGGGCTTTAATTCTGAGTGTTTCTGTTCCTTCCTCTTGGTAGCTAATTACAAAAATGTTCTCAGTTTCAATATTTCTGTAAGGTTTTTCTTCTTTAAGGTAATGCACCTACAAATTTCGTTACTGTTGTAGCCCTTCATCTGGAAAAATTGTTGAAATATGAGGTTTTTTCCAACCTCAAGGGTGAGCCTGGCATGGGGGAGAACTTGGGCTTTATTCCTGCTGTTCATGAAATGAATAACTGAAAAAATGTGTAAGGATCAAAAGGAGGACTTCTCCCTCCCAGCCAGGTACCTTAACTATTAAGCTGAAGAGTTGCTTCCTGTTCCTTTGTCTTTCTAGAATAGTAAATCTTGAATATTCTTCTGCTCCACAGCACAAGTTCATGAGGATGTGAATCTGGGTGGGGACCATCCTAGCAGGAGGGATGCATCTTGTTGGGTGGGGAATTTAGATTGAAATCCCACTCTGTTGGAGCAGTGGTACAACCATGAGCTTCTGATGTAAAATGCAGATCTCTCCTCAGTGTGAATCCAGCAATGTCTTAGAGGGAGTGACCACAACTTGTTTTGATCTCGACTTTGCTGGTACTGCTGTCAAATGTTTCAAACTGGAACCATTGACTTATTCCTTGGATTTTGATTTTGAAAGGAGATGGCTACCAAGCTGCTTGGGATAGCAAGACTATGGAAATGCTTAGGAAAACTTCAGGGATTTCAGGGCTCACCTAGATAAAGTGATCAGAAAGAAATGGGCTTTTCATGGTATGCTGTTGTTCAAGGTTCACCTTTCTGCTAAATCTGTTACTAACAGAGACAAGCTTTGTTTTTTTGCTGATTGATAATTGCCCATGACCAAAAGTGGAAGTTTCACATCTTTCTTCATAATCCATAGTTGTGTAACAAAAGCATGGAAACCACTGAGTCTCTTACCAAATACATACCATGGCTGAAAACGTGTTTTCTTGAATATCAGTGGCAAAAATCCTTGTGGCTGCCATAGGGTCAGAATTTCTCAGCTTATTTGAATATAAACCTTACTTGAGAGGTTAGTAAACCTTACTATGGCCCTGAAACTATGTAATGTTTTTCTGTTCCCCAGCTTAAGTAGTCTTCAAGGTCACTGTTTAAGCACTTGTGGCATAGAGTCATGTGGACATGCATTAGCATTGTGAATACTTTCTTTTTCTTGTACAATATTGCAGAGGTTTTTAACTCTTATTGACAATGCTCTTATCTCTGTGGGTGCATAACACGGCACTGAATACTCACAGCACTTCTTACAGCTGTGTGAAAATATGGAATCCTGAAAGACAATTCTGTCATACAGTTTTTGTGAAAATAGGCACCTAGGAATAGGAAGAAGCCTCTGAAGTGAGAGAAGAGAATCCGCAAAGGAGTGAGCCCTTATGAAAACTCTGAAGACAGTAAAAAACCAAAACCCCAAATCCAAACTTTTGCGCAAGCTTACAGTCACAGTCAGAAGCTATGAAAATATGTAGGGACACAGTTTCTCACTAGATGTTTACAGAATTGTTTGTTATCTGAACATACGTTAAGAACTATGTGAAATGCAGAGCGTTACTCTAGCCAAAAAGTCTGTATTTCGAATGAAGAGCTAGAGATGCAGAAAGCGAGCCAGTGCAGAGGACAGGAGAGCAATGGAATTGCTGCAGCGACCCAGCAGATAACAGCTGCCATGAGGGAAGTGCCTGTTGTGGGTGGTGGCTCTGGAAGGCTGTCCCGATGTCACTTGTGGCAGTTTGTAACAAGGCTTTGCTCCTACAGCCCTGAGTTTGCTGAGATGACGCTGTCGTTACCTCAAGCTGTGGAAAACTTAGGGAAAATGGAAGTGAAAACTCAAGGAAAGACAGAAGGGTAACGAATCCTGACTCAGAGACAACATGAGGATTTTGCCCAGGGAAATAGTGGGCTGCTGCCTTTGGTGGTGCTGTTGATCCTGTCTGAATGTGTGATTGCTTATTCATTTGCCTTTCCAAGCTGGCATCTAAGACGATATGTTCAAAGGCTTCCAGGATATAAACCAGCTCTGTGTGAGAGTTCTTGCAGGATTTCATCTGAAAATCAAAGAAGTATCATTTGTACACTAGCACAAGTTTTTTCTTGGGTGAGGGGAAAAAACTCACGTGGACAGAGTTTGTATCAGCTGCCCCAGGTATGAATTGGATCCAATAAATTCACAGAAAAATGTGTTCCATGCAGTAAAATAAATAATTAATGACCTGTGTTTTGAATTAAGGGGCTCCCTAGCCATCATGGACCACAGAGGAATTTGCTCTGCATAATATGAAGGGTGTTGGAAAACAGACTGCATGAGGAAGTTTCAGCTAGACAGGATTCTGTGGGTAGAATAGGGAATGGGCAGGAAGATGAGAGAGCTGTCTGTGGCCAAGAGGAAGGAGTGTGGTTGCTCCATGGCTGGTCACTGGATGTTCTCATCTCATAGGCACTGGGGTGGCTCTGTACAAGTTGGGGCTATTTTAAACCATACTAAGTTTCAAGAAAGAGCAAAGGCCATTTAAAACCATTTTTGCAGCCCTCCTTCTTGTTCTTGTATTGAGTTTTGAAAATTCGTAATTCAGCCTGTGGCCTGCATTGATTTCTGTCCTATTTGTATATTTTGTTTTCTTCTAATAGTATTTTGCCTTTATTCAAGACATTCTGAAAATGAAGACTATATCATGTCTTTATATTCTCTCCCTTTTTTTTTTTTACTGACAGAGGTAAAAAAAATACATAATGCATAGAACTCCGCATAAGTTTTGTAGAACCTACTTTTTGTGGCTCAGTGTTATTCCTCTCCCAGCCCCCTTTACCACTTCATCTATTTACTGATTTCTTAAAATGATCTGGAGAGAGACCAAGCACGAAAAGATAAACCATATCAACCTTTTCTTCTCAGACATTGTTTGAAAAGAGCTTGTCCACCTCCAGACAAAAGACTACATTTTGTTTTCCCAGTGAAATAAAATTATTTCAAGATATGAGACATGAAAAAAGATAAATACGTAGGCCCAAATATTTCTTGTCTTCTTTTGATTATTTTCATGACAGTTTATGAAAGGCTGAAGAGGCCAGAATTTTTCTGGGTTTTGAGACACATATTAGGAATGGTTTAGGATAGGAATGTAATTAGACTGGGTAAGTGAAGCCTGCAGTCTCAGCAATGCTCTTTAACCCCCACAGCAAAGTCTGCTGCCTGGCTGGGAACACTGAGACAGATTTTGATGAACTCCTCAGGCATCAGAGATGATGTGTGGTTCACCAGAAGCAGGGTCACCATTCCCTGGAATACAAGAGTAGCCACATGTCTGGGAGCAGAAGCACCCCTCTTCTGACAAGGTGCCAAAAAGCACAGCACTGCAAAGCGGGGTTTGTTTCTTTCTCTTTTTCCAAATGTTTATTTACTGTGTGAGTTTAGGCAGGTTTCTCCTTGGACATGTAAAACAGATTTTCCAGCTGGGCTTTGTATACTTGCCTGCATTGATTTACATAGTATTAAATTGCAATATTTATGATTCAATTTTGCAAAGTGCTGCAGTGATATTGTGATTTGGTTTTGATCACAATACTCCAGACACACACACATTCTACCTAACCTAGGCACCAGTGGCACGCAGAATACTTGAATCTAACCAGTATAGGAAAAGCAAAACTTTTTCTGATTAACCAAAATCAATAGATTCTGTTAACCTGAAACAAATGGTGGTTGATATATGTTAAATTAACATTGGAATTGTAAATGTTTTCAGGAAACCTAAAATCTGTTGCATGCAGATAGACAAAGATCACACTACTTGGTTGTATCCTCAAGTGATTTAACATTTTAAATTCAAGCACCAACATGCTAAACTGCTGGTTCAGTGTTGTGCAATGAATGATAAATTTAAGAAGGGAGTAAGAGTCCCAGTTCTATTCTTGATCCAAGGGATGAAATTGTAAAAGAAGTCTAAGAGAATTATGTATTAAAAATCTCTGACTTTTCTTTAAAAATGTAGCCAGTGGCCGTCCTGTAACTGTAAATCTATTTTTTCATTATTTTTTTTCCTAAAGGCCTCTAAGCTTGTGGCTTTCATGGCATCTACAATGGCAAATAAATATGAAAAGTTCTACTGTGAAATATTTATTTCGTTTTATCTCATTTAAGCATATTTATCAGTTTGAGTTTTACTGGAAACCTTATATATGGTATGAAAACTTGCCTTTTGAAATAGAAACTCTCTAAGGAGTCATGCTGTCATGCTTAACTTCTGAATAAAGCATGACTGCAGTATAAACTGATTTAGGAAAGGAGGGTTTGGCTTGCTTTCTAAAAATGCTGTCCAAAGCCAAAGAGGTTAACACTTAGGAGATTTGCTTAAAAGGCTTCTTCCACTTCTTCCTTCGGTAATCTTGCTTGCTTTTCACTGGGTGGTTTTCAGTGCTTCTCAGGATAAATCTGATTGTGTCACAAGTTTGCAGCAATGCTTTCTTACATCAACAATAAGATGAAATTGTTTGTAACCTTTCTGGTTGGTGCGGACCTTCAGTTTGTTTAAGGGCAGTGGGATTTATCATCTAAACAAGCCTGGTTGGTTTTCCTTCTGGAGTCAATTTACCTTACCTAACACTGGCTGGAGAAGCTCTGCTGTTCCTGGCCACATTTATTTGTAATAACTGTTCTTAGCATGAACCTAATTTAACTGTTTTTTCACACCTTGCTGTTGGCATTCCTCTGTGTACCCAGTTTTGTTTTCAGTTTTAATACTTGTTATTGATATTTTGTTTCTTTTACTATACTGCTGGTTATAACTCTTACACGTATGTCTGAATCAGCTACAGATAAGCTGCAAATACCAGATGTGATGACATAGGAAGCTGCATGAGAACACAGACAACCCAGTTCAGAGTCTGAACATGTAATTAGGATGTCTTTTTAGTGCTGAAATAAATCTGTATTTTTATGCCTTTCAACTGGCATCATACTAGATTTGCACTATTATTTCTCCACATGAAGAAAGGCCTAAAGGCTTTTTGAATTGTACTCGTTATATGAAAAAAAGTCCCTATGATGTAATATCTATTTCTTGCTTAATATATTTTTATTTGATCTGTTTCTTAATTGCTTTAAAGAATTTTTAGTAATTGTTCTGGATTGAAATTGATTTTTTTTCCAAAACAGTTGTGGCATAAATTGTTTCTATTAGAAAGTTATCTTTTTCTAATCTTTTCTCAGGAGGAAAAAATAATTTTACAAAAAGGAAGTAATTTCATAGCTATACTTACACACATGGAGTCTGATTTTTTTTTTCCTCCTTTTCTCCTTTTCCTGTCTCCCTCTTTTTAGACTCTGTGGCATTTGTATTTTTAAAGTTTCAAGCACGGTTGCCAGAGGTTTCCAAACCAGAGGTGTGTGTCAAACTGAAAGGAACTAGTGTTCCCTGGCAATTCCCAACTTGCCTTGTCAGAAGAAAATGAGTTCCTTCAGGTTTTCCCGCAGCTTGGGGCAAGTCCCAGGCAGAGCAGACGCGGTGCCTGCTGTGAGCAGAGCCCTCGTGGGAGGCAGCAGCAGTGGCTGGCAGCCCGGGCCGGGCTGGGAGCGCAGCTCTGAGCCGCGAGCAGCTCTCGGTGCTCACACCAGCCTGCAGCCACGGAGCCGCGCACAGCTCCTCTCCCCCTTCCCCAGGAGCTGCCGTCACATCGATTGCTGGGGAGAATGAGCAGCAGCAGGGCTGAGCTGCAGCTCTGCCTCCTCCCCTGTGGCAGGGCCCGGGCTGCTCTCCACGGCAGCACCTTCCATAGCCTAGAAAGCTTTGCAGACTTTAGCACTACCAAAATTACCTGTTGTACTTAATATTTCCCTTAGAATGGGGCCAGATGATATCTTTGTGTTGATTTTTTTTTATGCTGTAGTATCATAACTACTACATATCAGATTTTTTTTGCAGCTTCTCTTTTCCACTTATCCTTCTTCAAATAAGCTGTTAGAGAAGGACTTTTGCAAAAATTAACTGTGCGTTACAAATCATGTTACTGCTCTTCTTCTCTCTGTGCCTCAAGCTCTTTGTTATTATAGTATGAATGTGTAGGAACAAAGCAATGGTCTCTGTGACTTTTATCTATGCAATTTCTCAAAAACACATTTACTGTCTTTGGAGCCCCCTTTGCAGAACCAATATAGCAGACAGATAATTGCTGCTATTTATATGATACTGCTAATAAGGGATTCATTCCTGTCTGTTGTCTTACTGTCTTTTGTGTTCATGGGTAATCCTGAAGAACATTGTACTCTGCTTTTGACATATATCCATGTGCAAAGCTGAAAAGTCTTAAAACATGATATCACATGTTGAACACGTATGAAACTCTTACTGCAAAAATACTGCCACACATTATCTACAAAGCCTGTAGTCCAGAGGGGAAAATGGGTGGAGTATGTTAAGAGCAAGCAGTGCAATGTGTAGGCTCCATGGTGGGAACAGTTAAAAGCCACACCTCAAATTAAATCTAGATTTGAGCTGGGATCCCACAGAGTTACTATTTACCTGCAAGTATTCATAGTTGTTTTCATATCTTTAAGATCAATCTCTGCGCTTAAATAATTGATAAAAAAAATAGTGTTGTGGAATGAGAAGTATGTTTATATTGCAAAATAAAAGTTACAGAGAGGGACGTTTAGGAAGGGCTGCAAGTGAAAATGCTCATCATTGTTAGACTTTGTCATTGCATAAGCTGAGCCTTGTTTTTATTGGCTCACTTTTATTGCCTGAGCATGAATTTTCACTCATGTCTTCACTTAATGTGTAAAAAAATCTCATGCATAATTCATCAGCATTTCATAGAAATAGGTTGGAATAGCCCATGCTTGATTCAGATTTACTTGTTTTCTTCCTGGGGCCACCACTGATCTCAATAGATGGAAATAAACCTGGTTACTGTAAGCTTGTTACCTCTGAAGGCTCTATCTTCAAGGACAAAAGGCAAGCAAAAGACTGCAAAACCCCCCATTCTCTAGTGGTCAGCTGGATTCCTGGTACTCTTATTTTAGATCTCATAAAAAGGAGAAAATAACTTTTTGTTTAATTTTGGTTCATTATCATATAATAAGGATTTTTAAAATCAATTAGTTTCCAGAGAACCAACTTAATTTTCAGTGGAAGAGGATGAATTCTACATGGTGTATAACTGATGGAATGTGGAGTGGTGTTTATAAGCTGAACTTTTATGAATGACTGGTGAAGATTTAATTTTCACTATTTTAATGTGCTGATAACAAAAAAAGGCTGTTTCTCCGGGGTAGGGAGCATGGGTGCAAAGAATATCAACATCAAGAACAAGAATTAGGCTGCAAAAATTTAAATTTGCTATTTTGGCATGAAAAATAGGTTAAGATTTAATAATTTTTATAAATATTTTTCAGCCACCATAAAACCAGGTAGTGGACCAAATTCAGAAAAAACAAATTCAGGAGGTATGAGTCCAACCCAGAAAACTAAAAGTTTAAAGTTTAAACCTAAACTAAATGTACCTCAAGGTCAGATTTCCTTTCTTTCCCAAGTTCAGTGTGTTGTTAAAGCCTAAGAAATGAGACAACATAGATGGCAGTGTTTAAGAGCATCTTAGTTTGGTGTTAAGCTGTTTCTTGTAAAAGAAGGACTATTTGCAGTTTCCTTCCACCTGCCATCATGTTGCTTCTGCCAAGACCAACAGATCCCCAAAGTTCACAAATTTGTCTGTTTGCTAAAGGATGGAATGGGCAATGGCTGCTTGGAAGTCTGGTTGCTTAGAGCAAAATTCCCCATCCTCAGAAAGAATATCCTCCTGCAGATTTTACAGTAAAATGTTGTTTTTTAAAAGGCTAAAAAAGAATGTCAGCAAAGCAGATGATTTAGCTCAAGATACTGAGGCTCTGCACAAACAACATATTTATAATTAAAATATGAGTACTTCACTGGAAGAAGAAATGAGTGTGCTGGATGATAAAACAGGAAAATATTTTGGTCAAGACTTTCCAAGCATTTTATATTTACCTATGACAGTGTGCCTGTAAGTATCAGAAGCCAATTGGGTAAATAACAGAGAAAATAATTAAATAATTTAATGGATGCAAGAAAAGGTCTTGTAATTTCATCTGCATGCATTGGGCATGGTGTGAAATTTGCTGGGTCTCATCAGAAGATGTGGGTGAAACAAGTGATGCTCCAGCTCCTCTGGCTGGGGAATGGGAGGGCTGAGGGAGGGTGCTGGCAGGGGGATTGGTAAAGCAAGGCTTGCTCCTGAGTGCTGCTTGGCTGTTCTCTTGTGCCTGAAGAAGAAGCAAGGATTAAAATATGAAAGATTTCCTTAACAAATGAACACTCAAAAGCTTCAAAATTCTCCAGCCACACTGGGCTGAGTAAATAATAATAATAAAAAGATACCAAGCTTTTATGTCACACTTCCTTGAGCCAGATCTGTAGCTCCAGTGCAGAGTTGGGCAGATCGCCTAGTCGAGCATTATTTATGACACAGCACATACCTCTGGATATATGAAATCATTATCTGAATCACCCTCTGGATATTACAAGTGATTCATTAATCTGTGCTTCCCTGTCAGTTTTTCGTGCTGTTAAATCCAGTGAGATATTCCCATGTCCCAGATTGTTTTTTGATCCATCTTTGTGTAACTGCTTATGGAAGTGGTAACTGAAAATTTCTTTAGTCTTTGGAAAGAAAGCACAATTCCTTTTTAAGCCTTACAAAGAAACATGAATATTTACTGCTCAGTGTAACAGTGTGGTTGGTATAGGAAAGTAAATTAATACAAACATATTGTGTCCTATAATTTCGTAGTTTGGCTTTTTCTAAAAGTGGAGTGTATCAACCCTGTGAATGCATGGGCAGGCATGTTGTGTGTTTCCATTTTCCCAATTACAGTGTTTCTTTCCAGGCCAGAGCACAATGAACTACAGGGAATGGTCCAGAGTCTCAGGGTGAGATAGGAATCAGATTCTTGGGAGGTCCTTGTGAAGTCACTTCTATTCTCAACAGACAGACCTCCTTCCAGCACAGAGTTACAGTCATTTCTATGGAAATTGAAGGTCTGAAGCTCAGGAGAAGGCAGAAAAAAATTTCCCATCAGAGAGGAGAATGGTTCAAAGATAAGCACCCAGAGCTAACCTTAGGGGGACCTTCCCTTTGGATCCTTCTGTGTGTGCAGAGGACACAGGACCAGGTCAGGTTTCTCACATGCTTCACCTTTCTGGGGGAGTTGTTGCCTGGTGCCTTGGCACACTTGTGGCCACACTCCTTTCTGCAGGGACCTAACCAGGAGATATTTATTCTCTGAGTGTCATGTTTGCAGAATCTCACTTTGCAGTTTTGCAGCTGCAAGCAGAGCTGGATCACTGTCTAATGTTTCCTCTGGGATCAAAGAACTGTGCAGCTTCAAGAAAGGCTGGGAGCTGTAGACTCAGAGATGTGATGGTGGGTCTGCTGCCAATTATATCCTCCTAGCTTCACTATATCAAATCAATTAGATCTAATTTAATCCCACAGGAGACTAACAACTCTGAGCATCAGGGAAGGCTTTCTGGGTCTGTGTTTTGGGGAGGAATTTTGAACATTGTCTTTTTTTCTTTTTTTTGACAGTGTCCACTCAGTTCCTCACATGTTTCTGTGTGCATGTGTGTGTGAGAAGGGAAGAAGAAATATAATACCACGTTAAACTGTAGAAATACTTGTATTCTCAGTTTTTACTTGCATATCAGTGCACGTCCCCAGCAGCTGGGTGATAATTTTCCCTGTCCTCTGGGGATTTAGAAGTTGGGTTCGGGGTATTTTTTAACTTCTGCAAGAAGGTCTAAAAATATTTAGTGACTTTGTGCTCCCTGAAACTTAGGAAAGAAAATTAACTGTTACTGAGCCAGGCTGGCATAAGAGTGTGACTGAATAAATGTCTAATAACTCAGGATAATGAGGCCAGTTTGAGCTCTAGGAAACTCTTAATCAACAGGATGGACCATAACTCTTACAGCTTAGCAGAGTGGACTTTGAAGTAGGATTGTTCATGCTTTCCAAATGAATGTCCAAATGATGTGCATAAAAATTTGTGATGAGCTACATTTGTATGTCCTGGGACTTGAATTTCATGAAGGTGTTCAGCTACGAAATCTCCATCCACTTGTAGCTTTAGGCATGCCAGTATTGGTTAAGTGAGCAATAACCATTTAAGCATGGAGTAAAAACACAGTTGATGAACTGGAAATACGAATAATTTATGCAGAAAAACCTCTTTCTGCACTTTTCACATAAATAATCAAATACTGCAGAAGCACTGGAGGAAACCAGGATCATGTCGTCTCAGGTGACCAAAAAAACTGAAATTTCTAAGGACTGGGTATTTATTGCCACACAACATTCAATGACCACACCTGCTGGGACTGGTCTTGGAGCTCGTTAACCCTTTTCCCTCAGATAGTGTCTCACATTCTGAGGTGAGAAAAATTTGCCACTGTTGAAAAGAGTTTCTGTGGCATGAAAATGGAAAAATAATGGATGAACAGAGTGTATGTATCAATAAGTCAGATCAGTCAGCCAGGTAGGCTAGAGATGCTAGGAGGTAGATTTCTTATATATTTGTTCAGGAAAAGTGTGTTCTCTATCTCATTCCAAGGGTCCTCTGCCTTCTGCTGATTATTCCCTGGTGGTGTGTGTGCCAAGGTAGAAGGAGAGTAAAATTCTAGTGCAGTGAGGAAAACAGCAAGCACATATCAACTCACTGCTGCTGTACTCCAAGCACTCATGTGAGAATTTAAACAGGCACAGAATGTCCTCACATCATTCAGAGATGGAATGCCAGCAGGCAGTAAGGGGAAAAGGTGAATGTGGTCAGGAGCCATGGTCAGTACTTAAGGAATTCTGGAGGCTGAAACAAATAAAGGAATTCCTAACAAGAAATGAGGGAAACATCCTCTCCCATAAAAGGAGAAAACCATAAAAGGGTTTGGTTGTGCAGTTTGAGCTTGTTCAAGTAAAAATATTTAGCTTTTTAAATAAAATACATCCACAGCACCCTTTCCAACCCTCTTCTCCCCCGTAGTGCTGAATCAGACACTGCAGTGCACACCTTGCACTGCACACCTGCGTGAACAGTCCAACGTCCAACCACTCTCTGCTAAGCTCTGTCACTTGGAGCAGGAGATGTAGCTTTAAAATTGCTTCCTAGGGATCAGCTTGGTCTCACTCTCAAGGTATGGGTCACTCTCACTCAGTAGCACAATGCAAATTAAAGCGTGGGTACTGCTGTCTCTTGCTTTCGCAAGCACTTCAATCTTTACTGAATTTAATGGAAAACCTGAACATGATCAAAACAGAGATTAATGAGACTCGCTACTTTTCCATAAACTGAATTTTCATAGCAGAGAGTCACTGAGGAATGAGTAGCTCACTTCTAAAATTAGCTGAATTTTTAGGACATCTGTAGTTCAGAAGAAAGCAGCTGTGTAGAAATTAATTTAATACTGCCTCTGGTAAAGCTTCACTTTTCAGTTATCTAAACTTCTTACCACTTATGGCCACATTCTGATGGGGGATATTAAAGAACTATGGCTACAGTTGCTACAAAGTACTAGAAATGCCTCCTCCTCAAACCCTTATTAAAGAAAAGGGTTAAGCACAGTGGACTACACCTGAACAATGGGATCATTCAGAGTAAGGGGCACTTAAATGAATATGGTTTGCTTCAAATGCATGGAGAAATATAAAACACATCCCTTATTAAGTTTTTGTTGTGGCAAATGAATACAACCCCGAGCCACTATCAATGAATGCAAAAGGAAATGGAACTACACACACTCATTAACCTGCTGTGGGGATCCATAAATACAAGTCTGAATGTTGGCAGGCAAAAAATGCCTTTGCCCTGTGACATGAGGTCAGGGTGAACTCAGTCTGTGTCTGGTCGTTCAAAAGATGCTGTCAGGTTAAATTTGCATTGGTGGGCTTGATGTAGGCCAGCTCCTGTTTGCTGTCAGAGCTCTCTGAGAGCCAACACGAGCTCTGCAGTGTGCAGCCTGGAGAGCTGGATGTCAGCGTGGTCACAGAGCTGGGCCTGGCTGGCATCACGGAAAAACCTCTTTGTGACCTTGGGATGTACTCAAGAGGTACTTCTGGGAGGAACCAGGGCCTTGAGACTCTGGAAAGGATTGAAAACTGAGTGTATTTAGTTCTTGTTCCATGAGTCCAGACAGAAGGTGTGAATGTGTAACAGTTTCAAAACCTCTGTTGTTCTCTGCTGAGAAGTTTGGATCACAATGCAGAACTTTTGTACTTGTGAAAATTCACCTGCATCTAAAACTTGGCTAATGTGGCCTGAGACCAGTAGATCTGTGGGGGGAAAAAAGAGAGAAGGGATAGGAAGAATAGGGGAAAAGCATGGGAAGATGGTGCAATCCCCCTGGAAGAAAATGTCCCTGAAAGTTATGTTTAATGTAGTTTAAGATTCTGAGAGGCATTATACAACTTCTGGAGCTGAAGTGCACAATCTTTCAAGGTTGATTTAACTGTATGGTTATAATCTAGCTGTTTTAAAAACTTGTACTCAGACACACAAGAAATATCTAAGTTCTAATTTAATAATTTTTTGAAAGGTACATGCAGTGGCTCTTGGGCAGATGAGAGAAGTTTTTTAGAGTGTTTCATCTCTCATTTTGTTATGCTTAAATACCTTTTAGCTTTGATGATTGGCTTGACCTAAATTGACATCTGAAAAAGAAGCTCAATATCAGTGCATAAATCTGTGATAATCACCACATCATTACACAGTAGCACCTTTTGAAGAAGGAATTGTAAAGCTGCTTGGTATTCAAAACCCAGCAGAAAGCTATTAACCCTTGCTTTTAAAAACAGATTTAAAATGCCCCTAGTAAGATACAAAACCAACAAGCCAAAGTAAAACTGAACTATTTGAGATGGGACTTTGATGTACACTTTGTTAGAGGTCTGGTATCCTGAAGTGCAGATAAAGGAATGTCAGTTTGTGATGAAAATTTTTTCTGGCATGGTGAATACTCGATTCTTTAGTCAGAAAGCCTTTAGCTGTTCTGCTGTTTTTCTAGATAAGTATCTCTGTCGGGAAATAGGGAGTGTGACATTACTCTAAATTTATGGGGAAATGATGTCAACATCCATATGTGAAAGCTAAGCAAGAGTTAGTGGGAAGTCCCCCCAGTTCTTAATGTATTATTGTCTAGAAGGGGCTTTCTGTCGTCACAGGGTGTGCAGCAGGTATTTACAGCCCCTGAAAACTATTATAAACTTGGACATTCAATACGAAAATTATGTTGAATTTTTTACTATTGTCTTTTTCACTCCCCACAACTGTTTCTTTGAGGATGTTCTCTCATTTACTTAAAATAATATTAATCAGGCAAAGAAAAGAGCCCCCACTGGGATCTTTATTAGGAATTTTATCATGCACTAATTGTTTGAAATCATAAGATCTCAGAACATTCCTCCAGTGACCTACTAATGTACATATTGCAGGAAATGTGAAAGCTCTTACTTCAGAACTGTGTGAGTGCCTTCTCTTTTTGGAAGTATTTAGCAGGGGATGTTTTTCTCTCTCATTTGTGTAGAAAGCTGTGGGAATAAACACCACAATGCATACACAGGCATATTATAGAATATCTCAGGCTGGAAAGGACCCACAGGGACCATCAAGTCCAACCCTGCTCCTTGCAGGTTTGGGGCATAAAGAACTGGGGCTGAACACTGCATGTATAACACAGGTGAAACTTGCTGAAGAATGACTTGCAGGGGCACGGGGTGGTTTTGTGTGCATGTATGAGCTCATATCACACCATCACCAGCTCTTGCATGTAGTTCTCTTAACCTTTAATTGCAGTCCTCGCCTTAATTCTCATTGCATTTCCAACTAACATGAAATTCCATATTAAATTCTGCCATGGGATATTCAATATGAAATAATAGTCCAGATGAGCAAGACCTTGTTTTCAGTGGGAGGCAGGAGGTCAGTGCCAGCAGCGAGAGCAGCAGGCTGAGCTAAAGGGGAAGCCCCGCGCCGCTCACTCACCGACTGCCTTTAGAGACGCGTACTTGTTCAGTTCTTTGCCCGGGGGCTGCTGCTCGTACGGGTTTGTGATCTGTCCCAGGCTGGGATAGGAATGCTGATGTGCCATCTGAGGAAGGAGGGGAGATGTTGGCATGACATTATTCATCTGTGGTGGATCTGTATTAAAGAAAATCGACAAGCATTAAGTAAAAAGTAAATTAGTCTTAAGGTTTTCACATCGTTATTGAGTACAGATTAGACAGACTATATCCTGAGATTTAATGCAACAAAGCAGTATTTATTGCAAAATGGGAGTTTGAGTAGAGCAGACCTGTACTTCAAACAGTTAATGGCATGATTAAAAGCTGGCAAGTGATTACAGCAACACACAATAACTTCTGTATAAAGAGATATTTGAAATAAAAAATAGGTTTGCAAAACAATTGAACACTGACAATACTGAATTTGCTGCAGCACTTGGATACAAAGCAAAACACAGAGTTTGTTCCAAGTTAGACTGAATACAGGGCAGCAGAGTCGCTCTGTGCAGTAAAGGAGCCAGACTCATTTAAATTGGCTCAGGCTGCTGCACATACACAGTTACACTGCTTTTAAAACCAGGAGCAGCTTGGTTATTTGCACAGCATTATGTTGTGTTCTGTAGACAAGCATCACAGTATAAAATGTGCTTTTTTTCTTCATGACTATCATTAGGTGATTTCTTCAAAGCACACACTTTGTCCTTGTTTCCTCCTCTTCCCCAGCGGTGGGTATCATAATATCATACCAAGATCATGTTTTCTGTAGCAGACATACATAAAAACAGGAGCTAATCACTGCATACATACAGCTTTATACCAGTACTCACCCTACATCCTTTCTGAAATTCATTTGTTCTTTTATAGCCGAGAATACAGCCTGTAGAATTTTCTTTCTAAGATATAACATAATTTATTTGGTTTTTTTAGTGGTCAATTCCAGCCTCTAAAGCATTTTCTCATAGTTGTATGCTGCAGTCAATTTGCAACCCAAAATTTCAACAGATTTCAACACAGTCAGTGCATCTTTTTTGCTGAGCCTTTCTCTAGGCTGTATTTTGACATATTTGGAGCTGATTGGCAATTCTAGAACCTTCTCATGGCTTCTGGAATCACAGACAAGCACATTTTTCTCCTGCAGTGAGACCATGGTGCTGTCTAGGTGACAATACAGTAACTCCCACAGCATCAAACACAGCGTAGACATCATGTAGCCAGAAAGCTGGTCAGTTATGGGAAAGGCAGTTTATTGTGATGGATTGATTGGAGCATCCTCCGAGTGCCCACAGGATCTGGCAGGAGCCAAATATCCTCGCAGTTTGCCAGGATTTCAAGGGAATTGAGCCACCTGGCTTTCCACAGCTCATTAATAAGCAGGAGCTCTGAAGTCAGCTAACAGATTTACTGCTGAGAGAGAAGACAAACCAAAGGTGTTTTTTAACTTTCTTCCCTGTCTCTGGTGCCTGGTGCAGCCTCTGCTGTTCACACTGGGGCTGCCCCTGCCTGTGCAGAGCTCTGCCCATCCCATACCCAGGTTGGGAGGGCACCTTGAGGCAACAGGACAAAAACAGTGCTATCATCTAATAACAGGATGAATCTTCTTGCTGTTACTGGTTCTTAATAAGGAAGAATTGAAAATGAGAAACATTTCTGTTTCAGAATTCCCCAAAAACTATTGGAACACCTTGTGAATATTTTTTAAAGTTTTACCTTGAAAAGGTAAGTTGGTTAAGTCACAATTTCACAGAAACAGTTGTTATTTTAAGGAATTGTTATTTTGTAGTAAATAAAAACTTTTAGTATGTTTCTGTTCAGCTCTGGTACTGGCATGTCTGAGGCAACTGAGTGACTCTTGGAGCAGGAGTTTCTGAGGTCCTACACCATTCCCATTCCACCTCTAGAACACAGCCAAGGAGAGCTTCTTACTGGAATGGTTTGAACCAATAGTTGACCACTCTTTCCAAACCATCCATACCTTCCAAATACCTCTTGGGACCTCCACTGTAAGGAAAGTGTCAGCATTTTACCCATACAGTCACTAATTTTTTTTCTGAGTAGAGCTAAATGAGTACTTCATGGATGCTACTATTATGAAGTTCCCTTGTGGCAATTCTTATTATTCAATCTGTCAAAACATCATGATTTCACTCTTTTAAAAATATTATGAATACCAGTATTGCCACGCTCACTGCTGAAATTACTTCCAACCATGGAGACTTGTAAAAACAATGTAAATAAGGTGCAGCTAACCAGAACTGCTTTCTGTATGTGTTTCTTTCTTAGACATATCAGTTTTTTCAGTCATCTCTCTAAACACAGTGAAGAAAGTTATCCCAGGAATGTACTGGGGAAGATGAATTAGGCGAACTTGGGCTTTGTCTGGCTGTTCAGTGACAGACTGTGTTGTGTCTCGCTCGCTGGGTTACTGATGGTGCTGCCTTGAGTTTACAAAGATGTAAAGAAATATGTTTCCAATTTCTAGATCTTCTCTGACTTCTCTCCCGTCTTCTTAAAAGCCCAAAACTCTTCTGAATTATGAATTTCAAGTGAATTAAAGACAGTCATTCTTACACTGCCACACCGACTAACACAGTGCCCCTCACTCAGAGCCAGGTGCTTAGACAAGACTAAGTCATCACCTAGAAGACAGCTCAAATTATTCATTCAATTGGCCATTTGCACAAAGTAAATTAAGCAAAAGGCCACCTCTGGCAAAGTGCATTGAGCCATATTGAAGAATGATTCCTATTTATAAAGAGGCTCCCATTGGAATGAACTCCGTGGGCCTACAAGAGATATCTCAGCTTGAGATGTACATCTGTCTAAACCCACATCAAACTAAAATTTAGTCCACTGGCCGTTGCTAGTGAATGTTGCATGTGTTCACAAGCTCACTAATGTGTGTGATCTGATTCCTTATCTTTGGTCTAGAAATAAGTGAATAAATGGCACTTGTGTAATTTTCTCCCCATGTAGTTAACATGATGTGGGTAAATTCACGTGCATTTGGAAGCTCTTTAGGAAACGTTCATAATTGAAGCAGCAGTGGTGCAATGTAAATTCTGCAGCAGTCTGGGCAATGGGCAGTGCCAGTCTAACCACTGCAGGAGCCCAGTAAGCCATAAACAATGGGGGGGTTTTCAGCAGCACTGCCTACCTTGGGAAAATCCAAATTTGTAACTAAAAAAGGGATTGGCCTCAACAGTGTCATCTTGTACTTAACACTACTTCAGTCTCAGCCACACTGATTAGGGATGCTCTCAGGAAATAAGACATTTGTCTACAACTACTTCACAAGATGTTCATGTGAAATCTGAGATTTTGAATTTTTTCCTGACATTGGAAAAAATATTAAGTATTACATTTCAGGGAAGAAATAATAATCATTTGGATTCTTCAAAATATTTTGTGATACAAGGGATTGGTTTCAATTGGAAGAAAGTTTAACCAGAAAAATCCATACCAGCTTTCCCAGCGACCCCTGGTGCCGAGTGAAATCCTTTATACTTAGAAACCAGATATTCTGTGATTGGTATTTGCAAATAGCTGCTTCACTGAATGGGGGCAACTTTAACCCGAAAGCTGTGGCTGTGCTCAGAGATTATTTTTGGCAATGTGACACTGGTATTGTCCACCCCAGTATTCCATACAACCAGCTGCACTGTGCCACTGCCAATTTATGTATTTATTTTTAAAAAGCAGAGAGTATGAACATCACAAAGACTCAAAAAACTGTTTGTGCCACAGCTTCTAGCATGAATAATCAGACTTGATTAGCTATGGTGATATTGTAAAAAACCTGCAATATTCCTAACCTATCTTACTTTCTGCTGAAGTGAGGAATTGTGCTGCCAGCCTGCTCCCTAACCTTCTGAGACTTTGAGGAGTTATTGTGGATTAAGTGTCTGTGGTTTGCTCTCTGTCTTTCTGCTATCAGCCCAAAAGGAAGAGTTTGAAATATGCTGGAGCTCATCACACACAAGCTGGATGTCTGATGGGCAGAAAAGGAGAGGGAGAGGGAAAAAACCAAAAATGAAGACGTTCTTATGCTGGAGTGTTTTTGACTGTAATTACCTCAAGACCTCTAGGTATAGAAAAGCTGCTGGGAGACACATGGAGAAGAAAATAAGGACTAGAAGGAAGCTGCACCAAAACCAGTTTATAGCTAGAGAAAGTGGGGTTTATATCCCAGCCACCAACAGTGAGCCTTTGGAAATGTCTGAGGCATTGGCTTCTGGTCACATTTCCAGTAGCTGATGAAGGTTGATCATTACCTTCTCTCTTTATTACCTTGACCTGTATCTCAGCCTATGCAATTTAAGCTGTTACAGTTAACTGTTTACTGCATTTTTCTAGTGAAAATGTTTTTTGGGAGTGTTTCCACCCCTCTCTGATTTGAATTTTGGAGTTAGTTTAGTGTGAATCACATGACAATAGTATTACAGGTCACTGTAATTATTCTGCACTCTGTCCAATTAAGATGGTGTTATATCTGATTTATGCACTTCATTCAGGAACCAAGCAATGGGCATGTCAGCAATTATTAAGAACAAATAACTCAATGTAAAACACACGACACCAACCATAGTCCCATGCACGAACAGGGCAAGACAAGGCAAAAGCCTCAAAGCTCTGTGGTTTGATTTCTGCATTTTCTATAGAACACACTGTGTGTTCACCTAGTTTGATTAATCTTGTCCAGAAGCTGCCAGAGCTATGGGAGGCTCAGGGTTGGAGGAAAGGCTGTGAGGGGGCTGCAGCAATAATGAGCTTGTTCACTGCTTCAGAGCCAAAAGCCTGCCATGGGCATCCCTGGAGCTCAGCCACTGCCCTCCTCCTCCTCCTCAGCCACGGGAGAGTGAAACCTGCTCTGCAGAGTGGCCTGGGGATTCATTCCTTTCTGTACAATGAAGTCAATGATTCAGTGCTCCAAGACAGGGAAAATGAACAAACTCCATAGGCACAGAATGGAGTCTATTAGGAAATGAGTGGTTACAGGCATCAGGAAAGGCACAAATGAGACAGGGAATGCAGTAACAAAACAGGAGAGGGTGGGGGGAGACCAGGAAAGCAGAATGAGATTTTGCTATAAAAGCCACCTGCAGACACATATACAAAAGAAATGAGAACAAGACAGACAAAAGAAGTCTGGGAAGTCAAAGGGGAAAAAAGAGAAAATTGAGAGCAAAATATAATAATAGCTGAGCATTTTCAGATACTCAGGAGAAAAAGATATGCCCTGAACTAACTAAAATTGAAAATAACAGTTATGAAAACAGGAGAAATCTGAGTGATTACAGAATATCAGTATAAAATTGCTCCCCTCCCATCCATAACTACACTGACACAAGAAGCATATTTGCCTCTTTGTTCTTGAGTGTAAAATACTTAATTATCAGACCAGCTCATCCAGCATTGTGAATCCATGCTCGTGTTCCTGCAAGCCTCACCAAGAGAAGCTGCAGGGGCTGTTTCTGAAAAATCCCACTTATGAAGGAGACCTAAGGATTTCAGTAACTTGACTATGGCTGTAAAGTAATTCCTTTCAGTTTCTTCCTGGATAATAAGGCTGTTCTCCACTCAGGACTCAGGACTGAGCCTCCTGTTGGGGTCACACTCAAACCTTTGCCCTGTGTATTTGTTCTTGCCTCTCTGTAGGTTGTCCCACTGTAATTGAATTGACCCTCACAGAGGTTTTGTGTTTGGGCATTTTCTTACACCTTTATAACTTGAGGTTTTTGTGTCTTTGTAGGTATTGTGATGCCATTGTCATTGTCTTTATTTACGTTCTTCACCCCTTCCTTCAGATTTGCATTAAATGTTGTATTTTAAAGGATATTCTTATTCACACCCAGCCCATGCAAGGGTTTGTTCTGCAGAAGGGAGTGCATCAAAATCAGGGTGCCATGCCCGTGAGACAGTGCCCAGTTTGTGCACACACACTGACACGTGTGGTCCCTGCAGCTGGACAGGCACTCTGCCCAACCAAATCTGTGACAGGAGGGTGCAGGACCCCCAGCCATACTGACATGCAAAACAGTCTGTGAGAGGTGTGTGCTTATCCCTCACTCTAGGGGTTATTCCCAGAAACAGCAAAGCAGGTTAGGACCCAAAACTTACAAACTTGAACCCTTTTTTTTGTATTTCCTGTTGTAAATATCAATGGCCTTATCCACCACATAGCTGAAAAATGGTATTTCAGCTCTTATCAAATTAATGGCATTTTGCTGCACCATTTTCCACAGTCTAGTACAAGTCCTAAACTGAAAAATGTTCCTCTCATCTAATCTTAATTTCTCTGCCTTGCAATTTAACTGATTATTTTTATAAGAACAGATGCTTGCAACCCGACTTCTTTATCATTCATTATTGTAAATGCTTTCTTACCACTTTTTAAATACTCTTCTCTTCTCTGAAATAATACTTTCACTCCTTTCAATTTTTCCAATCTTTTCTCATTACTGCTGCCTTTTCTCAACACTTGGAGCCTTGCAATGCAAATTCTGGGATGAGGTTCTACCCTCGGTAACCCACAGAGCTGTGTTCTGTACATAATCCTGTTGTAAGTCATCCCTATATGTCTTTGTCCCTTAAGATCTGCAGACTTTTTTGTTTTCTCATCAGTGATGAGAAACAAGTCATGTGAGTACTTGCCTTGCCCCTAAATGTGATAGCTCTGAGACAATACATATTTTTCATGGCAATTTATGCTAGTCAGTGATCTGTTCTGTCTCTGCACCATATCACAAAAACATTCTTGTAACACAGACAACCTACCCATCTAATCACAATCACAGAAAAGATCTGAGATGAGTGGGATGGCATTTCATCCAGCAAAAAAAATGTTTCTGTTTAATGGAAGTGACAGTCTACAGTGTAAACACGTGTCATCAAAATCCTGTCTTATGCCTTTTGCTGTCCTCGCAAGTCATTGTAGGACTCAGTCCCGTGGTGCCACTGAGTGTGGGAGTCTCTCAGCACACTCACCTCTGGTGCTTCATGCTTTATATTCACTTCCTGCACAGTTAACCTCTTGCTCTGCTGCTGTCTCCCATGATAAAGGTTGTGTGGTCTTTGACAGATAACCTCAGTGGATGTCTGAGGATGAGCTCTCCTGGCCAGTGCAGAGGGTGCAGGAACATCTCCAGGTGCACAGGCAGAGTGGAGGCACTGAACTCCTCTGGCCCCGTGGTGCTGGGGCTGTGCTGGCAGCACAGAGCAGAGGCAGCTGAAGGACACCCAGCCCTGCGTGGGTGGCTGTGCACCAGCAGGGTGCCCAGTGCTCTCTGGCACCAAGGGATGGACAGGGTGCAGCTCTTGGCACCTTGCTGATCTCCTTTGAGACACCGATGAACAAGGGTAATGTGGGTACAGTCTTCATAAGAAAGAATTATGGCAGGGAGATTCATGAGCTGATGTTCAGGGACAACGTCTTTCATCTGGACGTGGGAAAGAAGGTCAAGGAGCCAGGTCACAAAATCCATGCTGCTGTGCCTTTGGTGCTTATCTTAGGAGGAGCTGATTTTCCAGGCAGGAGAATGAACTTCAGAGACGTCTCAGTGAGCTGTGTAGTGACAGTGCTGCTGCTGCTCAAACAATGCCCCGTGCCTGTTTTTTTAAATGTCAAAATTCCCAAGTTTCCTTCCAGTGCAGTGGAATTCTCTGCTGCTGTCAGATGAAGGTAATGCTATCTACACACACTCCAAACCAGATGGACTCTTCATTCAGAATACTTTTATCTGAAGTGAAAATGAGCACAGCACTAATTCTACAATACAAATCCTCCCTCTTCCACCCCTTTAATTTTCTATCTACATCCTTCAGGCACTTGCCTATGTGAAAGTCAGAGATAGTATTTCTTTTAATAATGGTATAAGGGGTAGGTGAATGGGTGGGAGTGGAGTTGAAACATAAAAGAAGGAAAATCAATAGCAATGTGGCCAAAGAGATGTGAGGCTCCATCTGTGTCCAGTCAGGGAAGAATTCTCAATGTTCCTGTAAATGGGCCTTTTTCTTACTAAATGTGCTCCATCTNATATATATAAAAATAAATAAAAGGATGTTATGCCTGTGAGCTCTTCTGAACTCATTGTGACAGGTTCCAAATGGGGAAAGAGACAACTGCATCTTTGTGTATAAGTTAAAATCAAGACCTGCAGACTGAAGCTTCCCACTGTCTTCTAGATGAAGTCTCTGATGCTGCAAGGTGCTGAATTCTCTGTGGTCACAGGGGTTTAGGAGATGGGGCCTTCATCATGTTTCAGGTTTGGGCTCCTTGTTTCTGGTCAGGCTCCAAGTGTGTAGGAGCAGAGTTCTGTGGAATCAGTTGGCTGTTTTACTGCCATCCGAGGAGGGTGGGAGTGGAATATCACTGGCCTTGTGACTAAACTGGCTGGAAGCCTCTCTCCTCTGCCTTTCATTTCCCTTGGGCTCCATGCTGTGCCATCACGCTCACATCCTTGTAATATTTTCTGGGCTCTTGCTTTGCAAAAGAGCTGCAGTCTGAGGTTGGTTTTCCATGTAGACTTTTATTATGTGACACCGGATCTCCTTTTATGAAGGTTATTTTTATGTCCTCTGGAGGTTTGCTTTTCCATCATAATTACTCACAACCTGACAGACTTATAATCCTCTGATAGGATTTGTGACATTGTAATCTTCTCTACAGCTACCCATTGTGGCTTCACAAACAGAGGATTATAACCTCTAAGAAGGCAATAAGCAGATGAACTCTGGAGATATCAGGACCCTGCCTTCATATCAATTTCCAGTGCTTGAGTTGTGGGAGGGCAGGGAGCAGTGCTGTGTTCTCACTCCTGCCCACGTTTCTGGTTTTCTTCATCTTCTTTTGCCTCAAGTAGCAGAGTTGAGAAATTAATTAAACCCACCAGTTATACACACTTTGAGCACTGCAAATATCCTTAGCTATGCAAATTAAGAAAAGATAAATTCAGCAAATTTGACTTACACAACAGAATTTTTTTTCCCAGAAGAATGTTCTTTATACTTTCCCATAAGGTAGCAGTTGTTTTACAAATCAAACATTCCTGCACCTTTCCCCAGAAATAAAGAGTCTGCTAAGATGTACCAGCCAGCACAGATCCGTTGTTTTGACTGCTTTGTCTTTCAATGAGATTACTTTCTTTGCAGCAATTAATATTCTCTTACACAATGGGAATGGGCCTGTCATTATAATGTTACTCTAAATATTTGTATGCCTTATTTATTGTTTTCTTTCACTGTAATGGTTTGAATACATTAAAAATTGCCTTGCTTCAGGCATTCCATTAATTTGTCTATTAGCTATCCATTTACCATGTACTAACAGTTTAGAAGGAAAAGACCAGGCAGTATAAAATTATAGAAGCCAACTCCATGCCTTTGTTATTTACTGTTATAACAAAAGCAGTAAGTCAGCAGTGCCTTGCCTGTAGCTTGTGGGTAACAAATTCTCTGCAGGATTCTCACATCATTCAAGGGGAAAGGCAATTAAGAGCAAGAATTAAGGCAGACAGAGAGTTAAAACCGGGAGGAAGTTGCTCACTGTTGTTCCCATTCAGCCAGCAAAGGTGGAGGACAATTCCTCTAGTGAATCATCTGGTTAATGTGAGGCTTAAGAAATATTTTGCTTCAATATTTACCTTACCTGAAGCACATCCCAGTGGCATCTTCTGTCCTGACATACCTGGCCCAGCAAAGTGAATGAGTGTGCTTTTTACTTTCTGGCATAATCTAATTTACTCTTTTAGAGCCTCTCTAAAGAGGAAATTATATCAGGGACTACAGTGAAACTGTAACATCCAGTTATGGATCTCCCCTTTCCCAACCCTCATGTGCAAGTCTTGTTAATGTCAGGTTGTTAGTCTCTGTTAAGCAACCAAAAGCTCAGAGAAAGAAGATCAGGGAAGAATTAGACTTCTGTTCTCAGATAAATAGTCATAATTTGTTATCTTTTAAAACAGCCTAGAACAAAAGTTATTGCTTATGAAGCAGGTTGCATGTTCTCCTGTTGCACAGACTCACAGGAAATACAAATGACTGGCTTTCCAAAGGATGATGACTGTTCCTTGTGCTGCAGCATTTTCTGTATTCTGAAGTCCCGGCACCACAGAATGAGTGTTTTAATTCTTCTCACATAGAATGATTAGAGGTTTCAGAAATCCAGCCTTTCTGAGCACATCTTTCTTGAGGTTTGGCATCTCATGTCTTCTCATGTGTCTCATATCTTGCAGGATATGTACTTAATTATGCCCCCTAAAATACAGTTTCTTCTCTGGCATCATAAGAGTGTTGTTGATCCATTTTTGCCCTCAATCCCCTAAAGCCCAGAAATCCTTTTATGTCAGACTGCTCTTCACAATGATTGTTCTTAAACACAGAAACTTGTGTCTCATTTAATAGGAATGCCTCTTGTTTTTCACTCCATGTTTCAGCTTTTTACAATCTTTTCAATTCTAATTCTGTCCTTCAAAATCTTTGAAACACCTTCCAGCTTGATGGTGCTCACAAATATAATAAGTATATGTACACTGTCCCATTGTCCTTCTCATTACTGAAAATACTGGAGGCAGAATAAATCACTATAGAACTCTGTTCACTGACTCCTTCCATTAAAAATAGAAATCATTTGGGATTATTCTCTGAAAGCAGTTTTCAGACAATTTTGCACCAACCTTTTAGCAACAGCTTCTGAAATCCTATTAAAAATCAGGGTTTTTTTACATCTACAGCATTCTCCCATCCAAAGGGCCTGTTACATTCACATGAAAGGGAATTGCTCAGGTTAAGCTCCATTTGTTCCTGAGAAATCTGCATTAGTGGTTATTCATTACCATGTCCATTTCTATTCCTTTCTCCCTTCCTTTCCCTTGTCCCTTAATTCATGAATTAAATGAATACTGAATTATTTTAATTGTGTTCTGTTCTAAGGCTCAACAGCACACCTTGGTTTTGAGTGCTTTACAGAATTTCATCCACTGGGTGAATTCTCAAGGATGGTCCTTTTTCCATGTGCAGGTGAATCCGTCTGGACCATAAAACAGAAACAATATCATTTTTCCAAGTTCTCTTCAAACCTGCCCCTCTTTTCCTCAGGTGTGACCCCTTTTCTGTTTTCTGATGTTTTTTTGTTAGCTTCTTGAAATTGGCTTTTTTTTTTTTTTTTTTTTTTTTTTGTGAGTAGTGGTGTCCTGTCTTCCAAAAGGGACAATTTGATTCTCTGAATCTTTAGATGTTAATTTCTAGTAACTAAAAATAAATCAAATTTTTAAAAGTAGTATTTTGGAGCCCTATGTATGCTTGTCTTTTAATCAACCCCTTATCTAAGCAGGTATTTATATGAGCCAGAGTAATTTGGATTGGCCCTTTATGTAGAGTAATATCCTAACATTTAGCTGCTTAGTTATGATGTTTTCCACATTGTTACTGCAATAATTTCTAGAGCTGAATTATTTTCTATTTACATAATGTTGTTTTATTCAAATATATGCACAAGAGTTTCAGGGGAAAATAATTAGGTGAGACAGCATCAGACAAATAACTCCTTTTGAAAAAGAAAATGCAGTCTTTGGTGGGGGAATAGTGTATTCCTAACATCTCTGAGATTTAGCCCATCTCATTTGCTTTTGGACACTGAGGTGAATCTTCAAATCTAATAATGCAAGCAAAGCAGCCTGGGTGTATCCTATGTGAGTAAACACAGAGCTGATCAGTGTCCAGCTGCAGGTTTGAAAGTGAATCACTGCCAGCCCTGTGGCTGTGGAATGTGGTACCAGGGCATCTTGTGGAGAGGAGTCTGAATGGGGCCCGTCTCCTGTTCACAGAGCCCGGCACTGTCCCCAGAACAGAGCTGGTCACTGTCCCCAGAGCAGAGCCCGGGAGTGTCCCCAGAGCGGAGCCTGGCACTGTCCCCAGAGCAGAGCTGGTCATTGTCCCCACAGCAGAGCCCGGGAGTGTCCCCAGAGCGGAGCCTGGCACTGTCCCCAGAGCAGAGCCCGGCAATGTCCCCAGTGCAGAGCCCGGCACTGTCCCCAGAGCGGAGCCTGGCACTGTCCCCAGAGCGGAGCCCACCTCACACCATGGCTCTGTCACTCTCATTTATTCACAAATGTGTCCTGGTGCAGCCACTGATGACATTTCAGCAAGAGGTGAAATAACTCTGTTTCATGCTTAGGCACTAGAGACAAGAAGTAATAGGAAATGAAGAAACAGATTTTAAAATACACTTTCCCTTTTGCACCTAAAATTGTGGATTTCAGAACCCATCCTGGTGAACAGGGAACCGATATCTGTCCATTTTCCCCCTTGGAATTACCACCCAGGCATTTACTAGGAGAGGTGACTATTTTTTTACTTGATTATACATTGCAATTTTTAAAGGAAATTAATATCGTATTACAAGATACCATTTATTTTATTATTATAAATAATCTTAAGGACTATATAAACATATAATAAGTGACTTCAGCTTTCAGATTCTTTGATTTTCTCTACTGATGATATACATATCCTTTTGAAGGAAGTGCCAAGTAGATAGGAGAGTGGAGAAAAAGGAGGACAGAAAATCTTTCCATAATTAGGACACAGACAATCCTGTATCAACAGGAACTTTATATTCCTATTTAACATTTCAGTAATGATCCCATTTCATTTTGAACCTGCGGACTTAAAAGACAACTGTGAGAGCTGCTGCCTCACCCCCCATGTTATTTTAGGAACCTCTTATGTGTAATTTCTGTGATCAATAACATCCCTGCACATACCCTGACGTGCAGCATAAAGATGGCCTAGTTCTATTTTTGCATTTTAATGGCCTTTTGCCGACTGACACCTCTACTCTTAAAGAACAATGATGAATATATGTCTCAATAAATGAGAAAACCTTACTGCTTTGGAGAAGCAAATTTCAGCGGCTTTTAAAAGACTTCCCCACCTGAACAGAGGCTGAAACTGCCCACCCAATTGCAATCTTTTTGCCAAAATGAAAATATTTTCTTCTAAGTAGTCTTTACTGAAAACAGTTATCAAAATCACTGCAGTAGGCCAGGCCCAGGTCCCTGTTCCTCTGGGAATGAGGCTTAATGGGCCATATTATATGGGCATGTTGTACAGGCAAGAAGAACAACTCTGAGCTGACAGGAGGAGAAGGGTGGAAAAGCCTCTGCCTGTCCTGTGGTGGAGTCAGGATGGGTTAGTCCTGAGCAGGTGAGCCTGCAGGGACTGCCCTGCTCTGAGCTGAGAGGTGCTGCAGGTGCCCTTTGTGGGTGTGTGCAGAACCCTGCAGGTGCCCTGTTTGGGTGTGTACAGAACCCTGCAGGTGCCCTGTTTGGGGGTGTGCAGAACCCTGCAGGTGCCCTTTGTGGGTGTGTGCAGAACCCTGCAGGTGCCCTGTTTGGGTGTGTGCAGAACCCTGCAGGGCCCTGTTTGGGTGTACACAGAACCCTGCAGGTGGCAGTGCTGCAGGACTGCAGCCAGGACGGTTCTGTTGGATCACTGTCCCAAGGGTGTGACTTTCTGCCTTGTGCTCCCTCCTCTCTCATCCTGCCGTGCCAGAGGCAGCCCTGACACCCCCAGTTCTTCCAGCCAGGGAATTGTACTGGTGTCAGCTTTCTCTCAGAGCCTTATCTTCCTGTATTGTTTATTTCTGTTCTACATTAGCCTAAGTCAGACCTTTTTCTGTCTTCCTCCTCCCTATAAGGGAGGTAACGACTGCTCAGCTGTGGGGCATCTTCTGCATCTCTTCTCTTGGATTTAGGGCTGTCTGTGCTACATTTCCCTCACAAACACCCGCCCACAGGTGTCTATGCTGGGTCAGAGGGGCAGGAATAGGATACAGACCTAGGAAAGTGTCTCTAGCCTAACATTTTGCTTCCACTTATGTGTGTGTCTACAGCAAAGAAAGTTGCCTCCATGAACTACTTGTTGGACAGTTTATTTTCTTTTTTCTGGAATTGAAAAGTACTCTTTCATGAAGTCTCTCTGTTAGTAGGTTATTCCTTTTATGGCCTCTATTTGCTTACTATTCTCTTCATTTGTCTCTCTTCTTCATTACAAACTGGTGTATTGTATAATTTGTAAGCTGAGGCAGAAGTATAAAAACGTAGATCTGATATTTTGAAAACTGTCTTATTTATTGTGAAGTTTTGATCAGTGCTCAGGCTTTACTTTGCTCTTGGTGGAACTGACACTTTTTGAGAATGGGAGAATCAGAGATATTTAGAACATTTCTGAAGCTCTATCTGAATGTGTTTTATGAACACCTACTTTAATGGAGTTAGGCCAATATTTATAAACTGAATTTCAGTAGTTCAGCACATCTTCAGTAGTGGTACCTCAGCGCTGCTCAGTTTACAAATGTGCTGCTGAGGAATTAAATTCATAGTACCTTTTCCCTCCTCAGCACAGTGCACTGCCTGTGTTTATTTGCATTTCTCATGGCCAGTGTGCCCTGGCCTCACACAGAAACCCCGTACCCCAGTGGGCACATCTCACCCCATCCATCTCCTTCACCCTCCTGACAAGACCAGCTTATCAGTTTCCTTACAGAGCTGTGTTTTGTAATGTCAATACGAAGTAACTGAGATCAAGAACCCTTTTCACAAAAGCCACTGAATTAAAATGAGTTGTTAAATTAACTTTCAGTCCCTTAAAAATGAACATGGGTTGCTTTTGCACTGAAATCTTGAAGGTGGGGTGGTTGTTATCCCATGACATTTCCCTCAGCTCTGTCTTTTATGAAACCACAGGAACTTTATTTCCAGTCTGGAATAGAACCACTCTCACTGGTGTCTGTACCGTGCAGCATTATCGTTCCTAAATGAGGCAATGTACTAGGGACTGACTTCTCTGTCTTGGGGATTCTTCTTTGTTTATTTAGTTACTATGCAAACAAGAAGCTGTTGTCTTGCAGTCCTTTACCTCTCAGTGGGGTGAGCTGGATGGGTTTACAGGATGTGAGGAACCTTTCCATACAGGACCCTTTCCCTCTTGTTGAATTGCTACTTAAACAGAAATACTGGGTGTTGGGTTTCAATAATTTGTTACAGTGCCACTACATCAAATTTAAGTTCTTCTAAGAACCCTAATTAGCTGATACAAAATGATGAATGCGGGACTGCTAATGATGCTAATTAACAGTGCTGTTGAACCCAAGTGCATTTGGCATGAGAACAACACCCAGGACAGATTTTGAGTCTGCCCAGTGGTACCTGCCTGAAGTGAAATGTCAGATGGCAGGCTGAGTAGGGGACACAGCTTATATCCCTTTAGAATCCAACCTCTCCTGTCACGTCTGTCTCCTTATTAGCTGGACTGTTGTCACTCACTGGTCTTTCACAGTGCAGTTCTTTATCTCAAAAACTAAGTACAGGCCCAGATGGAAAAGTAAAATTGATGCTTCTATTCTCAGAAATTTCTAGTTATAACCCATTACTCTGCATACATTATTTTTAATGGATTGCAGAATGCTTCTTTAGCTTTCTCAGAGTGTCTTCCAAGAACAAGGCTTTGTGGACTCCTGCCAGGCACACACACGTATGATTTGTATGCTGTCCTTTTATTTTATTGTTGGGAGCAAAACTGTCTTGGCAGCAGCTTTGCTGCTCTTCCTTCAATCCTGTCTTGCTCTAGAACTTGCAGAAGCCCAAGTCTTGACCTTCTCTGCCTTAGAGTCAAATACAGGCAGGTGCTCAGGGCCCTGTTTTCTGTGAACTTTCACTTATGGCAGATTAAATTACCAGTCCCTGAAAACTGAAATTCTGGGCACAACATTATCAACAGGGGCTAATGATGGGGTCAGGTTTTCATCCCTGCGACTGTTACCTGCCTGAAGGGCTTTTGCTCCTGGGCAAGAACCTTTGTGCTCAGCTGACTGAAGCAATGAACTCTTTCAGTGTTACATAGATTATTATGAACACTTTCCCATGCAGTCTTCTTTTTATTTATTTATTCCTGATGTGCTAAGAATCTGCCAGGCAGAAAAAGGCACAGACCCTGCCCTAATGGGAGCCTGCTTGAAGCTCTGATATTTGCATGCCTGTGAACTTCCTCTGTGACCAAAGGCAATGTCCTTGTATTAATATATTAATTCCGTCAGAACTATTGCTTCTCACAGCATGGTACTGTAAATAATTTCTGTTTACAATAATGGATCATTACTCAAACTTCCTACAGAAACTCAATATGCTATAAGTGGTTTTCCCTTTGTATTTAGTATAATTTACCTCCAACGTTAATCAATGCTACCATAGGAAAATTCTCTCTGTATTATATATTTACAGCCGAAAATACTGTGGTTAATAGTTCCTTTCCAGTATAATTACAGATAAATCATATAGCAATCATTTAGTCTTCTCTTCTGTATCTTAACCATGGATTTTTGGACCATGTTCTAATCTTTTATGTAGAATTTCTATGACCTATTAAACAACAGTCATGTTTCACCCAGGGGTGGTTCTTGCTGATGTGATCCCTTTGCTTGCTTGGTAGAGTAACCTGCCTCTCTTTCTCCACCCTTCCCAGGAGGAAACAAGGAGGTCTTTAGTTCAGCAGTAGTCGTGGACTCAGAGTCCAGTCCCTCCATTCCCAACTCCACCACAGTGACTTTGTGTGCTCATGGGGAAGTCACCAAAAGACTTGGCAATGTTAACTGTACACCTAGACTGGTTTTTGGAAACTCTTCATATACTTCTGCCAGTGGATTTTTTGCATTTTCAGTCAGAGAATTGTTATAACACAACAAAGTTTTTTCCATTTAAACTGGTCTATACAGACTTTCTGGGAGTTTGTGTTTGCTCACTGCACTGGTCTGGCAGAATGGATTCATGTATGGTTGGAAAACTAAGGGTGACTATGAGGCAGCTTAGTAGGAATGGTTTAGTTTCCAACAGGAAAAAATGGTTGAAATGTATATGATGATATCCTACAGCCTTGTTTTAGCAAATAGTTGGGAACAAAAATCAAGATAGACTAAACATTATAATCAAGGAAATAACAATAATATCTCCAAGAGAGATGAATTTGCCATTCTAATACAGCACATCCAGCCTTTCCACATCCAGTACAATCCACACAAAGTGTATTTTTGTAGCCAGAAACTCAGATGTCTGGATTAGAACTTGTGATCTTAATGCATAGAAAGCATATGGACAAGTAACCCCTGTTTTATTTCAGCAGCAAGATCTTTTTGATTAAATTCTGTATCTGGCAGAATCACTTATATGCACAGAGAACCACTAATGTTTGGTTATCTCCCCCAGTGCTTACAGGAATTCACATCAAAAAGCCCCAAATAAATGGAAAAAAACTTTGAAATGGAGTTTGTCTTTCGTTAAACACCAGTTGTCCTTGCAGTTCAGAGTGAGCAACTGAGTATAAAAGGTAGAGAGTATTATATACACAGACACAGGATCAGGTGTCAGAACAGCTTCTCTTCTGAACACTCTGTCTGACTTACATTGGGGTTAACAAATGCTCAGCAATCCTAATTTCTTTCAGAAAGTTGTAGGAGAAAAAGGATGTATGTATTTCATTGCTTGTTGGTATTTCATTGCTTGTTCTGGATATTAATGATGCAATATTTCCATTTCCATGCAGAATATGGAAATTAGAAGTATGTCCAGCTTCTCCTCATGTTTTTGTTAGGTTTTGTTTAAATGTTTGCAACTCAGGTGTATTTCCAAGCCACAGCAAAATCCTGTGGTTTGCCTGCGATCAGCATAAGCTGGAGAAAGCTGTTCCACTCTGACACTATTGTCCCACAGATAAAAACTGTAAGAATTCCTCCCTGTGTGTCAACAGTTATTGCATTTATTGAAATAGATTGTCAGATCTTTCTCTCTTCAGATTGCAGACAGACCCAGAAGGCAGATAAATATGTGCTTAACTGCCAGTTATAAATCTGTTTGGCCTTGGCAGGACTAAAAAATGTAATAGGACTTTTCTGTCTCTCTGTTTGAAACTGAATAAGAAAAGAAGAAAGATTTTTCTATTATATTTTGGGTGGGTTTTTTTCCTTATGGCTGGATGAGCACCCTTTGCTTAGCTATTTCTTTTCACAAATAGTAGAGGCTCAAAGGGCATTTCTGTAATTTATTATACATGCATCAGTCCACTTGACTAGAGATTGGTGAAAGAACCTGACCTTTATCATGATAAAGGGAATATAAGCGAGGAACAAATTCGATGTTGTAGGCACTCTGTCTTGTAGGTGCATATGAGCATGTATTTGTTTTAGAACAGTAACTGTTGTCACTTCCTGGCAAGGTTTCCTTAGAGAATAATCCTTGTTCATACTGACACTTGGACTTCTTCCTGTGCATTTGAAACAGAGGCTTGAGAGATTTTGCTTAGCTAAAGACAGTTCTGCTTAAACGTGCCCAGGGGAGGGCAAAAGCTGCTGTAAGGGCCGGAGGCATCCTGTGAGAGGCAGATACGGACTCGGGGAGGGTCTGCTTTGGAGGAGAGGAGGCCAAGGGAGGGTCCCGAGGAGGGGACAGGGAGAGGGAGGAGCTGATCCCTTCTCCCGGGGGTCCAGGGAGGATGTGTGGGGTGGTTCAACGCTGCGCCAGGGGAGGGCTGGGCAGGTCTTTAGGGAGTGTTTCTTTCCCGGGAGGGTGGTCAGACACTGGAACAACCTCCCCAGAGGGGTGGTCAATGCCCCAGGGCTGGCAGTGTTCAAGGGCATGTGGACAGTGCCTTTAACCTGCTTTAACTTGGTCAGGCAGTGCAATGATCACTGCACTTCCCTTCCAACTGGAACAGTCTATTCTGTTCTATTATTGTATGCTGGAAGGTGCGAAAGAGAAAATGAATTAAACAATTAAATTCTGTTTTTTCAGAAGTATTTCTTTTCTATAAGTAAACTACGTGTTCTGTGCTTCAGGATATTAAAATAAGAGGCTTTTCTGGGGAGTGAAGGTGCAAACAGGTGCTGTGGTTTGTGATGAGTGAGCTCTTCTGCCAAGAGGCAGGTTGCTGACTTTTTGTTCATTTTACACCAGTTTGCTTGGGGAGCCACATTGATCAGCCTCTGATGTAATTTTGTGTATGACACAATAACACAGACAATATAAAGGGAGGGAACAAAGCACTACTTTGTATTTTAAATCTATATCTGTAAAATGCCAGCTTGAGTGCAGGAGCACACGTGAGTGCGAGGAGTTTCTGCATNAGCACTACTTTGTATTTTAAATCTGAACCTGTAAAATGCCAGTTTGAGTGCAGGAGTGAGAGTAGTTTCTGCACACAGATATCTCAGCAGGACAGCTGTGTCTGGGAGAGCCCAGCTCTGGTGCTTCTAAAGCCAAACCAGCCTGTTCCCAGCTAGACCAGGTACTACACATAATCATCTTGTGCCTTCAGACACATCACTCATGTGCACTCCTACACCACTTGAGGGCAAGAAGGGACAAGAGCAGGCTTCCACCCGTATTATTTTATTTTCCATATGGGACCCACTTGACAAAAGTGCTTGAGCACAATGTATTAAACATCTAAAGCCATCCCACACAATGGCACTCTGCAGGCACCTTTGTCTTTTCCTGGCGAAAGACCACATAACCTCAGTCTAGTCCCTGATGGTGGCTCATTTTCGTTGTGTGTGGGGTTTGGAGAAACCCCCAGGTCCCAGCAATATGGTTTACAGGAACTGCTGCTTTCAGGATTCAGCCCTTTGCAGTTCAACCTTCAACCACGCAAGCTGATTATGCAGGGAAATAGCCAAGAATTGCATGAGGCACTGGAAAACATGTTATAAAATTTTAATATATCCTCCTCCAAATAGCTTTCGTTCATACCTATTTTTAGGTGGAATTCAACTAAGAATTATCAGAGCCAATATCAACAGCACAATGATACAGCTGCACATAGCCATAAGAAACAGCACCTGTTAATAACCTAAATCATTCTATCACTCCTGTATGCTATTGGGGTGACTGTTTGCAAGAACAGAGTGAAGAGAGATGTGCTAAAGCTCTAAAGTTTGGGTAATTATTGTACGTCAGCAGCAGTTCTGTGTGAGCCAGGACAGCCACCCACTCCTACACTCGGAGCTGTGTAAGACTAAACGGGCATAAATGTGTTGATATATTGTAGCCAGTGATTGTATATGTGTCTGCTTCACAGGAAATCTCTATTTTTACTGTGTAATGTTGTAATCATTGGAAGAATAAAAGAAAAAACCTCGTAGAAAGAATTAAAAATACACAGCCTGGAAAGGAATTAAGGTAAAACAACTGGTTGCTTGGGAAGGTCAGCCACCCTCTCAAGAAAAAGCCAGCTGAATCCTTCATTCAGGGTGTAATTTTTTTTTTTTTTGAAAGCACCAAAGTTAGAAGTGTTAATGAAATGTAATAATTCAGAGAAAATACAAAGAACTATAATTTATGTTCCGTTAAATTATGAATTCACTTTTATTCCCCAAACCACTTGAAGCTAAAGGAGTCTGTGCAGAGACCCGAAG
Organism: Daphoenositta chrysoptera; assembly: GCA_013397915.1. Lineage (NCBI taxonomy): Eukaryota > Metazoa > Chordata > Aves > Passeriformes > Daphoenositta > Daphoenositta chrysoptera. The sequence goes on along the minus strand of VZRO01007986.1, from coordinate 73,716 downwards.
CCCTGTAGTAAAACTTAAAGCACATGGCTTAACTCTGATGAATCTCAAATGAATAGTACAGATTTCAAAACAAAGCACAACTAGAACAGCCTCTTGAATGTCAACTAACTACAAATATCATGATCCTCATGCAAGAAGAATATTGAGTCTTAATCCTAGCTGTGTAAAATTATATCAGATTCAGTGGCGAGTTCGTGTTTTCCTGTGGTGGTATCAGTGAGAGGAAAAATACACAGAAATAAATGTCCGTGGGCAATTAAATTGTAATTGCTGCTGGCATTAATGACATTTATTATTCATGTGTTTTTTCCCCACTCCTAAATAGCATAGAATTATGAGTATTTTTTTGTTCTTTAAGAAGAGTAAAATGACAACTAAAAATTTAAATATTGTAAATTTGTGTAATTATAATGTTTCTCTCTTGTCCCAAGTCTTCAGAAACAGACTATTTCACAAGTCTCACAGAATGCTGTCGTTTATCTCTTGGTTGTTCTTAGTGTGAAATCCACTGGGCTCTAATGCTGAGCACATGAAAGCTCGTGGCATCAGGCCTGGGTCCCAACGATGGGATCTCTGACAAGGGTGCATTTGCAAGGGAGCCTGGTGGGGACAGGCCTCCAGCTTTCCTGGAATCTGGGATTTGGAGCCTCAGCTAAAGCTGCTCAGAAATGCTGTGAGTGGAGAGGGCTGATTTGCACAGATCAAAGCAGCACCCAGGGGCAACGTGGTTTTAACCAAAGGCCAGTGAAGAATGGCCCTGGTTTGGAGATTCTGTTGGGCTCAGCGAGCACCTGTGTTCCCTGCCCAGAGCTCAGAGCTGCTCCCAGCTCCCCCAGCCTCTGCCACACATCTGAGGAGCTGCTGGGAGATGGCTCCAGCTCCTGCCTGTTGTGCAGGGTGCCCACGTGGCACTGGGATTTTGGCTTGCAGCTCCTCAGGAGTTGGTGTCCAGCTCCACAGCTGTGTCCACGAGATGCAGCACAGCCCGTGCTGGTCTGGCCTTTTGCAGGCACTGCTGAAATACTTATTTTTCATCCAAACCAGAAACAAACCAAATTCGGAAATTTCAAAACCCTTTCAAACACAAAGCATAATCTGCTCCCCTTACTTAATTGCTCTGGCTTGTACCTACAGTAGTGTTTTCTTCTAGTAGTAAAAAAAAAAAATAAAAAAATAAAAAGGGAAGCATATTCAGCTGTTAATGAGCAATAATATACATCCTTGATTTCTCTGTCTTGCAACTACTATCTCCAAAACAAACCCAAAGTGCAGGACATATTCTCCTGGAAAATGCATAAGCAGGAAAAAAAAAAATCATATAAACAAAGTTGCAAAATCTCTTGAAAATCTAATTGCACTAGAAAAGCATCCTTCAGCAACCGACGTTTTAATAGGAAATAACTCAGTATTCTGCTGACCTTTACAAGTTTAGCCTTTATATAGGAATGAACTGTTTGAAAAATGTCTCTAATTCAGTTGTCACAAACAGGCACCAGAATGTGGTTGATCTGTTTCATGAGCAGAGGCTTCATTTTGATTTTTCACAAGCACCAAGTTTGGTCTTGTGCTGTCTCCCATAGTTCTCAGCTGCCTGATCACATTTATTTCCTCACAAACAAAAGGCTGCTTGAAAAAACAATGTATGTGACTGAGATAATGAGGAAGATAATGGAAAGTAATCTTGGCAATTATTGTGGCTTACACACCAAAAAGCAGACCCTGTCTCATTTCCAGGAATCCCACAGTGCCAAGCTGGTGGGTGAAGGAGGAAGGATGCAGATTGCTGCTCACATGCACTTCCATAGATCCAGGAGGGAGAGGAATGCCTTTGATCCATGTGCTGATAGGCAGCAGCAGTGCAGAGTGCTGCTGCACAGCCAAGGTGTGAGACGTAATGAGAAAACATTGATGACCCAGAGAGCTCAGTAACAACAGCAACTCAGACTCCAGCTGTAGCTGGTCATTATGTAATGCCACTTGCTCACCCATTTGGACTCCTTTCGAATCAGATTGAGCTCCTGATTCATAGCAGCTAGCAGGACAAAATATATTAAACTGTGACAGAAGAAGGAAACATGAGGAGTGACAGACTGTCTGATACTGTAAGCCCTCAGAGCAGACAATGACAGAGATAAATATGAAAGAAACTAAATACCTCAAATCAAATTTTACTGAAAACGTGTGAGAGGGCGTGTAAGGACCCTGTTGTTATTAGAAACAAATAATGACAATAATCAGCAGAAAAAAATGTTATGAAGAGTATTCTAAACTACGAACTGACTTTCTGAACTGAACTGAACTTCTAGAACTAATTTCCTAGTTCTACTTATTACCAGTTCTTTTCTAAAGAATGTTTATGTAGGTGAGAAAGTATAAAACCCCTCTTTCTGTATTTCCTTAAAGGCAAAAGCATAACTGGACCTTGAAACTTCATTGCTTTTCTGGAGCTAATGTAGTGCTCCTTTTGTGGTGGCCACACTGCAGTGGTAGCAGAGGTTGTTTACAGCTGGACTTGCACCTCCTGCAGGTAGTTGCTCTGAAACCTGCTCCTGTGACACCTGCTCCTGTGACACCTGCTGTTACACTCAGATGGGGCACACTGAGACAGAGGAGGGGCACTGACTCCCAAATGCTGCACTTTGTAGGTAGCTTGGTCAAAGCTCCTCTCTCTTCTCCTGTTCCTTAGTCTATAAATGCACCAAAGATCAGGCACCAGGGGTGAGATTCTCTCTTGTAAATGGAGCAAACAGGTAGCAGCTATGGCGAGGGGGATTTATTTTTACATTGTTAGAAAGTTCCCAGTGTATTTTGACTGGCATGCCCTAAACCAGAGCAGCTTTTCCTCCCCAGGCCCAGAGGAGCCCTGTCCAGGCCCGGGCTTGCGTGCACTTTGCAGTGTGGCTGTGTTTGGGTGGCTGCACGAGAGCGTGTTGCATTTTGGCAGAACTCTGCACCCCAGAGCCAGAGTTCTGGGAGCAGAGCAGGGGATTGCAGGGTACCCCGGGCCCTGGGCTGTGTNGCCCTGTCCAGGCCCGGGCTCACGTGCACTTTGCAGTGTGGCTGTGCTTGGGTGGCTGCATGTGAGCCCAGTCCTCACGCACAGGGCAGCCCGTGGCGTTTGTGTTGCATTTTGGCAGAACTCTGCACCCCAGAGCCAGAGTTCTGGGAGCAGAGCAGGGGATTGCAGGGTACCCCGGGCCCTGGGCTGTGTGGCTCCAGAGCCACCCGGATCTCTGTGTCCCAGCACGGGACCTCCAGAGCCACCCAGATCTCTGTGTCCCGCAGTGGCAGGAGCGCCCTCGGGGGCTCGGAAGCGCTCGTGGCTGGCTCAGCGATGGGCGGGTGATTCATTTGCTGCAGAAAGTTCTCTCCCTGCTGCAGAGGCTGAGTGGGAAGGGAGCCAGCTGGGCTCTTCTTCAACTGGCGTGCACCAGCACATGAGTGTGAGTGGTTCTGATGGGGTCACAGGCACAGTAACAAGTATTATGCCTGTTGCAGTGAAGTGTATTTTGCCCAGTTTCCTCCCTGAAGTTCTATGTGAAAGGAGTCAGGAGAGGAGTGGAAGGACAGAGGGCCCAGCAGCACCACTGCCCGGCTGGGCACCGCAGTGAAGGGGCCCAGCAGGGCTCGTGCAGAGCTCCCGGCCCTCTGGGGCTCCTGGCTGCTGCTCCTGGCCCTGCCTGCCCCACGCCAGGGGCTGCTGTGGGAAGAGAGCAAATGCAGCTTTTCCAGGCCTGCTGGGCCACTGGAATGCCTGCAAAGAGCAAAAGGCTCCTAAGTTTGTCAGAGATCATGTTTTTTGCCCTTACAACTAGCTGATATGAGACAGGGAAGAATTGCATTTATTTGTCCCACGTTCTGTATATTTGAAGAAGCATTGTAGAAAGGCTGATGAAAAATACCTTTTTATTTATTATTTTTTTCCATTTAGTTTCTTTCTCCGCTTAGTTGCCAGTTTTTATACCCAGAATTGCAAACATTCAGCTCTTCACAAAATGACCTTTATAAAAAAAAAAAAAAAATAAAAGGGTTTAGGAGCAGAAATCAAAGCCTCTTTAATTAATGCCTCAGAGAAATGTTTTTATTTAATGGTTTCTTAATGCTAGTGTAGCAATATTATAGTGAAATATGTTAAGTTCCCTGCAACTTTGACTTGACTGATGACAAAAAAGGAAGCATATTCTGTCACCTACAGTAATCATCCCACCTAAAATATAATTATTTTTCCATATTTACATAATGTGCAGGTAGACTGCATGCTCCTTAATTGTACTGATGTTTATAACCAGTTGTTTAACAAGTTTATCATAACCAAGCTTTCATCCCAGGCATTCATCTTTCTACCCAGGCCCTCCAAAAATGTAGTGTTAAATTTAGCTATTACTACACCAAAGAAATTGTGGTATTTCTATTAAGTATGTGTTGGATTTCCAGGCAGTTGTAGACTTAAATAAATAGCTCTTTCCATTCAAACAAAATGAGGGAGCAGTTCTGTCTCTTTTTTGCATGTCCCTTTTTGATACAAGTTGAAATAGTGTCGCCTGCCGTCCGAGGCCTCTCCTAAATTCAGATGTAGGAGTTTGATTGATTTGTTAGTAACTGTGCATAGAAAGCAAGGAGATGAATTAGCCTTGGGAAAACAACTCGAGCTGCCAGCTCCAAGCTGCAGAGGAGTCGCCAGGGCAGCAGAGAATAGTTTTCCAAATGTGTTAGTAAAGGGAGCAGGAGAAAAAGATCAGTAGCTGATTAATCGTGTTGCTGGTGTTTTCAGGGACATAGGCTAATAGAAAACCAAATGTTAGGAAAATATGTTTCAAGGGAAGGCCAACAGAAAAATGAGAGGAATGCACCCACTGACAATGTTGTGTAGAGATTGAGAAGGATGTAGGAAGGAAAGAAAAGCAAATGAGAGGACAACTCATGAAGGAGCAAATGAAAACCACACAAATAATATTTTTTAAAGGTCATAACAACAAAAGAAGAATAAAATGAACAATAAATTAAAAAATTAGCTCCCTGAAATTGTGTTTTCTTGTGAGCAGCTGTTGTAGGTGTTGGGAGTTGCATGTAAATGACAAAATAGCAGAGTCATCGTGTCCTCAAATCATCATGTATAAACTGAATAAATACTGAAAATCTGCTCTGACAATGGACTTTGGACATAAGTTTCTATCTTTGACACTGGAATTTCCTAAACCCTTACTTGTCAGCTAACTTCTAGAGGCATTTCCTTCAGGCTGGTCTCCCCTGTTGCAGAATTATGAACTGAGACTTTTGAAGGCAGCAAAATATCACCAAATGCAGGCAGAAGTGGCAGCCAGAGAGAGGGAAGAGCTCTTTGCACACATTGTATGGGAAAGCTGCCCCACTGCCCCTGTGCAGCATCCCTGTGCAACTGAGACCCTTCTGTGCAAGTGCAAAACCACTACTGCTGTCTCTGCCAGAGCAGTCATAGTCTCACTGGAAAGATTTCATGAACTTCATGGTCTTAGTAAAGAACAGGAGGGATTTCTTTGTTGTCCGAATCATTTCTTAAGATTGGCAGCTATTACCATTTTAAAAAATGTTCAATAATTCCTTCAATACACCTTGTAAATTAACCTTAATAAATATGTGGTAGGAATCAGCTTAACCTAGTAATTGGTATTTAATAGCATACAATAGCTATAATTTACAAAGCTAACTTTTCAGCATAGTTTAGCTCCTAATTAGTCCTAGGGGAAGACTAACCCTCCAGACAGTTCTTTGTTTTTAAAAAGTGTGCTGTGAGAAAACATGCCTGACTTTGGTTTTGCAGATTTCCATCAGGGTAAGTTACATGTATGAGAACAGCCAGCAAATGGCAAATAGAAGGGGGAAAATATATTTTCACTTCAATCTATTGTATTTATCATCTCCAGATTCACAAGCACAACTCTGATTTTTTTTTTTTTTTCCTTTCATGCAATTTAAAAACGTATCATTACTTAATTTTACTGTGTGGGCAGACTTGGACTAATGTGAATTAGAGGAGACAACTTTCTCAGCAATTCTGTTTCTCTAAGATCATTACAGTGCTCTAGACCAATTATATGGGGGGAACTCACGAAAGACTGATTGATGATGATGATGATGATGATGATGATGATGATGGTACCAGAGTCTGAAAGGAAGCTGTGATTTCAGAGAGACAGATTTCTTCAAGTGTCTTGGCCTCATCCCCAAAATAGCTTCAAATCTGCTAATACTTGATCTCCACTTCCCAAAATCTCTCTTGATGGTTCTGGAATCTCTCTGGATGGTTTTCCAGGGTAACCTCCAAAGCCAGCTCAAGGTCTCCTGGAGAGAGGCTGTGCTCAGAGGTTTGAATCATTGGGCTAATGCAGGAAATGAAGAAGTCATTCAAGCCACATACAGTTACCCATAATACTCACGTTCAGAAGTTTCTTTCTAAGCACTCTTAATTCAACTTGTTTAACTCGTTTAAACAGCTATTTTAAAGCCTTTGTTCCTACTGACATTTTAGTTCTTACTAAAGAAACAGACATCATGTAATTACATCACTGCTATTAATTATTAGACTCTCACTTCTCCTGTGATTGCTGCCATTTTTGGGCAAGCTGTTTTAGCAGCAGTGGCACATCAGAAGAGAAGACACTTTGAATGAAGTGCATAGTGCACATATCAAATTCAGCTTTCAGGTGTTACTGTCTCTTTCTTATACTACCAAACCAAAATGTTTCAATTTGTTTTATGTATAAAATTATATTTACTATGCAAACCCACTTAACCAATAAGCAAAGTAATAACTACTGACAGATTGCTTAATAATATTTCTTTATTTTTGTTTGATTCTGTTTCTAGCTCCTTTAGTTATCTTTTATGTGTTTGTGCATCTTCCATGTTCGTACCCCTTATATTTCCACTGTGGTGATTTTACTTGTCATCTTCCTCTCTTTCTCTGTCCCTCACTTTCCCCTCCCTTTCCTCTTTTCTTTGATTATTTTTCTGGGCAGACTTTGCCAGCTGTGCACAACCATTCAATTTCTGAACTGTCTGTTCCATTTAAAAATACATAAATGGCAGCATATTCACTTTTGCCTTTTCTCAGCCTCATGTCAGTGAGGTTTTCTTTTTGTTGCAATTACTCAGGAGTCTAAAATAAAGTTTTCAGCCTCACACCATTATAATCATTCCCTGCCTACACCAGTTGTTACTTTGATATAGTTCTGTGTGATTTAGGTTTTCCCCAGAAAGCATGAAGTCCTGATTTCTTCTACCAGCTCATTTCAAGGTTCAGGGGAACTGCCTCACCCTTAGAGAACACAGGGATACTTTTAAACAGTATGAGGTACATTTTCAAAATGGTACTTAGGAATTACACATCTCATTAGCAAATAAATGAGATTCATCAGTACAACTCACTTGCTCCTTGGAAAAATGTTCCCCTATAATCTGCTGAAGTTAAAAGAGGGCAAACGATGATAGAGAGCATATGGATGTGCCTGGAACTTTTACCCAGCTTTAATCCTTGGGTAAATGCTCTGATTGCCCCATCTCTGCTGCCACTGGACATGGAGTTGGCATGGATTCCTTGTCTTAGAGCAGAAAGTCCTTTTGGGGGAAAATGTAAATATTCTGCCCTATACACACCCGTACCTAAAGCAACACAAAAAAGTTTGTCCATTTTTTTTGCACTGCCTGTACCACAGCAGAAGATTAGGAAAAGTTTGGGGCTTGAAGGAAATGGGAGACTGCATAAACTGAAAAACAGAAGTCCTGAGAAATTTTTCCAGGAAAGAAATATTCTTAAATATTAAAAGGGCTCTCTGAATAGTGCTGCCTCACAAAGCTGTTTCCTGTGCTCCTGCTGTTCCTGGGGTTCAAAGCAATCAGGGCCAAATCCTCCCATCTCCTCTATCAGGTACAGTTCTGTTGACTTCTACAGTTCCTTCACATGAACCAGGATCCATAGCACAAGATTTGGTTTGCTGCATGCATGACTGGTTAAATGTGTGAAATCTGCCTTTTCCACCTGAGCCTGCTGAGCCCTGGCAGTGGGACTCTCCCGGCACAGCCCGCCCGGCGCTCACACCGAGTGGGCTCAGCGCACAGGCAGCGGCCCAAGGGATTTCAAATCCTCTTCCCACATCCATTCTGGACCGTGCTGCTCTCCTTTTGGCATAGCTAGGGATCAGTTCCCCAGGAACAGCTTGAACAGGTTCTTTGTCACTGCCGGGATCTGTTGTATCACCCCAGAGGAGGCGCTTACGCACATTCCTGCAGAGTGTTAACTCCAGCACAGGAGTTTCTGAGCTGGTGGCGTCGTAAAGGAAAAAATAGCAACCTTGAGTCTTGATACTATGTACAGAAATATTGCAGAATGACGAAAAAGATGTGCTCAACAAGAGTTTTTAATTTTCCTTGGTAGGATGAGTGAGTATATGGAGGAGGTGTTCTATGACTTTTTCCATTGGGAAAGGCTCTCAGGCTCATATCATTATTCTTACTTGTACACGTCACTTGGTCCTAGCCAAACTGAAAAGATATATTCTGTGGAATTCCATGCGTGTGTTCTAGCACAGTGTCCCTTCAGCTAAGATCAGTGGTTATAAAACTTGGTATGTCAGTGTGTGACCAACCTTTCCCCACCCCATTAATACATGTTGTGTAAAACCCACATTTCATCTAAAATTTGAATTTATTGACAAGTGATATAGTGACAGCAGAATAGAATCTTTGAGTAGTCCATCTAAGGAGAAGTTTCATGTGGAATGCTAAATCCTTGTAACTGGAAAGATAAGAGTTCTGCAACTATGTGCAGTGTAATGACCTGATAAAAATAATGTAGTTCTTGGTAAAGTAACCCTGTTTTCTACTGTTGCTTGTAGCTTTGAAATGCAGCTGCCCAAACATAATAACATTTTTAAAAATGTAGTTAATACCTATAAATGTGTATGTATATTAAATCTTTCCTCTGTATTCTCTAGAAAAATAATTATTATTTCTGTATACCCTTTCCTCAGTAGTGTATCCAGCCCTTACACTCCTTTGATAGGAGTCGATAGGTACAGGTATGTGTGATGTAGCAAGCCAAGGAAAACATCCAAAAGGGGAATTACAGCATCTATAAAGGGACACAGTGAACTGAGATTAACTTTGCATCTGTGTATAAATTGACACACAGCAGAAGAGCATGACATGGGGTTGGCGTGCTCTAAGTGAGTGGGACAGCTGTCTCCGAGTATAAATAAATAGCAAACAATTGCATGTGAAAGACGCAGTCCAGAAACACTGAAACTTGCCCTATAACTGCTCTTCTAGATCAGCACTTGACATTTTTTGGCCACAGTAAATAGTGAAATTTATATAACATCTATATTAGAGATTTCTTAGAATTTCTTAAAGTGAACACCTTCACAGACACAGGCAGCTACCCTATCTGGATAACTGAGTGTCTCTCTCCTTTGGCATAACATAATCCCTCTCTTTTCCTTATCCTACTATCTGATTCAGTATCTTTTAGGCATAGTATGGACTATGATGGGTCAGAGAATTTATATAAGAATCCTGAAAAGGAAAATATCTTTTCAGATTCAAAATTTGTTCAGTTTTTATCTAACAAAGTATTTAATTAGATTCAGCAGTAGACAGTATTCTACCTTTTTATAAATAAAAAACAAACCCTCTTGGCTGTCAGAAAAGGGGCAAGTGAGAACAGCTTATTCACACACTGCAGAGGGGCAGGATGATGGCAAAATGCTTTAACCAAACCAGATTAAAAAATATTACAATTGTTTGATTATTTTTGGAACAGGTAGTTTATAAACTTGGGTGATTTTTTTATTCTTTATTCGCCCAATGATTTTTCTTAAATTTGTTTTCTTTGTAATCTATTTACCTAATTTCCCTTTCCTACATGTCAGAAGGGAGGTTCTGTGTCAGAAATACCTGGATTGTGACCATTCTCCTTTGTGTGACAGTCTGTGGGCATGATCCTAAGGCAGGGCCACGTGAGCTCCTTCAGAAAAGCTCTTTCCTTCTGAACCACATAACTACGTCTGAAACGAAGCTTAATTGCTTAAGCCTGGCTGCTGCTTTATGTACTCAGATGGAAGGATGTGAAAATACTTGCTGCTTATAAACCAAAGATGCCCCAGTGACTGACCTTTGCTCCTGGTGAATCTTTTCTGTTCCTACCAGGACAGGAGAAAAGCGGGTTAGTTTTGCAAGCTTCCCAGTCATGAGTGCTGGTCTCTGGAGAGGGGCAGGGAGCTGTGCAGATGAACACACAGGGCACAAGGGTGCAGGGGCACAGGTGGGCTGTGGCCCAGTCCTGCAGCAGGGAGGTGCCAGCCCTGGAGCCACTGCTGAACGTCCCGAGCTCCTCCCAGAGCGCAGCCCCTGCAGCTCTGTTCAGTTCCTGCTCTCAGTGCCACACTGCACTCAGGTACCTGCTAGTCTAAAAAAGCAAACGTGTTTTAATTTTTAAATCATTGCTAAATAATTCCTAAGTACTTAAGAAGTACTTGACCAGACCAGGAAATGGTGAGCCAGCCCCACCTATTCTGTGACTAACTGGAAATTACCATAGTGGTACAGGTTGAGAGGAAAGCCCTGCTGTTCTTATGAAATCAGCTCTTGAGAGATGTATTTTTATATTGGAGAGGTGTATCTTGGTATGAAAGCACCTACAGTTGGACATTGAGGATTAGGTCCTTGAAGTTAGGAACAGAATTTTGTGGATTTTGCATTATTTTTAGAAAAATTACCTTGTGTCACTGGTAGGGAGAAATGCTATCAGTTTCCCTAAGCTGAATAAAAAAAGGAACTAGGAACACCAAAAACAAACAAACAAAAAGGTGTGGTCAGAGGCTGGCTCACGGTTTTGATCAGGCAGTGATTCTGTGGGAGAGGGATTTTTCTGCAGTGTGTCTGCACTCCTGAGCTCTCCTTCAATTTCAGCGTGGCTCTGTCACCTCCAAGTGTCCTGGAATCCCTCAAGCTCTGTGCTCCTATGAGTAAATATCCCACCCTTGACCACACAGTAACGTTTTGTTGTCTAAGTGAATATTGGTATTTACAATTTGCAGCAGAACTTATTTTGTGAGTTATGTTCACGTTACTCTTTGGTATATAACTTAACTCTACAAATGCCCTCACGTACCTGGACTTTTACAAAGAAACAACTATTAATATAACAGCCTACAATATGACAGTTGTTTCTCAAATTATAAAGCAGTTTCCCTTCTTTACTGGACAAATGGATGGACAGGAGGAACAGTATTGTAAGAGCTAAAGCTTTTTTTTTTCAGAATTTTTATGCTTAAGTGCTTGCAGAGTTTTATGCTTATGTGCTTGAATTAATGGCTTCATGGTATTTTATGACTGCCTCTCTTTTTATCAGTTGAATTAGGAAAACCACAAAAACATCACATATAGGACTTTATGGGTGTCTCTTGCATATTGTTGTTGTTTTGGCCATATATATGTAGTGTTTTTGCAGCTACAAGAGTCAAAACAGAGCCTGAGTGTGAAAAGTCTCTTTACCTTGTTAACCATCTGCAATCCCTAAGGGTGTGTTAACAAAGGAGACCTTTGGAATTATGCTAATGTTAATGGATAGTACATGCTTCAGGTAAGACATTAATATTTTCTTTTTTATCTCATTTTTAAAGAAAAGTGCAGAACAGCAAGGTGCTGCAACTTGTTAAAGATGCCCCAGTGTTTTAGTGTGTTTTGAAACTACCACAGCTGAAAGGCAAAAGAAGCTTAGATATAATGCTTTTTTAATTCTAAGTTCCTCATTAAAAAAAAAAAAAAAAGTGCCTGAATTTGTAAGTAAGGGCAAACTGTGACAGGGCTTAAGTGCTTTTAATAATTATTTTTTCTTTTTTGAAAGACAAAATTTATTTCAGCGAAGACTTGCATTTAATTCTCACAGTTCTAGAGTAGTTTTACTGGCTGCATAGGTCCGAAGACATGAAGCAGGCCAGAGTTCAAGGGCCTGATGATGAAAGCAAATTTGTAATCCTACAAATACTTGTTGCTTAGGGTACTTCCCATGCATATCACTTTACCACAATAAGGGCTTCTTCTAGGAAATCTGTATCAAAAAGAGTAATTGCAGTGCTACTTGTTTGTGTGCTGCTCTGACCCAAGCAAGGCAAAGGAACAAACTCTCCCCAATCTTACCAAGGAGCAGAAATTGCCTTCTTGACCAGTGGGTTCTGTTACATCCCAAAAGGGACGTGTAAGGCAGAGCAGCTTGCCTGGTGTTCCACCCTAAAAGGACAAAGATCTACTAGGGATCTCTAGGAGTTGGAATTAGGGAGGCAGAACACTCAGCTCTACAAGGAAGGAAACATCAACTACTTCAGTAAACCTATATTTACTATAGTGAGAAATATTAATCAGAATTAAATACACCAAAAGCTACTATCCAATTTAAAATAACCCTCCCCTGTCACCAGTCTAGTGGATAATTATACAATTAGAAATGTTGGAAATGTCATTACTAGAATTAGATTAGGGAAATTTCACTTAATAGAATAAAAGTGTCCCTGGTGATGGTGGCTGTGGGTATCTGGATGGGCAGGGAAATGCCCTGTCCGTGCCTCTCTGTCCCTTAGAACTTTGCTGGGAGAACCCCAAGGGCATTCCCAGGGTTACATCCCCAGACACTTTGCATGGCTTTACTCCAGGGCATAAATTGTATTTGCTAGCACGGATGTCTTGTGAGAAATAGTGCACTGGCAGTCTACAAATCTGAGTCAAGTATTCTCTATATTTAGTAGGATAAATATAGCAATAAAGTCAACTGGGAAATCTTAAGCTCTGCTGTGGAGAGCAGAGCCATTAAGAAGCAACAGAGCTGTGCATATAAAATGTCAATACACTCACCTATAGGACCTTCATCTCATTTGCTCAGCTACCCAAATTTACAGTAGAGCCACAGTGTTTCTTCTCTTTGATCATATGATTTTGTTATTGAAAATGTTCCTCACCAAATCTTCCATGGAGCAGATTGTTGATCCCCGGGATGCTGGGGTGCCTGGCCAGTGTCCCTGTGAGCATCTCTGCTCAAATGCCTCCGTCACAGAAATGAGATTGAGACGGGCTCTGGCCAAGCACTCGGGATATTATTGATTTCCTTGATGACAAAGGCAATCAGGATGTTTGTTCAATGTGTGTCTTTGACAAATAAGGACCACAGGGGTGTTGAAGTTGCAGCAGCAGAGAGAGTCCATCTGCTTTACAAATTTCATAACATTGATATGGAATGTGCACAAACTGCTCCCCAAACGCTGTCAGTTGCCAAGCATAGCTGTCATAAGCGGTGGTGGAAAACTTGTAATCAACATAAATTACCAAGGCCATATATTTGATAGGCAACAGAAATAAATGGCAAATTTTCTCAGATTTGTTTTTGTTGCCCATTTGAGGATGACATTTACAGAGTGGGCTATAACCACTTCAGTCTGAAACTTCTTCACTGAAAGGACTGTATATTAATTTCCAAAGAGCTGTGGTTTTCTGAAAGATACATCAGATAATCAATGTGCTCACTGAGTGAGGTCAGTGCATCTTAGCAAACAGAAACTTCAGCACGAGTAACAGTTCTAGCAGTGATCCTCAGTATCACTCAGAAAAGTTTGTTCAGCCTTCACAGACCTTATCAAACAAAATGTTCCAGTTTCACATCATTTTCTGAGAAAGCAAGTTCTCTCCTATACCTGTTCTGAGCAAATAATGAACTGATACATTTTCAGTTTCTTAAGCATTTCTTCCTATAGCAATATTCATATCTGGGTTCTCTGCACTTGTTTATTCACCCTGAGCTGTGTGTTAGGATTTACCATGCTATCACAGCCAATGCACAAGGACTGTAATTACCTGTTTTCCCTGGTTCAGTTTTCAAATAATTGCATTTTGGCATAGTTGGAAGTTCTCACCTATTCATCTTTTCATTTCTATTATAATTCATCTCAGTAGAAAGGAAAAAAGACAAAGTAAAATTCAGCTCACATCTTTAGTGTGTTTTCTTGCAACTCTTATTGCCACCAAAGCCTATTTCAAATGCTCCCACACTTTGCCAGTCTCTTATTTGTCCTGCCATGGTGCAGCTTATCAGCCACTCAATTGCAGAGATGCAGCTGCTTAGGGGTCCACACAGTAAAATGGGTCATGACATTCTAGGTTTGTTTGGGTTTTTTGGGTTTGGTTTTGTTATGCTTTGCTTTGTTTTTTAAAGAGCAACAGTAGAGAGAGAGAAGAAAGTGATGAGGATGAGGGCAGGTCAACTGCACTTCTGAAGGCAAAATTATTTGTGAAGTTCTATTCTTATCATTTATAACCCTCCTCTTGTGCTCCACAGCACAGACAGTGCTATAAAGGCTAATACAGTGTTGTACAATAATGGCACAAATCTTGTATATTGATGGTAGAGTCACTCCTTCCTGAGAGCTCCCAGCCAAGCACTCCCCTTTTGGTGTGTATTTACACTCCAATGATCCAGGGGTTAGGGGAGCAGCAGCTCTCTGTAAGGTTTCATCTCTGTGCTAAGCAGGTACCTTTTAGTGGCAGAAACTGAACCCCCACTTTATCAGGAAGAGCCACTGCAGTTGTACAGCCCAGGGAAAAATGACACTGGGGATAACACATTAACTTTGGGCCTGGTTTTGGCCTCAGGAGAAGTCCAGTCAGAAGGTGTCCACAAGAACTGCACCTTCCAGCACTGCTTCCTGTCTTTCACTTTTGTTATTTTGTCATTTTCTTTCTCACTTTCCAGTATATGTAAATACTGTGTGTTCCCAGGGGTGCTTAATGTACTGCATACCATCACAAGTTCTCACACAAAATACCTGCAGGACTGAGTCTATCATGCTGTCATTGATTTATTCTGCTTTGTTGAGTCATTTCCCTTTTTAAAAATAGAATATTGCTTTAATTTTTTTTCTTTCACAGAGCTCTATCTAATGAGGTTATTTTTTGTGATGAGACTCCTGCTATAATAAGGACGACAGCAGCAAATCAGTCCAACTCCAGTGAGCTCTGTTCATCCTTGTAATTGTAAACTTCTGATTTTCTTTAGCTTCTCTACTTCGCAGTGCTCTCTCTGGCAATCCCATCAAGCTTTGATTTAACAGCCAATGATTTTTTATTTGTTTCCTGGAAGAGGTTTGGGAGCTCTGGGTGCAGGTTATTGGGGACACTGAGTTTTATTGCTCAGAAAATACCGACACTGTCCTTTGATAACTTTCTTTTGTCTTCTGTCTAGTGAATCGTATGACACAGGCACTCTTGGCAGACAAAATGCTGTCACAGGTGGACTTGCACTTAAATGCCGATAAAATGTCTGGGTGAGCGACTAGGTTGTGTTTTAAGCTGTTACACTCAAAAAAGGGAGGTCCTAAAAGATTTCTAAATCCAGAGGGACTCGTCAATACCCCTGTTGCATCCAGACTTGTAAGGACGAGTGCCAGATTTACTGCTGTGCATTTACTGTTCCTTCCTCCACCAGCAGGAATGGGGGATCTGTCACTCCCATTATGCAGACAAATGAAACAGCTGCATGGAAGTGATATTTATATTTCCTTGTGTTTTGTGCATCTCGAGTGCATTGCATCAAAGTGAGTAAGGAGTGTGAGTAGAATGGTGTTAGGGAGATAATGAAGACAGTCTTTAAGTTGGATGGTCACTAAATGTGTTGGATTCATGACACCAACAAAAAGAAATGTTCCTATCTACCCTTATTGTTTTATCCTTCTCTTTAGATCAATAAACTCACTCTAGTTGCTTTACTCTGCTTTGGACTGTACAATTGAATTATGCCCTGTGCTTCCCTCTGTCTCCCAATGCATAATGCAGAAGATTCTCTGGGTCGTTACAGGAAATTCAACTTCATTTAATTCACAGGTGATTTGCATTGCCAGCACCCAGTCTCAGTGCCTTGAATCTCCATTCTTTTTATTTCTTACTCTTTTTCAGAAGGCAGGGGACTCATTTTCTGCCTGAGTTTTGTATAGTGACCTACATCTTCCCTCACACAGAGAAAAAGAGACTGAGGCTCTCTCCTATTTAGTCTTCATCCTGCTTCGATTTTTTACTTTCTCTTGATCCTTTTTCAGGCCCTATAAGTTTTTTAAGGTAACAGTAGCAATAGCACCCAGAGATAGAGATCTGTTGTAAATGTCCATGTCTGTTGTCCTGAATTTTTTACTGAATTACTAAAAGTACTTCACAGTTGGTTGTATTTGGAAAGGTGATGCTACAACATCCAATATTCTTGCCTCAATTTTTATATCAAATATATGGTATCCAACTTGCAGTATAAATCAGAAGTTGTTGGGGTTTTTTTTATTCACTAGACCTCTACGAACTGTAAACAAGCTGGTTTTATCTGCCTCAATGGTTGCAGTAGTTTGTTGTGGCAGACTGGAGTCCACGTCACTGTAACTTCTGCAGTGCTAACTCCTGCAGGCAGGTTTGGGGGCTCGTTGCACTCAAACAGGCATCTGAAGCCTACTTGTTCTGTTAGAAGGAATTTATTTCATGTTCACTGACAATTGCATTGGGCTTCAGTGTAAGGTCCAATTTAAGTTGAAAGGGCTTCACCCTCACCCCGTGTCAGAAACTGGAGAAGGAAGGATACGAGGAAAGCAAAAAAGGAGAGGTATCCCTCTGTTTCCTCCATCTCTAGAAGGAAAGGTGGGCAGTTCCCCAGGTACTGTTTCACCTCTCATTTGGAAAAGCAGCCCAAAGGATCAGCTCCCACAGCTCTAACTATGGACACCACCCCCTGTTCCAGCACGGGAGCAGGCACAGCCACGGCCGGGACTGTGCTCAACAGTGCAGGGTTTACCCCAGGAACTGCGAGAGAACAGCTGCAGGGAGCCCTCCCTGGCTTTTTTGGGGAGGTTCCCTTCGCTGGGGAGGCCTTTCCCCAGCCCTGGCCTGTCCCAGCCCCCTCCCCAGCCGTGCCCCTGAGCCCAGGCTCACCCCCTCCCCCGGGAGCCAGGGCAGGGCTGTGCTGGTGCTGGGGGCTCGGGGCTGTCCCTCCCCGGGTACTGCTGCCACCAACAGCCACCCCAGCCTGTGCCATCCCACGCTGCACTTGCTGTGCTGGAGCTGCTGGGGGCTGTCCTGCTGAGCAGGGTGTGCCTGGTGCCATCATCTGTCCAAGCCGTAAATCCTGAAAAGTCTGCCAGAACAGAACACATCTCACACACTGATCTGGCAGCGTTTTGTACCCAGGGTTTGTTGTTTTACTGAGTGGTGGGACAATTTATCAACCTATATCTAAAGTACCTTCTTCCCTGGAGATAGATATTTTAATTCAACTGCTTAGAACATTTACTTCTTTTGCTAATACGAATGATCAAAATGTGTAATTGCTCGAGATATTTTATTTTGAAAAATGGTTATAGTGTGTGTAATGTCACTAATTACCAATGAAATTTCAGATGCATGTTTAATGGTCACAAAGAGGTTTGTTTACCTCAGTATAATTTAGATTCTGCACTAAAATACTGTTTCCACTCTTTGTTTAATTATTTCAATACTGCACTAAGAATCCTATTTCCCACTTGCAGCCAGTCGGATTCTGGCCCACAGAATAACATAAATGCTCATGACATGATTACCATCCCATGTGACATGTAACTTCTGTGTAACTTATTGGGAATTAGTAGTTGAGAAAAAAATAATATTTTTTTCTTTCCTTTGGTTTTACTTAATGCTTATGAAGCATTTTTTTGGCTCACTCAATAGTGGCCTCAGGAAAACTGTCTATGTAGAAATGTCTTTAAAAAATATCAAAGCTGCTATTGCAATACAAAATATTTCTTAAAAATGTTAAAATGTCCCAAATAAAAAATTTGGAGCATATCAGCTTGGTGTTCCTACACCTGTTTTGCCATAATGGGAGAGTTTCATGTGCCTGACCAGAAAACACTGGCATACATTTCTATTTAAATATATTTTTCTCTCTCCATCTCCCTGTTGTTCTAATATATTCCATACAAGATGAATTAAGCAACATACTTCTCATCTCTGACATTTTTCTTCTTATGGTTAAAAAATAAGTATAGACTGGTATTCCACAAAAGTACACACTGAATCATTCTCATTAATTAAGGATTGCTTTTACATCCACTTCAAATTACGTTAATAATAGTCTTGAGATTATCTGTTTTGTTAAGCTGAAATATATGAGCAGCTGTGTTACTCCTACAGCTTTTGGCAAGTTGCAGGAATGCAGCACCTATGTGCAGCACCAGGGTCCTGTGAGAGCAGACTCAATTGCTCTTCCATGCAGTTCTTTCACCTGCCCGGGGCCTGATTGCACAATTAATACTCACATTAGTATTTGTCTTATTGTTCCACTGTTCCACTGCAAGCAAATACTTCGGGCAGGTTGGTAAGACTAGCAGAGCTGGGTCCCCTCTGGTGTTTTTTTCATTGAAGAGCCTGGAGCTGGTGGTATTAATCATCTGCTTAGTCAAGATTGTGCCTAAACACCTTGCTAAACTGAAGCTGTGGCATGGAGACCCCCATAAAATCCTCCTGGCTGCAGCTAAGAGCCTGAACACCAGCACAGCCTACCTGACCTTTGGGCAGTTTCTGTATTAGCAACAACGATCTGCTGCTAACTGAGATAGTGAGGTATTGCAGTGACTCAGATCCTTTTTCATACTGAAAGCCATGGTGACACCAGTAACAGCAGAAATGCTGCTTGGGTGGCTGCTTTCCCCCATGTCCACAAGGAAAATACCTTTTTTTTTAGGATTGTCAACATGCTGATGACAGTCACAGCACTACTCACTTTGACCAAGCCCTTTGTGCTGATGCTACGGTGTTTCCAAGAGCTGGCCTGATGTCTTCTTAAGATAGTTTTCCATATGCATCCCACTTTGAGTTCTGATCCAGCTCCTGGCTCCCAGCCACTTCTCCTGTCTCTGATATTAATCTTGTCAGTGACCAGCAGGTTAAGCTACTGCAGCAGATCTCACTTCACCATGTCAGGCAGGCTTAGCCAGTCCCAGAGGCTGCCAAGGCTGAGGTGGCAGTACACAGAGGATTGGGCTCATTGGGGAATGGATTTTCAGATGCTGATTGTCTTTGAGGCCCACTTACAACCCTTTCATAAAGCTCTCTTTCTATATCTGAAGTTTATATAATACTCCCAACATAATCACTGAAACGTGCTCAGTTTCTATGGAGACGGGTGCTGGTGGAGAACTCTGAGACAGATGAATTGGAGAACAAAAAGGCACAGGAAGCCGAGAGCCCCAAGTTCACTGTGCAGAGCTAATTTGTCTGTGCAATGTTTAAATAATAGGATGAGAAACCTACAGAAAAAGTAAAACAGATGTAACTAACAACAGATCTCATCTGGTACTAGCAAACCTAACCAATGTTCCTCCCGTGTTCTTTTATTTAACCAGTGTTCCTCCCATGTTCTTTTATTTCTTGAATGTTAAAAATAGTTGCACAGGCTTAAGGACGCAATAGAAGAGTTGGCAGCAGAACTGGAATTGAACAGTCACTGAAAGGTGGTCTGAGTTTGAGATCAGGATTGACAAGTGGTAGTGGGAGTATCTGTGGGATCACTGGTAATACTGAGAAGATGCAAGGTGGTATAAGAGAGGTATGGGATAGCATTAAGCAAAAGGACAGAGCCACAAGGGAAGAGAGGTCAAGGACCCTTGTGCCTAGTCTATTTAACATTTAGTCTTCTGTTTTTCTCTTACTCTTCTTTTTGCCAATATTTAACCGAATGAGTATTGCAGATAGAAAGAAAAGGGCTGTGCAAGTAGCAGGGAAGTCCAAACCGCTCTACATTTGCTATGAAAATGGAAGGTTTTTTAACCAGGGAAAAAAATCTCTGTGCATTTTCCATGCCTTTGCAGTCATTCCAACTTGCCATGGTTTGAGCAAAGTTTCAAATATTTCTTTCACTTTCCTTGCCTGGAATTGCTGTGTGTTTCCTGTAGCACTGCTGCTGTGATAGTCACTGTGCTGTTTGGGAAGCACTCTGTGCTTGACTAACCTCCCACTATTTAGGTGCAACAAAATGCATTTCCTCAAGCTCCAGACAGCAAGATCTGCAGCTCCTGTAACAAAGCAAGGGGAGGATGGGTTTGAGTTCATTGACCACAGCCCTGCAGCTTTACATTCTGCAGCAGTTCCTGACAGAACCCTAGGAGGCAAATTGCATCTTCCTTGTGTCTCTGAGCACAAGCAGTGTAGTCACTGGGGGGTAGTAAAGTCCATTTCCCTGTCAAAGGTCAGTAGAGTTTGTAAATGCATCTGTTTAGAGAATAGCAGCCTGATCTGCCTGTTTGATGTTTATAACTCATTCACAGCTAAAAGTTGACTATGTCCATCTTATGTGGGGGAAGGAGAAGAAAAACTACATGATTTGGAACAAAACATGGGGCTAGGAAAAGCTCGTGCATTTTGCTTGTAGCTCTGTTGTGAGCTTTCACACAGTATTCATTTGAAAACATAAGGCTGTGTGTTGTCTGAACCTCAGATATGGATTGGAAGAAAAGGAAAAAAGAAAAAGCATTCTTGCCTAGTAGCTCGAGAGACATATAGTAGACAGATTTATTGGGTTTATTGCTGGTATTAGTTCCCCTGTGACAGACAGGAAGAGGGAGAAGGATTCTTTGCACTTTTTGTATCCATGTGCTTCTCTAGATACACCTCTTAAATATGTTGGAGGCATTTTGTTGACAAAGGGAACAAATAGTTGGGACATGAAGAAGGAAAGCCAGGAGAAATACCTCCTGGTTTTTTCACTGCTCTGATAGCAGCTTGGTCCCAGATCCAAGTCTGAGCTCAAGAACTCTATTTTCTCTTTGGCTGGTGTTCGTGGGTCCTGGAAAGCAGCTCTAGCAGTGCATCCCACTGAATTTCCTGAAGGATTGGAGTAGATAGGACCCTCATTAGGTTAAATGTAACTTCTCTAATTGCTTTGTCATTGCTTTGTGTTCCAGCATGTTACAAAATGCACAGGACAAGATTTAGCAACTGTACCTTGTTTCAGAGTTCTGTATTTTATTGGAGGCTGACAGCCCCTAAACATCTTTGAAATATGGCAGAGATGGGACCAGGAGATTAATAAAGTTTTAAAATCCCTTCCTAAGCATTTTGTAAACTCTAATATGATGTGACTTGGTAATTACTAGAAACCTCAGAGAGACAACTGTTCAGATGGAAGAGTTTTTGATAAACCTATTAACTTTGTAAGTGAAGTGAGCAAAAATCCCTGGAGTTTCATTGATCCTTGTCTTTTTTAAATGGTGTCATAGCCTTCATGTTTGGTTCGTTGAATGTTTTGTCTCAAAAAGATGCTGACTCTAAATATGATCTTGACATGGAAACCAAAAAGTTTGAAGCTCCGCCTAAACAGAGAGAGTTACACTTAGCAAGTATTTCTAGCTGAGGGAAAAATCACTATTTCTACCTAATCCCTTCTGGAGAGAGGCATTGACTGGGGAAAGACTGTCATGGCAGGAATGCCTGCTGGAGTAAGAAACTAACATCAAGCCTACTAGACTTTTAATATTTGTCTAGAACCACCTAGAATTCAGTGCCTTTAGAATTCAACCAGTGTGTCCCTGCAGGAGGGACAGAGCACCGGAGTCATATAATGCCCATTATAGGCTGCATTGTTAATCCTGGGAAGTGCTTACGGTCACATTCCTGTCTTCTGCTCTGTGATACATCTTTCTAGTCATTTTTACTATCCTAAAAAAATATTCAGGAAGTGAGCTAAGCTGATTAAAAGTCTTTTTCAAAGGGATAAAACTCTGAAATTAAAATGCTTACAAATCATTGCTTTTTGGGAAATTGAAAAAGCAAGATCAGTGTAGGTATTGTACAAAATGAATTAAGACTTTAAAAATGCAAATGCTTTCCTTGAGGTGTACTCATGAAATTGTTATTCATGTGGCAATAGGGTAAGTCTATAATACACTTTTTGTTTTCTCATCTTTGTGACTCCTGTATTCCATTCCCCTGTTATAGAGCAGTTTCTCAGGTACAGCTGCCTTGTTGGAGGTGGAGGAAAGGATGTGGGCATTTATTTTTTGTCTCTGAGTTTATACTCATTGCTTAGCTTTTCAGTTGGTGGGGCTTTATTCTCAAGTGTGTAGATTGTGAGACATCACATTGTCTGAGCTACTTAGTATGAGTCACCATTTGTAAACTGTTTATTGAACTGAGCATAAACAATAAGTTACCCAGAGTAAATGTACAGAATAAATAGCTATTTTTAGATTGCTGTAAGCCCTCCGAAAGTCTTCATTCTACTGAGGTACCATTCTCTTGTAAATGGATGTATTCAGAGCACAGTTTTGATACTACTGTCATTTAAAGCAGCATGAAAAGCAGCAACGCAAACATTCAGAGTACTCACATTGCTGTGAAAGGCAAATGTCAAAGGGACTTATCAGCTACTGTTTTCAGGATGTGATTTTGGAGCAGTGGTTGAATGTGCAGGACACACAGGCCTGGCTTGGTGTGGTAAAGTCAGCTCAGATAAGTGAATTTCCGAGCTGACAGTATCCCTGTTGCACCAGCCCTTCCAAGGCAACAGGAAAGAAGCCAAACAGTTATATTAGGGCTGAGCCATTCCCCTTCTTTTTCCCTCTTCTGCTGAGTAGCTGTGACATGTGTTGTGACCAGGGAATTGTGGGGTTGTGCATCTGATGTGGTTTATTCAGCTGTGGTGTTTCTCACTAGCAGTGCCTGGAGTTACTGCCATGTGCTGCCTGTGTTCACACAGCTCCCAGCGCTGTGGATGTGCCAAAGGCAGCCGTGCCTGGGAGCAGCTGTGGTGCTGCTCATGGTGCAAGGCAGAGAGGTCCTCACCGAGGGGCTGTGTGGCCACCCTGCCTCCACAGCTGGTCACAGTAGCACTGCTGCCATTGCAGGCACCATCTCTGGCATTAAGGGTTTCCTGCCTTGCCCCCAGCTGCCTCCCTAAAAACACTGAGGTCTTGTAAGCCTTTGTCTACCTGCCAGGCTCGTGAAGGTGTGGCAGCCACTGTAAGATATCTAAAATTATAGATGCATGTGTTCAGGAAAATGAATTCCAGTCAGGTGTCATAGCTATTGTAGCTACTCAGCTGTAGCTCTGACGTTCCAGTTTTCCTGTAAAGGAATCCGTTTCAGAAGTCACACCTTGAGCCTTTTTTCTCCTATTGCAGAGTCTCATCCTTCTGTTGCTCTGACAAAATGAAAAATCTGCTGCACCCACTCTCTTGTTCAGGAAACACCACAGGCCTGGCTTCAAAATCTGCAAATTCCTGCAAATCTGTGACAGATGCAGTGACTTAAATGGGTTTTTACAGCAGTTACTCCTCTCTGTTTCACACTTTATAAAGAATAGCTGGACTACCATGTGGAGTTTGAGGCTCCCCAGCACACAAAAGATGTTGCCAGTGAATGCAGTGTGGGCCACCAGAGTGCCCAGAGCACATGGGCTGTGAGGAGAGCCTGGGGGGATGCACTGGGCTTGTTCAGCTGGAGGAGTCTAAGAGGAGGTCTTCAGCTCCCTGCTGGTGCAGAGAAGGTAAAGCCAGATTCTTCAGGGGAGAAAACGTGCAAGAGGTAGTGAGCACAAGTTTTAACATGAGATATTCTAGTTATGAAAAAAAATCACTGTGAGGGATGCAGTGTAGGAAGATTTCCAGAGAAACTGTGGAATCTCCATCATTGGAGGTAGCTCCGAATTTGACTGGACAAGGTCTTGAGCAATGAGATTCAAGTTCACCCTGCTTTCAGCACAGGGTTAGAGCTCCCAAGGTCATTCTAACCTGAATTACTCTGTAATTCTAATCACTGACCTGAATAAGAATAGGCCTGTGAGCACACTTCCTTTTTTTTACCAAACCTGAGCCCCAAGTACAATGCAATACACCTTTAGGATCTATCAGAACTGGCTGCAGTACTGTTTTGACTGTAAATTGTAATCACTCTTTAACTGAGTTTCCCAGGTAAATCACTGCAGGACTCTTAAGCTTTTAGAGCTCCGAGTTGTCAGCGTTACTCAAATAAGAACCCTCTGCTTGAGCTCACTTGGGAAATTAAATGACTGTAACTGTGACGTGTGTATTGGTCCAGTAAATCTATTGTAATTCCTTCAGAGACTCTCAGAGGGGCATTATGTCATGTAGTACCTTCAGGTGTGATCCTTGGACTCAAAGTTTTGGGGTGAATCAGTAATACAAAGCTCGGGACTTGCATTTAGTGGACTTCACAGTTTTACTGCAGCTGCTATCTTTCCATGGGTGTTTGCTATGCTTTTTGCCATGTTTCCTTGAAGTTTTAATGAATGTTTGTGTTTCATACAATTTAGTCCTGTCTTGTTCAACATGCAGTTCAACAATAACATTCCTGTTCCAGTTAAAATCCTTAAGAACTAAGAGCAAAAATGTTTTGTGTAATTGTTGAACTGCAGCATTTGCCCATTGTAGTGATCTTGTACTGTTCCTATCCCAAGTGTTATAAACTGTAGTTTCAAATAATTTTATAAAGGTGGGATTTCCTGTTCATTTCCTTGGTGGATGTTGTCAAGGAATACTCCTGCTTGTTTTCTTACACCACTGCTTTAACCCCATATGGGCAAAATCTTAATTTTGCCCCATTTTTCTTACTCCGAAACATTTTGAACAAGTACCTTTGATAGTATTTAATTTTAAAGAAAACTGACACAATCTCTTAAAAGCTCTAATCTTGAACTCACAATTCTGAGAGTAATTTTTCAGGTCACATAAATAGTATGAGGCCATAATTCCACAGTGTATGGGATGAGTTGGCCACATTATTTATATCAAGTAATGTCCAATCAGTGGTTTTCTCCACGGTACCTAATTTGACATAAACCCAGAAAATTCGATAATTTTTCTATAACATTAGATTTAAAAATAGAACACAGCTTGAGAAATGCAAAAGGAAATCTATACAAATACCACTATTATTCAAGTATATGAGTCCTGACAACACCTCTCTTTTTTTCTTCAAAAGAAAAAGCAGTAAGTAACTGAGATCTGTCAAATGCTTTTGCATGGTTCATTAGTTATATTGCCTCCACATTTTTACATTTTTTAAACATTTTAAGTGCAGTCACTCAGATTTTGACAAATAGAGCTTTGCTTCTCATTTTAAAATGTGTCATTTACAAAGCAAAAACTGAATCCTGAGATTTCTGATCCGACTGAGTTTTTCACAGAGATTTTGGAAATAATTTATTTGTCCTTTGCTTGGACAAATCCATGAATAATCACACTCTCTGGGAAAAATGCCATCATTTCAAACGTTCATCATTTCATGGCAACATTTTGATCTCCTCCCAGAAAAAGCTTCTTATTTTCAGTAGAAGACATTCAAGAGAGAAATACCAGCTAGTCTTCACAGGATGTAAATATCCATGTCCTGTGGTGGCCAGCTTAATTTCAAAGTCCCCAGCACCAGCTCAGACAGTTCTGGTTTAACTTCAGCTGTCGTCACACCATATACAACAAACTCTGCTGATACTTTTCCTTGATGAGTTTCAGTGGCATGGCAACTCAGCTCATGTTGCAGAAATTATTAAGGTTCTTTAAGTGGTACAAGAGAATTTTGAAATAAATCTTTTGCCACCACTTGCTGTAGCTGAACAAGCAATAATATTAAATCCTGTAGAAGTCCTATAGGATAAATATAGTAAATGATGAAAATAAAATCTTATCATCAGATAGCAACAAAAAATCGATCACATCACTGACTTCCCAGAGCAGATTATGCTCGCTTTGGTATTTCAAGCATTTTCCTTTTAAAATTAACTGTTAATTTCAAGTCACACTTTTATGTACCTTATTTCCTGCCCCTGCTTGAGCAGGAGGTGGGACCAGATGACCCACTGTGGTCCCTTCTAACCTGACCCATTCTTTGATTCTGGAAATTTGGGGTCTGGTTTTGGAGTTTTGGCTGAACCAGTCTTGGAGTTATGTGCAGCTCAGGGGTAGCTTCTGTCCAAGATTTATGGTGGGGAGGGGGCTGTTTGTTTGAATGGGAGAGAGGACAAAGAAGGAGTTTTGATCACATGTTGGTCATTAAGCTCAAAAAGGTGATGTGGTCATTGTACTGAAAGGCACTGATCTTCCCCAAAGTATTTTTCTCCCATGCCAATTTCTAAAATAAATCAGTTCCTTTTTCCTACCCTCTGAATTTCAAATACAATGCTGCAGTGAATATGGAAGTAATACACTTGGTCCTTCTCGGATCTCTTCCAGCTCTAAGGAAGGTAAAGGAGCTGATCAGCTTCTCTGGCTTGGGAAATGCTGGCTTCAATATTTTAATTATTTATTTGTTGCACAGGAACCACTGTGCTACAGTTACTGTAATGTTTTGATTTCTTGCTTCTAAAGTCCTTCAGTGCATTGGCATCTTCTCAAAGCTCTGCTCTATCCTGGAAAGTCTCTGACACAGAGCACTGCAGAGTCCTACGAAATCTTCTGGAAAACAAAGCTGAAATCTTGATGAATTCTGTATTTACAGGCACTGACAATTCCCAGCTGTTTTCCTCTTACTACCAATGCACTCTTACAGAACAGCAGAATATATTATTAAAGGTAAAGGGTTCATCTGTTTATTTTATGTGATCCCTTGATAGGTGTTCCAGAGATGTCCTATAGAAGTAAGGAAAAGCTGGGGAGGAATGTCTGTGCAGTTGTGGGTCATGGTTATTTTCTTTAGTTGTGAGTTTAGGAATGAGATTACACCTGCTGTGTGCACCGGAGCTGAACCCCTCATGCTCAATGTAATGTTCAGTTAGAAAATAAATGGGTATAATTGGAATATTAGCCTATTTGTCCCAAACATGGGTGGGCTTGCTGTTCTTGGCAGACCTGCTGCCTCTTCTAACTCTTGCCTCTCCCTGCATCTCTCATGCTATTCCACAATCAGAGCTGGCAAAATTAAGAAATTATGGAAAAATCTCATTCATGACACATGATAAGTTTTTGCTGACCTTTACTGCTTTCTTTCTTTTTTTTCCTTTGGCTGTTGGGAAAAGAGAAATCAGGGCCTAATCTTCATCCCAGAGTGTTTAGCAGCTGCACTGTGCTGTTCATCTGTGATACCAAAATGTGCTTTTGAATCCAACCTGAACCCAAGAAACAATATGAGTTGAAAAAAGCCAATAGTATGAAAGTTTTCAATGTCATTATAAACATTTTTTTCACAAAGGTCCAATCCTCTTTACTTCTGTTCTTTGTTCCTGAGTTTTCCTAATGCAGACTAAAGGATCTTTTGAGGGGAAGCACCTTGTCTTGTTTTGCTACATGCCCACATTTTCCTCAATGAGTCCTTAGTATCTGGTTAGTTTATTTGAAAGTCTAGATAAAAGCTGAACTGTTTGGAAAGTCTAGATCCTGGTTTGGAAAAAAAGCATCTCAGGAGATTTTGGTTTTTTCAGCCCAAGGAAGTTAATGTCAAGCTTTATCCAGATAAACAATCTCCCAGTATTAATGTTTCACTGACTGGGACATCTTTGGACAGCTGTAATATTTGTAGCAGTTCTTTTAAATCATCACTTCTGTCAATTTGAAAATGCCATGGTATAAAGTTTACAACCTTTTTTTTTACAGTGGCACCCATTGTAAATGCTGCTGCACTAAGGAGTCAGTTAATATGGCATTATATTATATGGTGTCTCTTGTGACAGTAGAAGTAGAATAATATCATAGCTGGAATATGTCATGTTGGCTTGAAATTTCTGTGCAGATTGTCATTGCGATGCAATTTGCATTCAACTTTTAACAAAAATGGTAAAGCAGTCATTTTTGATGTACTGCTTGATTTCAAAACAGAATTCTCAGGAATGCAGTGCTTTGTGCTTTCTAGATAAGCTAAAATCAAAGCAATAAAGAATTATATTGTGTGAGATGGTTAGCAATGGGGGTGAGTTTTGCCTTCCTGGCTTTTGGAACATGTATTCCAGTAACACTAAAGAACTTTGCAAAATGAACTGTGATAATTCAGAGGAGCACGGTGCTTTCACAATTGCTGTTTCAGCCTATCTCACAGACTATCTGTGCCTCTTTCTGTCACCTGAAAGACTCCATGTATTTGATGAAATGGGTTTAATGTGTAACATTATATAATTGCCAGCCTCTGTGACTGTACAAGACATCTTGGCACAGTGGCTTTCAAAATGATTGGTAGTAAATGGAAAGCTGTAATTGGAATTAATGGAAAGTTTGCTGCTTTTCAGAAGGATTTTGCGTAATAGTAATAAACACGATACAGCTATTGTTTGCATTTTAAACTTGCTGCCTAAAAGAGTTCTCAGTGTGGGTCATACAAGTCCTGAAATCCGTCAAAATGCTTTTAAACTGCATGGAAACAGAAGATATGAAGTGCTTGTTCCATTTTCTCTCTTCCTCTAAACTCACCTAAATGCACAAGCCCTGTTCCACAGACCCTGTCATTCATGTGAAACTAAAAAGCTCTGTCAACATGGAAATTCTCCAGACTGTCAATTCCCTTAACTAATCCAATTTCTACAGACAAAGCATCTGCTGTGCTTTTAGCAAGTGCTGTATTTGCTGATAGGAAGGGAGAAAGATATTGGTGGGGGATCAGGTCTGGGATCTTCTGTAGGAATCAGAACTCCATTTGCAAATAACTAGTAAAAGTAAATCTCCAATAACAGCTGGTTGTGTTAAAGAAAAGCCTCTGGAGATACTCAGTGAGAACCTGTGTTACAGTTACAAGGAATGTATATATCAATATATATCAAGGAAGCTGTAGAATAAGAACTTGGCCTGAAAACCTAATGGTGGATCTCGTGGGATAATTTTCCTTCAGTGGAAGTTCAGCCCTTCCATGAGCAGATATCACTCTACATACTGCCTTCAATCTTTTACTCATTCCCATTGAAACGAATAGAGCTTCTGCACCATTGATTTCAAACCCATTTTATGTAGTAGGAAGAATATATAATAATAGTAAAAAGACACTGTAGTAAGAAAAATAGGTTGGTTTTGTTTGTGTGTTACACATGACTCAGCAGAGCCCATATTTTGTAACTGTTCAAAGCTCCTTTGGCAATTAATCCTTCTCCCAGTAAAGTCTTGGCCTCAGGCACCTTGCCATATGTTTGAGGTGGGAATGGTGCAATGGGAAACCTACAGCTTTCTACAAGGCTGAAGTAAAGCAGGAGTTGCAGCACTCTGATACAGATTAAAATCACTAATTAACTTTATGGTTATTTAAAATGAATTTTGTATTATGTAGCCTAATCCCAGGAATCTAACTTTGCTGCCCTAACCAATGTCAAGAAAGAATAATGAGTGATCCACTCAGGGATAAAGTGTATGTAATAAGATGTTTTCAGCTGTCTGTTGTGTGGAGCAGAGAGAGGCAGCAAGCTGAGCAGGAGAGGTACCTCCCATCTGTCTTGTCTTCAACTCAAATATCCAAATTTCTTCTTTCCATCTGAGCGATGTCCCTTCCAGCCCCTCCTGATCCCGCCTGGTGACTTGGTGCTTCCCAGAGGGTGCCCAGGGTGCAGTTCTGCCCCTGCTGCCCCTGGCACGAGCTCCCAGCCCTGGCCGAGGCAGAGGAGCCTCCCAGCACGCTTCGGGCGCGGCTCTGCCCACGCCGGCTGACGGGAACTCAGAACACAGATCACTGTCCTGGCGTGTCAGCCTTCTGCTGAGTGCAGATACCACCTGGTGCTGCTCGCAGTTTTGTATCAGGAGTTATTTGGTTTGGTCTGACGTGCCCTTGTCTTTCCACTGGAGCTGTAGCATCCCTGATAGGAGCAAACAGGCAGCAGGGAGAGGTTTTTAAAAGTATTGAAATGCCCGGAGAGGCGGAAAATCACACAAGATGTTGGGCTTTTTATTTAGGTGCCAAATATCTTTAAAAATCTCAAATCTAAAGCTTCAGTTTCTGAAAGTGCACTTGTATCAGAATTCCAGCTCTTGTCCAGAAGAAACTCATCTAAAGAAGAGTGAGGAAGAGGAGGGATCAATTGCACAGATGTTTGGGTCTTACTCACACAAAGAGATTGAAAGTTTTACACAAAGTATATCCTAAAGATTAAAAATAGGGAAAAAACCCTCCAAAATGTAAGCTTTAAAAAAATTCTTATTTTAAACTGATCTAATACCATTCTTTGGATTTTTTGAGGTCTAACTAATTTTTTAAACCTTGGCTTTGTTCTTAAATAAATACCAGGGCTGAATCATTACCCCCCTGCTGAGGTATATATGGATAAGGGAAGATTTTAGCACAAAGTAGCAGCTTCATGTCTGAGTATCTCCATTTTTGGCAGCTTGCATCTCATTCTATTATTCAAGCATGGGGGCAGGATTTGAATGTAGAGTGTTGGGGGTTTATTTTAGTTTGTTTAATTATTAGCTTTGAACCAAAAATAGTGCAAGTCCTGATTTACTTTAACTAAGGGTCCTATTCATAGAATCCAAGCCACAACCATGAGAGAATTGCATAACTTAGGAACATAATAGCTGTAATTACTGGAACAGCAAAGGTCACTGGGTCCATCACCATTATTTCTTAATTTCCCTTTTATCCATTTGTGTATATAGTGCTACTTTATCCATTCCTTCTCTGAACATCTTCTCTTGTTATAAGCATGAGTGGATTTGCTGTCCCTGAATTAAGCAGGACACCAACTTTTCCTGAATGTATCTTCTTTGTTTCTGAATGCTATAACTTTTCAGTGCTTCCTTCTTCAAATTTTTGTTTGAATTTTTAATCAGTAGGGATCCACTGAGAGTGGTGGCGTTCCTGTCACCAGCTGTCCTTAAAGCGATGTCCATGGAATCCCTCCACCATGGAAAAGCGTTTACTGACCTTGCTCTTCACAATATTAATCTGGCTAATAAAATATTGTTGTATTTGCACTCAACCCTTACTTGTTCAAGCCTATATAGCTGTTACCCCTCTACCTTCAGTCTGGTTTATTTTGGGGTTGTGAAACTTTCACCAGATCCTGGAGGTTGATGGCTGTTTCCACTTAAGAAAAAAGCCTCGTCTACAATACAAGGTCCTGTTCTGACACAGAGCACTGTCTGCAGTGTTTCCAGTACACTAAGGCAGGTAATCCATGGCACAGCTTAGATTTGCTCCCACAAAAGACCATTACCAAGACAACTTAGAATTATCTCCTGTACAACATCAGATTTTGAAGTATTTGTCTGTTTAGGTCAAAAGCAATGCTACCAAATCAGGGCAAACTGCATAGGAGGCCGCTTGGTTTGCATCCCCCTTTATCCCAGTGCTGCACTCTGCTCAGTGCAGTTTCTAAACTTGCCTGAGTGAGGCTTCCCTTCCATCCGATGATGCACTGAAGCTGAGGGCATTAAATAACTTCTACTGAACCATAGCAGGCACCTGCATCTGCCACAAATCAAACGTGAGTCTTCTAAATCCCACATCAGCAAAGCCAGCGTAAGTCATCCCTCAGAAAAAGTCAAGTTTCTTGGTATTCAGGATTCCTCAGAATTTGAAGGGGACCGGTTCTGGGAGATGTTTGTCTGCTTCTATTTTAAAAATTA
Organism: Daphoenositta chrysoptera; assembly: GCA_013397915.1. NCBI lineage: Eukaryota > Metazoa > Chordata > Aves > Passeriformes > Daphoenositta > Daphoenositta chrysoptera. The sequence goes on along the minus strand of VZRO01007986.1, from coordinate 42,151 downwards.
ATGTCTTCCCAACACATTTTATCACAGCATGTCATAGAAACAATATGACTGACTGGCAAAGTGACATTAATCTAGGATGAAGTGTCAAAACAGGGCTTTCTCTCAAACCAGGAAGCCTCTTAGTGGTAACTTACAAGAACAGGGCTAAGAGGAAGCAGGTCAGATTATTTTTACTTATGCTCCAACTTGGATTAGAACTTTGGTAATAATGCCATGTCATCTTTCTCAAGAGTTTTGTTTATCTGGCAAACTCCCCACACAAATGCCTTTTCTTTTACCAGTATTTTGAATGTAAATTTTTTATTTGACCTGAAGGGTTTTCTGGAACATTTTCATCCTTGTCTTTTCAAAGAGCTTTGTGCCTGGTGCAAGTTTTCATTTCTCCTATGGGATTTTGGAGGGAGGATTCACGTATTTTTGACCCTGCCTGGTGCATTATCATGTCAGGAGCCCACAGGCAGTGGAACAGCCTGGGCACGGTCACGATGGACCTGCCTTACACCGGGGTTTTACTCCCAGCTGGAAAAGTGCTGGGAAGCAAAGCCCAGCTGGAAAAGTGCTGGAAGCTGTGCAGTGGTTTGGCTTCAGCTGAGCCAGCACTGGTGAGAGGGCTCAGCAGCTCAGGCGCAGTTCAGCAAATACTGGGGTGAGCTGCCAGTGCCCTGCTCAGGACAGACCAGGGGACCCACAGTGGGTTTAGAGAAGCAGCTACACAGAGATGCTGTGACCAAAGTCAGTCTTTTCGTGGATTTATAGCTTAGCAGCAATCATGGATCCTGAAAGCTCTGAGTTTAAAAGTGCTTGCTTTGACCTGTAAACCCCTTCAGGCTCAGTAAATTAAAACTAACATTTTTTTCTTACTGTCATCCCTTACCTGAGTAGAGATGCTCTGAGTAGAGCCACTTTGGGAAAAAAGTCCATTAATATTTTATATCTAAATGAATAATAAAAATAAGAATAATATTTGAGGACATGAGAGATTAGTCAAAAGTAATTTAAAATACATATGCGCATTTTAATGTAAATTAGTAGGAGCTATTATGACTAGTCTGGATAGACTATTATGTCACAGTCTAGATAAACTGCTTTCCTGCAGGTCTGCACAGTGAAATCAGAAGTGTGGAATGGATTAGAAAGTACATGGAGGGCAAAGCCCCTACACTCTGGTCAGTGAATCTCTGCGGGTGGCTGAGGTAAAAAGGAGTGAAGTGGGACATGGACTTAGGGCTCTGTTCTCGGTGGAAGCCAAACTTGGTGTTTTGAGGGAAGAAAAAGGTTTTTGAAAAGTGCATGTTACAAATCAAGCCTGTTAATAATTCAATTCTCAGCAGCCGGTGCCTGCACATTCTGTGACTCCCTTTACCTGAAATCCTTCACTTTCCAAGTGGTAATATACTGAGCATTGAACACTTGATAATAATATAATTGAGTTTTAATTGAACTCATAAGACAATAATCTTTATTGTAAATTCTAGAAATAAGAGGGTTTTCAAAGTGCAAGTCACTTTGACTTCGCTTCACTTTGACTGTGACTTTCAAGTCACAATATTTTCTTCAAAATATAGGCTAAAATCTGTATACATATAGAGACATATTTTCAAAATTATGGGACTCTTACATGGAGAGGTGTAACACCTCTGCAAACAGGAGCGTGGTTTGCACAGTGCAATAAATTGTCAAATCTCTCTGCAAAGGACTTCCTGCCCCACTGGGGTGTGCTGACTAGGAAAAATCATAGCTTAGTACTTGCAAGAGCCAAACAGAGAAAAATTATATGAAGAAGTAAAAAAAAACCCCAGCCCTGTTCTAAAGGAGCTTGATTTCTGTCGAAAGGAATTAATTCCCTTTGAAAGGTACTCCCTTCATTGCTAATTAATTCACAGGCACCTAATGTGTGATTTCAATTTAAAGAGCTAATCCCCTTGTGTGAGTTCACAGAGGGTTTTTAAAAAATGGAACATTTTAAATGCCTATGAAAACGCAAAGAAAATTGAAAGGGGTTAAAACTTAGAGAGATTTGTTATTTCCCCAAAAGTGTTTCTAGGAAGGATTTGTGTGAATGGGTGTGTATACATGTTTATTTAATACATATTATACATTTGTATATATGAGACAAGAACTGAATGAGCTGATCTACAATAATCAAGATGTTAATGGCGATTTCTTATTTAGCTTTACAAAGACTTCAAAATATCTAAAATAAAAAAAAATCTTAAAAATTGCAAAACAAAACCGTACCAACATGTGAATTTAAAAGCTTTATGCATAGAATTCCTGTGGTGCTCCAGTGTGGTCAGGGAATTTCCTGTAAAGAGATTTGAATGGACCTTCTGCAGAACTCTGCCACTGAGAAATGAAGGGCAAGAGCCACAGACAGACCTGCCCTTAGCTGGGAGAACTAAATGCAGCAAACAGTTTTATCCATATACAAAGCACTTTCATTCCAAATGTTGATCTTTGGAGAATAAATATCTTTTTTTCACTTTTTTTAAAATTTTGAAGACTTCAAAGAACAGAATGAACTAGAAAAGTCAATTTCAATAAACAAATAGACATTTTTAAATGGAAATTTTAATTTTTTGTATCAAGTGACAAAAAACTTTTATTTCTTAATTTGGAAATGCCTAGAAAAATCAGATGACAGTAGCCACCCAGCTATTTTAAGAAAGCTGCATATTTTTTAAGAAAATGCAATAAATCCTCCCCAACCTATTGCATACTGCATTGCTTAAATATATTTATTTTCTGCTCTATTATTTATTACTTTTGTCCTTCCTTACACTCTCATGCCAGCTCAATTTATCTTTATTCATGATAACTGGAGATGGTGGCAAGGAGTATTTGTTTGAGGACAAACACTTTCAGAAGACAACAAAACTTAACTCCTGACCTTCATTTGGGAAGAGACACTGGGGGAACAATACTGTGAGGAAAAACCCCCAAAGAATTAACAAGATTCCCTGACAAGAGCCTAGAACAAGCCTTGGGATGAGAATCCAGAGAGCTGGGAGACCTGCTAGTAATGGGTTTATTTGCCAACTTCCAGTTTAAAAAGTTGAGAATTTCTAGCTGCCTCTGTTCTGTCCCCCAGTCAGACAAGATCTTGGTCTATAAATCTTGAAGTGTTGATGTTTTTTAAACAATTTTTATCCTTGTATGGATACTTGTTATATAACTAAAAAAAACCCCAAACAAACAACACCAAAAACCTTAATCTCTTGCTGTAAGCAACAGCCTGATTTTTGTTGGTTAGCAGCTGCATCTGAGCTCCAGGTATGCAGGGAGCCTCCAAATACCCACTTATTACATTGCTGTCCTCACAAAGTGTTGAAAGAGGATACAATAATAGGTCAGGACAGAGAGAATATCAGAAAATCCCAAATAGATTTTTCATGTAGCTTATTGGAATCAAATATATCCTGGGGCAGTGAGAAAGAAAGGAGTTTGCAGTCCAAAATAGAACTTTCAAGATTTTTTTTCATCCGTTTCATAAAGCATCTGAAAGTCTGAGGAAAAGTAGGGGAAAGGAGGATGAAGTAGGAAAATACCTTGAGGGATTAATGTTCGTGTCTCAACTAACACTTTCATATTTTGCAGCTTTCAAGCTTTCTGGTTTGTTTTCTCTTTTCCTTTTTTTGTCCTGGGAACAGGAGGTTTGTTTCCCACAGTGCAGGGTTTGGTACCTTGGGTGGGTGCTGCTCCTGCTGGGGCTGCCGAGTGCTGAGCCAAGGACGGAGGTCACAGCTCCGGCCCCACCGGTGACACCCTGCCCGCAGGGACGGGCACTGGGACCTCCCTGCTGCTGCCCCTCTGCCCTGCCCCAGTGCTCCCAGTTCCCCCAGCGCAGCCCCCAGCAGCCCTGGCTGCAGGTGCCAGCCTTCACTGGTGCCCTTGCTGAGCTCAGTCCTCTGCCCAGTGCTCTGCCCTGCCCTCGGGCAGCCTGACTTCACCCTGCGTCTCTGCAAGGGTTTCCCTGTCGGTATTATTTGGGTTTCTGAGTAGCAGCAAAGGCTTCAGCTGCCATTTTAAACAGGCTTTTTTACTGTCTTTCAGTTGATGAGGTGTTCTGTGTTCTTTGTGATCCCGTACTGAGATGTCACACGGATTTCTTGTGTCCTTATCCTCTTTTCCAGTAGAGATGAGTATTTTTTCCTGGATATTTTGGTGTTTATTTCTGTGCTCTTTACCACGTCTTATGTTTAACTTCAGTGATTTATAATCGTAATGGTAGCTAAAAATCACAGTCTGTACCCCAAGTGTTAACATGACATTTTCTATCTTCTACATACAAACCTTAACTAACACGTGCAAATCAAGACTCTAGACACAAGTGCCTATTATCACAAAGAAAATTGATGCATGTTTCATTCTACGAGTGACTAAATACAGGGCAAAGATTGAAGATGCGTAATTTTGGACAATTAAGTTCAAAAAATATCACGTGTTTTATTTTTATCCGCTTCTGATTATTTTTTTTAACTAATTGCTCCTGCTCTGATTCATATCCCTGCAGAGCTGTGTGTGTGTTTGTAGCTCAGCTCTGGCTTCACAAAGTGAGCAGTCAGCAGTCAGCAATTAGTCAAAGTCTGAGAAGCTTGCTCAGAATTTCTGCTACAACCATCACTCGGGGCTGCACACAAGGCTGTGACTAAATGTCTTTCTTGGAAATACTTCTTAGAAGCATGAGGCTGAAAACATTCTCCTGGTTCATAATAATTGGGTTTCTATTGGTGGAAAGGCAAGAACAATTTAGGAGTAGCATAAATACCAAGCTCTTTCTGACATAATAGGGAAGCACTGACTGTGACCAGCAAGTATAGGACACAGTCCTATGAGCTCACCTTATAAATGTTTATAATACCATCCCCACTTCGACAATTACCACTCAACAGGACATTTTTGCTTCAGAAAAGGCTACAGGCAAAGATGTTAAAAGATGATTAAGGTTGAAAAACCAAGCATGCAGAAATGAAGAAGCACCCTTTATCTAGTTTGCTCATTGAATGTGTTGTAAGGTAATATTTAATCACACAACCACATACTGTGTTTTCTGTATTTTCCTAGTGCTAACAATTCTTTCAGCTTTTCAGGTAAGGGTGGGTAAATACATCTGCTGAGTCAATAGCAGAGAGTTTGGGGTGTAGGAAGGAAACTTTTAACCCATTCAGTGCTGTGTTGTCCCAGTAAGCCTGAGTTTAACCCATCTGACTGCTGGGAGGAAAGCAAATTCTCTTTTTCTCTTGTTCCTGGGGAATCTCATTACACAGGTTCTTTTCACCCCTCTTGTGTCACACATGATGCTGGAGAGGTGCAGCAGCCTGTTGGAGGCTGGGAGGGGAAATGGGCTGGGAGAAGTCTGCGGGTGCCTGTGGGAGGCTGAGCTCCAGCAGTGGCTCCCACATTGCCAGCCACCCCTGCAAGGCTGTGGCACAGACCTGACTGCACAGATCAGCAGTGCTGGTGGCTGGGGAGATACTGCTGAGTAGTGCAAATGGGGCTGGGATATTCCACAGGAGCCAGGGGTCCTCCTAAAACATAATAACAACTCTCTCCCATACTGGACTTCCCTTAGGATGCAAGCAGTTGTTCCTGTGTCATTCTTAGAAATGGACAAATATATTTCTTCAGTGGAATTTTTTAATTCTACAAGAGTTGTTATGACTCTAACATGAATTAGAGAACTGCCTTGATTTGTACCAAATTTGTATATTGGTCTGAAGAGACAAAATTCAAAAAATAATAAGAGATTGAAATCAAAGTTGAGCAGGAAGGAATTAAAGACATGGGAACCATCCAGTGCATAGTAAGGTTTTTTTTTACGTTTCCCTTTTCTCTCTTAAGGACTGTTTTTTCTGTCCTGTCACAAGAAAATGCCGTGTTTCAGGTATGACAGTTGTGTAAAATAATCTCATTTATTTTTTGGTTTGTAGAGAAGTCCCACTCCCTTCCCTCACTACACTCAGGCAGTCACCTCTAGGATAAAAGGTGACCTTACACATGCACAGTTCTGTAAGAGCTGCAAGGGGTGTGCCCCAGGATACCAAGTCACACTGTCACTTCCTCATAAAGCACAGGGGATCTCAAATGCTCCTTTCTATGATGTGGAAAGATAAAGGGGGGATTAATGCCTACAAACGTATCAATTATTTGGGTTGAGTTTACGCTCTTCTATAAGAATCAGGAAATCTTTCTGTTTCTTGTCTAAAGCAATACTACTGAGAATACATAATCATTGCTTGTATATGATAGATTTTTAAATCGTTGTTTATGATAGATGGTATTATTTTTCTTTTATCACATCTGACAATACAACACAGTAATGCCAAACATGACTCAGGCATTTCAATGATTCAGCAAGCTTAGAAAGTCAAAAAGTAGACATAGCTGACTTGAAAATGGGAGACACTGAGCAGAGATACAAAATTTGACTGCATAAAGCATAAAACAATTTCAGTGAAATTGTTATGCATTGTGTACATTTACAAAAAAAAGTGCATACAGGTTGACCAAAAATAATATTCCAGGGTCTGATATTGCAGTAATTACAGTCAGTGACATATCTGCTATAACTTAAATGCAAGTAGGACCTGACTCTGACTTCTTGTAATATTATGAATGTTGAATAATATGAACGGTTACAACTGGTATCTCAAGAATCGAGACATCTACAAGCAAAAGCTTATAAAAATTCACAAGATGAAAACAGTGATTTTTGCACAGAAAATCCTTTCTGGCTGCCACTGGGTAACACCAGGAATGGCTGCTTTTCAGACAGTCAGCTGATGGTCAGTCCAACTGTGCCTCTTAACCTCCTTCAGAACAAATCCTGTCCAAAGTCTTTCCTATTTCAGCTTTGGAAGACGCAGTCAGATTTGCAGAGTAGATGCTCCCAAACACAGGGGACCACTTAGGGAATAATAAAATAACCAGGCATGGCCTTATTAAAGGGGGCCAGCCAAGGAGAGAAATATAAAGGTCCCTGAGGCTTAAGGCAGGATTGACAGGAGGAGAAGGAAGCAATAAAAAAGAACTAAATGGAGAGAGACAGATTGAAATTAGATGGCAATTACTGAAAACATATCATCCATGTCCTTCAAATGATGTTCTCTGTGATCCAAGTGCCTGGAAAGATCTAAATACCCATTTGTCGCCATTGGGCAAATTTAAACACTGAGCATTTACACTTCTGACTCCTCCAAATAGTTTGGAACAGTGCAGGTGAGATCTTCAGCAAGTGTAACTCTTATTTGCTCCATTGGCAAAGGAGCATAGGATATATGAAGTCACCAAAACTGAAACTGTTTACATTAACTGAAATTCTGGCTCTGTAAGTCTAAATTTATATAATTCATAGCTAAATCCCTTTTTCACTGGGCAGGCTAGCTTCCTATTTTCTACAAAATTATCCATGAAACTATACTGTCCAAAGTTACATATATAACAAATTTCTTTTTTTTTTTTTTTTTTTTACTTTCCAATATCTTCTTTTTCTGATCTTTATTTAGCTTCATAAGACAGTGTCTAATTGTAGGTGATGTTAACCTTTTGTGGTAGGCAATTGCCTAAAAGCCTCTGCTGGCTGTTGCACAACCTCGGAGCTTGATGCTTTCATGAGTTTTGGGTTTCATCTCTAACTAGCAGGGATGAAGATGTGCCTACAATGAGAGGACCCTCTGCCATCTCAGTTTCCACCTTCAGATTTTTAGGCCTCTGTATCTGACCTTTCCAAGTTCTGGTTCTGTCATGGACTCAAATCTACATAGACTAATCTGAGCAATCAGTTTGAAATTGTTGGCATCGTTTTTTATTGTGTGAGCATTTAGTGCCTTTTGCTCTTGTCTGGACTAAAATACCATAAAAATACACCATTTGTTTTATTGTTTCCTTTCAGGCTGCCAATTCTATTCTTAGCTGTAACCAAAAGTATTATGACAGACAAAACAAGTGTTCCATAGAAGTTGGCTACCTCTAAAAGATATTCTTATATGGGCAAGAAATTCATGTGAAGTATCTGTATTCATTTTATCAGGGGCATTTTCCCTATTTCAGTGCTAGAACAAAATATTATTCCTGTCCATGTTGTTGTTTTACCCCGTTTAGAATGGATGTTTCACACTTTTTTCTTTATTTATCACGGGATCCCACCTGGGAAAACCTTAAAATGTTCCAACATGTATCACATAATTTTTATGCTGTATCCTTGTCTCACCTGTCAGCACTGATGTTCTTAATACATCAGCTCCCAACCTCTCCTGTCCCAGTGACATCAGCCTGATAACTCATATGTTATGTTGTCAAACACAGATCTTCATGCATAACACGAGCTTCCTATCAGCATTCCCAGAGCTAATTGTTGTCTGCCTTCATATCCCTTCCTAAAGCCAGTTTCCCATATGATGACAGAAAATTTTGATGATTATGCAGCTGGTATGCTTTGACCTCTTCTTTTCTTTTCATCAAATATTATCTCACTGTGATATTTGACTCCCCATTTGTTTCCTGAATCCATCTGTTGCCTCTTTCTTATGCCTGGGTTATATTCCCTGTGACAGCTCCTAACCACGATTACGGAGGTGCTAGAGGAATACAATGTAGACATCAACAATAACAGCATTCTTATCTCTCTTGTTTGATAGAAGCAGTTTCATGCAAAAACGTGCCTTGTTTAGTTATTCTGTTTTAAGGGAGAAAGGATTAGAAGCTGTAAAACCAGCAAACCAAAGCAGCCCAAACACAAAACTTCAGTGCTTTGATCAAGCAGACAGAAACACCAGGTTGGGAAAGTTTCCCAGTTCAACATAACCTATTCACCAGCGACTCGAGTATTCACAGCTACCAATGAGTTATAGATGGAAACTGTTGATGTAGATTGTGTTCTGTTCAAAGGTTTCCTGAAGGAGGGTTGTTCTGCCTCTTCCCCCAGGGTTAGTACGACTGAGGGAGTCGGAAGAGCAGGAACTGGCAGGTGCCCTCTGCAGGGGACACAAAGCTCACTGCAAGAGGATTTACTGGGGCTTGGGCCTGTAACTCTCCCGTGTTTCACCAAGCCCCTGTCAGGCAGGGTGATGTCCCTCACGTGCTGAGAGCTGACAGTGACATTGCTGACCAGGAGGAGCAGATGGGACACATTTGTGCACAGACCTGTCCCTGTAGCTGTCCCCACGCCTGTCCCTTGAGACACCCCCTCCTGCTCTCCGGGTGTCTGTGCCATGGCAGGGGCAGGTCCCATCTCGGATGCCACCAGTGCTCCTTCACCAATCCATTTGTTGGAACCTAAAGGATAACGGGCTTCTGAGCCTACTGGAGTTTATTTACAAGGGAGAAAAAAGATGTGTCTAATGAAATGCAAAATGTAATGCACCTCCAAGTACATCTCCTGCCTAAAGAGGGAGTTAACAAAAGTGCAATCAGCTCAGGCTTTCAGATTTATCAGAGCATGACCACAGATACAGTTCATGGCTCAAAGCGTTTGTGGCAGATGCTGCAGGTGCTGCCCTGATCTAAAAAAATGCAGCAAAGGGAACCACACCGGGCACTGGGAGCCACAGCTCTGTCCCCTCGGTGGGAGCACACCCCACACTCCTAAGAACACAAATTATTATCCTTGTCTGAGATGACGGTCATCTCCAAAGGGAAGAGGTGTGTCCAGTCCGTGTGTCCCTCCGGGGCTGCCTGTTAGTTTGTAGCCATTAGGTAACTTCAGAGCCCCTGTCAGGACGCAGCCAAAGCCTTTGTCAACAGGATGCCCTAATTTTTTTCTTTTGCTATGCAAAATCTGCTGTATTTTCTAATTGACAAAAGCACTTAATGAAGTTCAGTACTTTGTGCTATACACTAATTTCTTTTTTGCATATGCAGCCACTTCAAAGGTCTTTTCTGAACTTCAAAGACTACCTTTTGAAGTCTCTTAAATTGTGAGCTGACTAAAAGGATTTACATCCTCCATTCAAGGAGTGTTTAAGTAAATTCCACTGGAATACATTTTTTTTGTATTTCACCAGTGTCCCTCCACCAATAATGAAAGATCCCCCACAGCAGGGGATGTGCAACTCGAAGGGTCCCAGCCCAAACCATGCCATGATTCTGTGATAAGATATTTGCTGTATAAAAAATTCCTGTACTCCTCTTTAACAGAGAGGCATGTTTTAGTCAGGTAGCTATTTACATATGAATAGTAAATATTTACGAAAATACTATATAAAACAAGGATCTGAACAAAAGAGGGACTCGGCCTCCTTCTGATATTGAGAATATTATTTTCTTAATTCCACTGAAATTTAGGATAGTGCAAACAGACATTTGCTACTGCCAGTGCAGCCCTTCAGTGTCTTGGCAGCCCAACAGTAATCATAACTTGAAGTTTCTGTCAACATCTTTGAGAGGCAGTCTGTAATCCATAGGCCACAGGGACACTGGATATGCCTCTCCTTCTTCCACTATATTCCTGCACAGCCACAGGAAGAAAGAAGCAATAATTTCTCAGCAGAAACAATCTTCCTCCTTTTGCTTACATGGATTTTCTATTCTGGATTGGCAGAATAGGACAAAAGGTCAATCAGACAACAAGGACTCCTATATCTGGGACTCTACTTCAAGTTAATCAATCTCAAAACAATAATTATAGCTCAGGAAGAGTATCAGGGCAGGTTTCTCAAGCATTTCAAACTAGTTTATTTTCACTAGTTTATTTCTAGTTTTTGTCACTGTGTAAACCATGAAAGGTAGTCTGGGCATATGATAGTTTACATTTTCTGAAACTGTACGTCTCTCTAAATCTCAGTGTTTGGTGAATTTCATCTATCTTTCTGGTATCCTGATTATGAACTTGGATGGAATTTTTTTTCTTCAAGAGAGTTTTGCATCAAAATCCAAAGATCTCCAAAACGGAGTTAACTTTGACAAAAAAACAAAATAGGAAATGGAAGAAGTCCAACAAATTATAAAGAATATACTTTGAAAAGTGAGAGTTCATTATTTAATTTCATAATTTTATGTTTTATATTAATTTTCCAGTGCTTCATCTTCTCTATTTAAAGACATGTCAATGGCAGTGGTGGGGGTATAATGTGCCCAGCTGTGTGCAGTCACATGATAGTTATATGACAAGTATCAAGTTATGTTTTTTAAACCATGAAACCCAGCAGATACTTAGTATTGACTGATAAAATATCTCAGGCTTTCTTCCTAATTTGTCTTCAGCACTGTTTCTTCTCCATCTGAAGTGATGAGAGGCAAACCCCCACTCTCTCTGTCTCATTAAGAATTCCTGGGTTCTGCCTTGCCATTCTCTTACTTTGGCTAAGCTTTGCCAGAGCATGTTTACCCCTTCTGATTATCACTTAAGTTACTAAATATCTGAGACTTCGTCTCTCTAAGCTTTCTTCTCTGCTGGGTCTATATTTAGCAATAAAAGTAGAAGATATCTTTGATTTCCAAATCACACCTTTGCAGTCACAAGAGGACAGAAATAGTGTCTTTCTGAAGTCCTGTCCCAGCTCTGTCGCTATTGGTTGGCCTGTCCCCACTCCCTCCAGATGCCAATCCTGGAGCTCTCTTCATAGTGTAGAAATATCATCTTAGGCACCCTAAATAAAAATGATACAACTTTCAAAGAGGCTGAGTGCAGCTCCTGTTTGATTTCCCTGGGATTCATAAAATGTAATTAGGCCGCTCACACAGAAGGATCCTTGGATGTGAGCACATTGTATTTATCTAGGTTAGACTATTTTGGCCTATTGTTTATTTCATAACCAAGCCTGATCTACTTTTTACATGCACTAAAAGGAAGTAGGTTTCTTCCAGTCCCCTTTAAATTTGTTGTTTCAGAAATATTACCTGTGTTCAAGCTCAGCTGTAAATAATGACTCTCATCTTTAGGTAGACCATAGCTTAATTGGTAAAATTACTTAATTGTCTTACTTACACACTGTGTTCTCTGCCGAGTTATTTAGAGCGCTTTCTATACAAAATGCATTATTCAAAACACAATCTGTGCTCTTGACTTGCAAACTTCACATACATTACAGAGGCTCGTCTGGAATTTTTTTTTTTTTTTTTGCCTTCCATGTTCCAGCACCTACATCTCTTAATACTTACATTCCCTGAAAAACACATTCAGTTAAGGATTTCTTCACCCTTAAAAGCAGCTAATCTAAACCACGTACCAGCAGGACAGCATGAGTACACTTTAAGATGACAAAACTCCCTCTGCTGTCCTTTCCAAGTCATTGAACAATAATGGCAACAACAGCTTTGCTCACCTTTCTGCTGCTTTTCAGCACCTCAGAACAACCTCTGTAAGTAAAGGAGCAGAAGCAAAGGCCCATTGCTGTGTGGAGCTTTGCTTTACCTGGCACTTTGCCATAGAACACTGTGTTGCAGTAAGTTCCCATTTCCCACTGAAAGGAAGGGAAAGGCAGGAGGGATCCTGCCCTCCAAGAGAGCAGTGGACAATGGATGGCATCAAGCTGCTCTCCACAGCCGTGATTGCTGTGTGCTCATCAGGAGCAGCAGCACTGCTGTTTTCAGCTGCAAATGGCAAAAATGAAGATTCCTGGACTTTCTGCCGTACCTGTTCTCACTCAGAAGCACAGCAGAGATACTATTATAAGGTAATAATAATTACATGGAAAGTTAATTAATTATTTAAGACCTTAATTAATCAGGAAGCAACATGAAGTTCTATGAGCAAATGCCAGGAAACAAGTGAAATCCCTGTAAGTTCCCAGATGAATGCCTTGCTCAGCAGTGTCTGCATTGCACCACTCTTCCCTTCTCCTGTTGCATAACATCCCCCAGCTGTCCCGCTGGGATGTGCTCCTCTCTCGGAGACTCCTCTTCCTCACTCCTCCTCGCTGGCCACCCGGCTGCTTTGCTTCCCAGAGGGACAGACTGCCAGTCTTGGGAGCTGCTGCTGCCTGGGGTGTTCTTAGATACCTGCTGCCTTTGACATTGTGCTCTGTTTGTGGGCATTCCACTTCTATGAGTTTCTCCAGTTTCAGTCTTTGATCAATAAGAAATGGTAACAGAACTGTCTTTAATCCTCGAGGTGTATAGCAGGTAGCCCCAGAAATAATCTTCTCAGGTCTGGATTTCAGCACTCCCCAAGTGCTGGCTTGCTCCAGCGACCATGGATCTAGAATTCTTTTGCAATATTTCATCTAAATATATCTGTCCTAAAGTCCTGGTTAGAAACTTGGAAGAGAAGTTTCCCATGTTATAACAGATGGAGAAAAGAAAGAATAGTCATTGCATTAGTGCTAAAGAAAAGTTTTGCTTTAGTCTGAGCTTCAGGAGAGACTTACATTACTGACATGTTCCCAGCTGATTTGACAACCTCAACTATGTTTCTTTCCATCAGAACCTTAAAGCTGTCATTTATATTTTAACATGTACTTAAGATGTTATGTGGTTAAACCATGAACAATAATTCACCTTCAGCTGCAGTCAGTTTCTCTCTCATAACAAGACTTTCATAAATCATTTCTAACAAAGTAAATAAATCTCTCAGTTCCCACTATGCACCATTATTAAATTTCAATCCTTCCTTAAAAATAAAGATTAATGCATTTAGTAACTGCAAACAACTAGGACTGCCATCCTTTAAAATATTATCTCCTGCTATAGAATTTGAAGTAGAGAAATGCATTTACTTTTAGTAATTTGAACATTAATCATGTGGCAGAAGTGACATACTATATACATGGAAGCTGGCAGTGGAGTGGAGCTCTATTTGACACCTCTAGGGAACATCTACAATAGCCTGCAAAAAATGGAGGAGAGAAATATGATGAAGCTTCATACTGAAATATGGAAGTACTCATGATATACAACCCAGTGCTGGCAGCTCTTCTGTGCCCTTGGAAATCTTTTGCATTCGTTTTTCAGTTAATTTTTGTACTGTAAACACCTGCACAGGTTCACTTTCATGTGCTTAATGCCCATAGAATCCACAAGCCCCCTCAGTTAACCTTGCATGGGATCAGCTCTTTTTGGTGTCTTCTTTGCATGACAGATGAGACTTCTTCAATTTATGTGGAATGAAACAGTCATCCTAAGGAGATGATGTTGAATTTATTTTTTGTATATGTTTATAATACTTCAGCTGTGAGTTTTTCTGGGAGTATAAGGTTTAGGATTTTTTTGGTTTTTCTCTTTTTTTTCTTGTTATTCTTTTCATGAAGATTTATTAAATTTATAAGATTTACTTTTAAGAATATCTACTTCTACACCAGAAGTGAAAGGCATGATCTTAAAACACAGCCCATCAAGACATCCAAGAGATCTGCTTCCTGTCAGCACGTGGTATATTTTAAATACGGTTCTATTTAAAATTTGGTGCAGGAATCAGTGACAAGTGTGTGTGTCTTACCAGCAGCCACCACAAACCCACTAGAACCTGCACTCAGGACCCCTTCAGCAGCAGCACCTGAAACACCACAGCGATTTCCCTGTGCAGGGCTGTGTGATGGCAGTGGAAGCCTGGCCTTCATCCGCATCCAGGCACGTTCATGTCTGAGTTACAACTGCAGGAGAAAATTCTTCATCATTCGATTTACACTTCTTCAAGGAGTGATACAGCCAAGCTAAACTCAGAGCCTGTGCACTGACGGGCAAAAATATTTATTTTTCTGTTACCAAGAGAAATAATTTGGGGATTCCATTTCAATTTGTTTAATGTTTACAACGTAACAAATAGAGTTAAAGAGAGCCTTGCTGCAACAAGAATCAATGGTGCCTATGAGGTATGTTACAGGTAATGATCCACACGATAAATTCAGTTCAGATCTCTGCAGATATTACAGTTATACCTCTGTGAAGCTGAAAATGCAAGCAGCTTCTTTGTCACAGCCTAAATGAATAGAAAGCTTTCCACTGAAAACTTTCAGCATACAATTCCTATTGTATGTATTTTTGTTTGTATGATGCAGCTGTATGTGCCACATGCTGTTATCAGCTACTATACAGATAACACTATGGAAAGACCTGGAAATGTGACAAGAAAAACTGCTCTTGTAGTTGGTTAAGCTTGCCAAAAATTGCCATGTTGTGAGTTAGCTTTCTTTTTCTGATGAAAAGAAAATTCATGTCAGTGCCGTTGTGGTAAGTGACAGAAATAGCCTAAGGTAAATAAATACACAGACCAGTTTTACTCAAAATTTTTCACAAAATAGTAATAGCATGGCTGCCTTGCAGTTAACACAAAACCTCTCTGACAACTCCGCTGCTCAATAATTTAACACCCTCTGTAGCAGGTGATGTAGTCCTGTGCCATTTCTTGATCTCAGATTTTACAGGTTTAATCATTTCCACTCCATAACCAAAAGAAACCATATGTAAAATAACTGTTCACCACTTCCTGGTGACGTTAGTGAAGCGATTTTTTGCCTGTTTACCATGTCAAATGCTTGAGAACAGCGTGCACACTCCTTACATCCACTTAAACACTTAACAGAGTGCTCAGGTATTGATTTTCAAGTGTCTTTTAAACCACTCAGATGAATTCATACGAGCACTGGGGCATCTGTGAGTTACCCGAATGGACATTGATCATACATAATGACCTTGCTTCCACAAGGATCATTCTCTTTATTCCTTTCCTTCCATTTTTCTCTTTGGTTGTCTAGCCAACATACAGTATATTTCATTAATATTTAGTCCCCTAGCACCACATGTGTCTCAAACATTTTTGTCTTAAAAGAAAATTATATTCCACACACTTGTCCAGAGTTCTGCATTAATGTCAGGATACATTTATTTCTCACTCAAATCAATGTAAATGAGAACACAAGAGTTTTTCTTTATAAAGGATCATTCACTATGAATATATAAACTGCCCAGTGAACCTTACTAAGCATGGGATCAGACTACTGGCAAGAGAAAAGCTTTCCTACTCAGCCCATACAAAAAAAAAATTAAGAATACTTTATCTTTTAAGGCTAGCAAAGCTTAACACTTCACCATTGCTTCTTAAAGTATCCTGCACCTGCTCTGCATTGTAAACAGTTCCTTCAAAACTCAGGAATGGCTCCAAAAAGTTTCTCTGTGTTGTGTTAGCTTCCAGAAGGTGTGTCTGGGTGAGGTTGGTCTCAAATGTGTGGCGTGACCAGTCTGGCAGCAGCCTTTGCCTCCAGGGGGGTTCCTGGGTGTGCTGGGGGCTCTGCCCCCTGCAGCTCCTGCTCCTCTGCCCTTCTCACCCTCACCCTTCCCTGCTCCTGCCTTATTTTATACCGCCACAAATAAATACTTACTGGCAAGAAAGCAGATTTCCTTACAAAAAACGTCACAAAGCCATTAAGTGGCCAAGCCCATATAATTTAAGCAGCAGCCCAGTGTGAAATCTTTAAGACACCCTTATCTCGTGATGTGCAGTCCTGTTGATGGCTGGTGAGTTCTGTCCACTCTCACAAAAGAGCACCTTGTTTATCTGAAGCCCTGCAGTTACTCTGATACACAGAGCAGACTCACAGGCTGCCTTTTTCAGTGACTCAGGTTTTACTGTCTGGGCAGCTGTGGTTTTTTCTGTTTAGTTAAATTCACACTTAGTTGAAGAGTCAAAATATTTTAATACAATTGGCAACAGAGAATTTCACGTACAAAAGTACAGGCCTGTGTTAAAAATCTGGCCTCCCCAATGGTCGTTGAACATGACTGTACTTCTGTCTTTTCTTCTGTTATTCAAAGGGGAAGAAATACATAGAAAGATTTTAAAAGATGTTTTGTTCTACAAGTTTACTACAGGGCTGTAAGTTAAAACCATGTCTAGACAGGGGCACTTAAGCAAAATTAGGCCGAATTCATTTACTGCAATATTCATACATTTATTTTAAGTATCCCTTTCTATGATATTTTCAACAGAAACAAATTATCTTTAAGTAAATTTCACTTCACTTTACTTAAACTAAAGCTTTATATCTGAATTACAGTATCCACGTGAACTCCAGACCAGGAAGATACTTAAAATACACTCTTTAATTAATTCTGGTTTGCTTTCCTGCTTATCTTTCCCCATGTAGACATGGCATCAGCACTGCCAGAACAGAACCCGGCGGGGCTGACCTTGGCAGTGTGATGTAAAACCTCTCTGCACAGTCTCTTGCCTGGTACTCCCTGTTCCCTTCACCTCTGCTGAATCACAGTGATGTACTTTGTAACGGGAGCTGATAGGGATCATTTCTAACTGGGACTGGTTTCATACACATAACACTATAAGATAGGTGCATTTCTTAAAATGCAAAAAAAAAAAAAGAAAGGTGGGGGATTTTTTGTTTGTTTGTTTTTGTTTTTTTAATTTACTACTCAGTCTTCTATGGAGCTGTAATTTTTTGATGGCTGGATTGCTAGATAGACAGACATCCTGACCTCAGTGATCCGGAGTTGTCTGTCTTCCTGTGATATAGTTTGTTTCTTAAAAGGAAATAATTTTTTAATTTTAAGAATGTTTGGAAAATATCTTAAGGTTGTTACATTTATGAGAAAAGAGGTCATAAAAATAGATACTAATTCAAATTGTGAGAAGAGCAGCAAAGAATCTGAGAGATGGGGAAGGAAAGCATACTTGGATATGAAAGGGAGACTTCCTGCCCTTGCCGGAGGTTAGGGAGGGCACTTCCCCTCCAACAGCCTGCAGTGGAGAGAGAACACATCTCTCCTGCTCTGAGTGCAGCAGGAGGGCCAGGGCAGGTGTCAGCCCGGGCACTGGGCTCCTTCTCTTGGAGACTGCACGAGTGTGAGAGAACATGCAGAGCAGCAAAGCCTGGAGCAGAGCTGAGGGGGGAGCTCCCCATGCAGCGCCTGCAGCCTCGGCTGCACCTCTGTGCTCTGGCCTCTGGGGTGACAATGTCCAACCATGGCTCTTCAGCCAAGCAAGTCTGAGCTAACAGGAGAACACAGTGGAGAAGGCAACAGGATATGAAAACTGGCATGGAAGTCATGGCTGGCTTTGTGTCCTTGGTTTTGCTTTATTTTTGGTTTCTAAAACATTATGTTTCACAAAATATATTTTGTACTTTGCTCTTCTGTGCTATCTTTCATCCAAGGGATCTCAGAGCACTTTACTCACATTATTAATTAGGCCCCAAAACAACCCTGGAGGTAATTAAGTATTTATTATTGTACAGATGCATGAGCTGAAATAGTGTCTGAAATACATGGTCTTGTTTACATTAAAGGCCCCTTGGACTGCTGTGTTAGCATTTAAAATAGTTGTAAATTGGATTCTTAGGAATGTTAATGATTCCTTATCCTTGTTATTCTTGATGCTGGCTTGTTCAGTGAATGTTCCCAACCTTACACTGTGAGCAGGCAGTGCAGAACCTGTTCTGGTTTAACTTCTAACATGGATATCTGCACTGAGCCTTTTGTACAGGAAATCCAGAGTTGCTCCCAACCCCATTTGCATCAACAGCTCCCTACTGCAAAGTGTGGAACTTACACATTTAATCACTGTCGTGATCTCCCTCTGAATCTGCATTTCCTATTTACAGTGCACAGTTCCAAGAGGAGGGAGACCAAGTGTCCCTCTCCTGATCTGTATACTCTGAATTGCTGAAGGTGACTTAGGTACAGTTGATTAACTCAGCGTTGCAATGAAGTAGAAACCAAGTGTCTGTTAATTTGTCTCAGAATATGGGTGATAAAAAAAGATTTCCATTTGAAAAATGCATATTTCTTCCGTTTGTATTTTCTGCTGTTGCCTTTAGCTTTAATTGCTGAAATTCTGCCTAACTTCTCCTCTAGGTACCTCTGTTCTTCATTAAGTTTGTCCCTAAATTTATCTGTCAAGAATGGCTTTCCCTTGTTAAAACTTTTGGGGGTTGGTGGGGTTTTTTTCATTCTCTCTTTTTCTCACTGTTTCCTTGGCAAGTCTGAAGCAAGAGAGAAAATAATATTGCTGTTTTAAACACAACATAAAAAATACTATGCCAGACATTTTCTTTGCAGTCTGCCTCTCCTCTAACCTAGGACTCTTTGCTGTAGGGACAGCAGGAATTTGTTTCTGCTTCTCACTAACAGCTTAACTGAATCCATACCTTCCCAAAGCTCCCAAAGCAGGTACAGAAAACTGATTTTTCAGCATAAAGAAGGTAAAGTGGAAGTCTGATGGTAACAACTTTCCTAAGAAACATTTGCAGTATGAAAAAGGGACTGTTTTGCCTGGCAAGTCACCAATGACACTTCTACTTCCTCTCTTGTGGACAGTGATCAAGCAGTATTTCAAGAAAGTATTTTTTCCTAATCAGACAAGTAGATCCTGTGGATGATAACTTGGACTATATATTTCAAATGAAGAATGGAAGGTGAATCCAAGTGCAGAACTTCCTTTTTTTTTCAACTGAGTAGGCACATTTCCCTCACCAACTGCAGCTCAGGTTCAAAATCCCTACATCTTCAGAGGTACCTCTGAGTATCAGCTCACACTAACCCAGGTGACGCTGTATTGGTGGGGGTCTGTGTAGAGGTGTATAATTCTGCCTGGTTTTGTGGAGAATTGGCTCACAACATCCGTGTGCCACAACTCCTTCTAGTCCCAGGGCTTGTGTCATCAGTACTGATTCAGGATCTTTGTGCCACAGACATCCCGTGGGGTTTTTTCCCATACAGAGAATTCGTGGTGTCAGATGCTGTTTAGAAATGCATGTAATTCCTCTTTGCTTTCCTGTTTACACTGATGATGTCAGAGTAGTTTTTTATAGTTAATCAAGGTACCTTCTGCAGCTATTGCTGTAGCAGAATAAAAAATACAAACAGTGTTTATTGCCAGTTGGTGTTCTCCCTCAACAAGCAGGCTATGAACTTAAAATACATAGAGCTTAAATGTGGAGGACATTCTGTACAAACTTCAAGGTTGATTTGAATTTTGGGCATAAACCACCTGACAGCTTCCGTTTCACATTGGGCTATTTTAGCTTTTAGTAAGTATCGAGTCAGTAAGAAACACGTATAGAGCTGATGTACAAACTAGATCTTTGTCACTGTTTAATTTGTCCTGGCAAGTTGCTGTTTTTCAGTTCAGTTTAGGGTAAAATATCCTTGTATTGATCCAAGTGTGTATATATAAGAGAGCTCCAGCTTTTAACCAGAGGTGTTCCACATTTTCTTTCCTGTGACCAAATCTTTAGACATTAACTTAGACATTTATATATCACAAATACTCTATGGCATTGAAATGAAACCATCCCTCTCATCACTGCATTACCATGGCAGGAAAATGAAAATAAGATTGGACAGGATTTTCTGGATTATCAAATCCTTTTGTTAACTTTCTAAGGCAACTATGGGATAAATGGCTCGCATTTGGGCCGATTGCTTTCCTTAACCCAATAGGTAAATTGGTTTGGCAACTCCTTTAATGATTAGAAATCTATTATTTGCAACCTCTGTATATGCAAAGCCAGTCTGTACCATTTGTACTTGTACCAGTTTGTTCATTAGCCCAAATAGCACTTCTGCTTGGGGTTTCCTTCCAATATACCTATGTAAAAGCAGTTCTGTCTCTTGTTCAGCTGTCCTCTTCTTTGGGTTGCCACACCAGCTCCTTTTAATCTTATTCTGTAAAGATTTTTGTTTTCCTTGACCTCTCTCATAGTCCTTCTCCTCACTTGCTGCACTTTATATTGGTGTACCTTGCTTGCTCAGGACCAGATGACCAGAGCTGCGTCAGAAGTAACCAAGAAGCCTTTTTGGTGCCTGGGCCACAGCATGAATTCATCATATGTCATTAATAGCCCTTAGATTTCAGCAGAACTTTATGTAAGTCGCCAGGTACTGGCATTCTATTTAATACTGGCAGAATCTGTCTGATTTTTCTAATTTCAATCCTGAAGATCACTTCTTCAATGATACTGCTCTCTGCCATATGGCATCTGTTTCTCACCTTTTGTCATCAGCAGATTCAGTCAGCACCCCTAGATTTTTTATATTTTTGTCAATGAGAAGATCAAATAAACTCAGCCTTCACACAGGTGAGGAGTTGTCCATGTAGAGTCCCTGTAGCCCAATAGCTGCTTTCAGGATGACCTGCAGTTCTTATCCACTCTGCATTTCTAACAGATCCTGACTTGTCCTATTTAAATTGTAGTTGCAAATACAGAAACTTTGGTTTGCCCTTCTGAAGTCCAGTTTCTTTTCTCTAAAACATGAATTATCCTTTCTTAAAAATGTTAGTTGAATTTAGCAGGCAAATCTTGAAAGCATTTTATATAGTCTTATTTTTTTCTTACCAAACTGAAAAAGAGACAAATCATGTTTATAACTTGCAAAAGAAACAGCTGTCCTGTGCTCCTCCATAACACTAATGACGACTTTGGTTTAAAATGCGTCATGCCACTAATTAGTTTTTAGTGCATGCCACTCTTGGAAGAGTGAGTAACTGCTTTCATGAGCACAGTAGAAGCTCATGGCTTATGTGCCCTAAATTAGTGTAAGTCGTAGTTCTAGGGGATGTGTCACATCTCTGATGCTTTACAAGCTGTTCCTGGATCGTCCCTTTGGACCGTTGCTGCTGAATTCCATCCCCATGCTCAGCACTAGTAAGCACTAGGTTAAACTAACACTATCTAGCCTGGATAGCACTTGAAAACAGAGTCAGGGCATTAGTCCATGATTGCTCCATCTCCTAGCAATCACGTTGCTCCCTGGTTCAGAGGCCATCCCATCCCAGACAGTTTTCTCTGACTCCTCTGCTCTCCACAGCGTAGCCGGGAGCTGCTGAGTGCCACCGGCTCTGGCTCCGGGCATCAGTCCTCAGACCTCATTTATTCAGCAGAAGCAGATCAAATGCTTGCTGTGCAACTTCCCTTAAGGCCTGGGGACATAATTACTGTTTAATATGTCTTTTGCATTCAAAGTGCCTAAAAAGCTCTTAAGATTGTGCTCTTATTGTATGATGCCAGGTGTGTATTATGTGTTCACTCAGCTGGAGGGCACATGAGGGCACAAGGACTATTCCTGAGAAACTGTCCCTGGAGGACTGAACAGAACAGGGCAGGATCAGCATCTACAGTGCCTGTTTGGTGGAGGATAGAGAAAAATACCGTAGCAGCTGTGCTGAGGTGTCCTCTCAGAGAAAACCAGTTGGTGACTTCAAGAAAGGAAGCTGGGAGTGAATGATCATGAGGGTGGAGTGGGTGCTCAGGGATGTCATCCCAGCTCAAGGAGGGAGCAAGGGAACCTGGCAGTGTATTGGGGATGGTGTCTGCACCATGTCCCACACACTGCCCCAGGATAGAAGATGTCTGGAACACTTGAATACTCTGTAATCTCTAATTTGATGAAACGAAACCAGCCTGATGATTTGGAAGCTGATCTGATTCCATTACAGCTTTCTGATCTTGAAAAAAGTATCTAAAATATAATCCTTTGGGAATTACTTAGTCTTTTGTCCACTGCTAGCTACCTACGTTTTCTACATTGGGTATTTACTGCAAGGAATACAAGGAGACATTGATTTCTGAAAAGCAAACAGGACCACAATAATTTAATTTAAATTTCAGACTAAAGCATTCCTTTCTTTGTAAGCAGGTATTTTAAATCTACGCACACCAAAACTGTTACTGTTGCTTTCAATTTGAAATATTAAGGTTAAAGAAGCAGCCTCAATTAAACTATACAGGTAAAAAGAGAAATCATTTTCAACTAAGTAAGAATGAAAAGTCTAAATGTGGCATTAAATGCTTAAAGTGTACAGTGAGAATCCCCAATGCAAATTTTAATTCTCATTTAATATCTGAGTTCCTCTGAGTGAAATCCTGATTGCTTATGAAAAGCTGAGGTTCAAAAACTGTCTGGTGGCTGTAGTTTTAAGGTAGAGGGTCAAAGTCTATTACTGAGAGAATAATTAAGGGTCTGGTCCTCAGCGTGGCTAATGTGATGCAATTCCTCCGCGGTTAATGAAGCTTGACTGATTAACACGAGTTGATAAGTTACCTTCAGCTTCAGGTTTTTAGTGAGAAAAATAATTCCCTTGCCCTTTAAAAGTTTAACTGCAGTTATTTGCTAAGGACTTCCTCATAGCCATTTAGGAAATATTCCACAGTGAGGGAAAAATGCACAAAGAAACTTATTGATATAAACCATCAGGACACCAAGCAAGAGGGAATGATGACAGAGATAAAGATGAAGGTCTGCTCAGTTTTTAGGGAATCTATAGGATGCACTTTCTGTACACTTGCTTATGATGAGTTGAATACAGAGTGCAAAATGTACAGGACTGCTGCTAATTCCATGTGTTCCTCATGAGAGTGGATTGAGTGTCATGGTGCTATTGAAATATACAGTGTTCACATCAACTAAATGCAGATAATGTCTGTGTACCATTTGTCCAATATAAAAGGAATAAACAATGTCACATGGAAAGAGCTACAGCTCCTAAGACATGGATGTTCCAACACAGCACACTGCATTATTCCAAATACCACGGTACTTGCTATCTCATTTGCTGAAAAATTCTTGAGTTGTTAATAATGTATGGGATTATCACAAATCCACCAACAGGTAGTATCTGTGAGAGCTGCTGAATGAAATGAAAAGTAGGATAATTCAGATATAAGCATGTATTAGGAAAGGATTTAATGGAACAAACTGTCTCAGTGTTTTCCACTGCACTTTAATGGGGGTTTAGGTTCAAGTTCAATAAGAAGCATTTGAAGTTCAGGAATTACTCTTTCTTAACAATGATAGCCAAATTTAGATGAGTAAGTGATGGTATTCTATGAGAACAGATGGATGGTTTTGTGGTTTTGTGATCAAAGCATCAGACCACTTTCTTTGCTGTCTTTGCTGGACACTTAATGGGAACAGACTATGCACTTAATGCTCCTATATCCAGATTTCCCAGCATTAATTTTTAAGTAACATTTGCTTGAAAGCACCTGTTTCTTTAGAAAGTGGAAACGATTACAGGCTTGTTTAATATATTAAATATATATATTGATATGTTCAGTGTGCTCAAATGAGACCCAAGTATGTGCTGTAGATGGGCATGACAAATGCCTGTCTGGCTGTGGGGGCTGAGTTGGTCCCCAAGCTGGAGAGCACCTGAGCAATTTACAGAGCAGCACAAAGCAGCCAGAACTGCTGCTTCCATTCAGACAAGGGAATATTAATCCTTAGCAGGAGCATTTATCTACCACGGAGGTCCTTTTCCTCTCCTACACACCACAAACACGTCACTCCAAGGAAAGCTTTGTCATGGTCGTTGTTTTCCCTGGTGGTGCTAACCAGACCTGGGCTGGGATCCATTCCAGTGTACTCTGGAGAAAGCAGGAACTCTGATGTCTCAACTTACACAAGTTCACCTGAATCCAAATTTTCTGCAGATCAGTTTGTATATAAAATAAAACTCCGGGAATGTAGAGTACAGTCAAAGATAGCTGCAGAACCAAGCAAAGCTGCTAACTTTTTAAACAGATTTGTTTCCACATGTTATTTGTTTCAGTCCTAGCAGAATAACAAGTCTCTGTAAGAAAGAACTGAGTGCTATTTTGGCTAATGCATTTTCGGTAGAAACATTATGTTATGTTTAAAGCAACTTTTTGCTTTTAGAGTCTGGATTGAGATAAAAAACCTAACAGACATATCATAGTCTGAATTTAAAGCACAGAAAGATAGAAAACCAGCTTGTTACTGAAATTAGGAGATCATAGAGACAATTCACACAGAGCTCCCCGATACTGTTTTTCAGGAAACATGGATAATTGAGGTTTACTTGGATGGAGTAACTCTTTGGTTTATATATGGGGTGCAAATAATGCTTTTCTCCAACTGCAAACATGTAATTTATAACACTGCAATATTTTCATGCAGAGTCTCAAAGTGGAAAAAAAAGCACAAATGTGCTATTGTTTTGGGAAATTACAGACTGGGAATAGGAGAATCTGATCCAGCTGAAATACAGGAGAGTTTCTACAAGCATTATTCCAAGTGAGATTGCTGGAGGACCAAGAACTTTCATGGTTGTCAAAGAATGTGTTTAATCGTTTCCTTCATACATTTTTCTTGAAAGTAGTATTTTTTATTTATTAGGTAGAGCAAGATAAAGGCAGGACTGTGGTCTGTGGGCTTCAGTCAGTGGGGTCAGACCTGCCCTCAAGCAGAAGACAGAGCATCGCTGTGCACACTATGATGATCAATATCCCTGCACCTCCAAACATCTTGGAAAATGCTCTGACTTTTTGTTAGGCTTCACAAAGCCTGAAGGGAACTGGACTCTACCCTGTGGGCTTCCAACTAACAATATATGGAATTCAGGCAGGTCTAGAGGATTTTCTTTGAGGGATAAAATACCAAATTCTCATCCACAATACACAGACAAAATAGGCTCTGAGACTCAATGCACAAACTGAGCAATCACTAAGAAATTCAGCCAGTATTATCTATATTGCAGATTCTGAAATTAGAGATAATGGCTCTTAATAATATCTAAAGCTTTTCAACTCTGTCTCCATGAGAAGGTCAAACAAGCCAATATAATCCATGAAGAGAAGGAAAATATTATTGCAAAAGTCTTGTAGCCCATCATTGAAATGAATCAGGGCATTTTAGTTACTCAGGTCCACTCTACAGGAAATCACTGATTAAATGTGAGAATCCTGTGTTTCTGGTGATGGCAAGGAGAAGGAAAATACCTGAGTAATGTTGAAAAATGCTCTTTAAAAGATAATGTTCTGATTTTCTATCATGACTTCATGACATGAGTTTAATAACCTCTGGCTGATGCAATAAAATTCATTCTCACAGACTTAAACCAAAACCTCACGTGTAAACAGATGCCACACTGCCTATTGCAGAAAGCAGTGTCTTCCTGGGAGAGAAAAGGACTAAAAAATTTTAAAATAGCAACACTTAAACAGCAACACTCTTGTTACTCTTTCAAGTTCTTCGTAATTCCTTGGATGTCAGTCTTAGCTTGGCACAATGTTCTTCACAGCACCAGGTAAGATGTTGATATATGACTGATTGCAGACCAGTAGCAACTCCTCCTCCTCCTCCCAGATGCAAAGCAGACTCACAGTTTCTCAGGACAAATTTCAGTTTTAGAAAATAATGGTCTCCTCTGATCAGCTTGTGTGACTGGCAGGAGTTCTGGTGGAACAAACTGTTTGTTCCCATAAATTATAGGGGAGTTATACTATATTCAAGAAATATAGTTTTGTGGACAATTTTGATCACTCGGGCTTGTGATAATGAGTCCTCCTGCCTCTAGAGTCCTCATGGAGTTTTTATTTCAGATTTAACTTTTTTTTAAGAGAATGACCTTTTACAACAAGTTTCAGAACTTTATTTCCTTTACTTCCCAAAGCTCCATCTTCTCTTCCTCTATACAGATACCTGTTATTGCCAGATGTTTTAAATATCAGAATATTGCTTCATTTGCAGAGCCCAGTTTTTCATTTTAGCAGTAAAGCCCCAGGGGCAGCTCTCACAGAGGCTGCTGTCAGGTCATGCAGGTACTTTTTCAACCAAGTTAACTGAACCCAGCTCTCATCCTCATCTACTCCACATGAGTCAGCCGGGTTAGGCCTACTGGTTCCAGCTAGGTCACTTAAAATGGACATCCTGTCAAATGCTTCACTGGAAAGGCTCTAGAGTGCTTGAACTCTCTCTTTGGCTACCTACTCCATTAAACTATCATCAGCTTTTAGAGTTTTTATCAACGAAACTCTGTATGCGCTGTCTTAATTACAGACCTCTTCTCTTCCTTTTTTGGTTCATTTGAATGCAAATCCTGCTCCTGCTGCTGAACAATGGAAATGTCCACAGTCCTTACTTCCTCACATCAGGGTTCAGATTTCAGGAATCAAAAGAAAAGAGCTGTGCCAAGCCCGAAGAAAATGAGACTGCTTAAAATGCTTTTGAATTGTAATACTGTGCATGCAATATGATGATAATAGTACTGTGCAGTAATTAGGAAACCTATTGTGTGTGTATGTTGTGCCCTACTACATACAGTAATGTGGCAGCTCTTAACTGAATACTGTTTTCATTTATTGAAACAACCTTCTGGGTGCTGAAATAATCTCCAAATACATTGAAAGAAAACAACTGTACTCGTAACTATTCTTATTAAGCTCTCCAAAGGAGCACTTCTGATAAAGACAGTGCTGGCAACAGATCTGCTTCAGGTGGAACTAGGTCAGTAAGAATTTTAAGTCTATAGTTGAAATAATTGAATAGTTTAAATCAGAAGACAATAATTGAAAGGTTCAGCCTTCTGAATCTATGCACTCTAAGAGTGTCTATGTGACTATGAAATGACAAAGGCTATTACAGTGGAGATCCTCCTTTCTGAAAGATATGACAACAGAAATTATACCCTTTGAAAGAGTGAGAGATTTGGAAGGTGTTTTCTGGATGGGTGTCACTATAAACAGATGACTAAGCTGCCTGTCCTCAGGCATACCTCACACCCCATGAGATTTATACTGGTATTTACTGGAGAGGTAGTGCATGTTAATTTTGATTAAGCCTGTTTTCTACCCATTTGAGAGGGGCTTGCGTATCCTTTGGGTTCCTGGGCAAGTTGTTAATTCATGTATCAGGAAGGAAGTTTAAAAGAATGCTAATGGAGTTTGTTTTTTCTTGGTTTGATCCTCGTGTTTTATGGATGTGCATATGGTCCAAATCTCTTTTTACTGCCTCTGTGCTATGTTATGTGTGGCTTGTTTCAGCTTAACTGGGTTCCAGAAGGAAAATCACTAATGAGCCAAAGTGGAGAATAGTCCTTGTGCTTTATAACCAACATTTAACCTGGTGCTGTATTCCTCTAAGGATTATATGGTTGCATTTGTTCCAGCAGTGTCAATGAGAATCCTTGTATAGAGTGAGGTGAGCTCTAGATGAGACCCTAAAAGGGAAGAAAACCTCACCCAAAGGCTCAGAATCATCACATCTCCATGAAGAAACCTCCTATCCTGCATGTTTATTTACTTAAAAGTGTAGAAACTGATGGTTTTCTCAAAAGCCTGTTGACAATTAAGAACATGGACAAGACAGAGATGGTGGAGTAGGGAACTTGCTGATTTCTGACTGTCACTGACAACTCACAACCATGGACTGTGTATCCTCTACACTTCAGGGGCATCCTTGCCTTTGTGCTAGATTGGTTCTGGAGAGCCAGGATCAAAACATTTAACTGGTTTGTAGGCCCAGGGGGCTGCCAGAGCTTTGTAAACACACTGGGCCTAATCCTTCTGTATTTTGATCACTAGCCATCAACAAATTATTACAACAGATGAACTCATGCAGTCTTGGACATTGATACTGTTAAGACAGATAAGAGTGTTCAAAACTCAATCTTTTAAGCTAAAATAAAATATGTTACCAGGTTT
This sequence comes from Daphoenositta chrysoptera, assembly GCA_013397915.1. Lineage (NCBI taxonomy): Eukaryota > Metazoa > Chordata > Aves > Passeriformes > Daphoenositta > Daphoenositta chrysoptera. Next base: position 13,823 of record VZRO01007986.1, on the reverse strand, counting down.
ATATTCAACGTCTGTTTTCCATAATAATTGAGACTGAAGTCCTTTCCCATAAAAAGCATTCCTTCCTCAAACTTAAAAATATCAAGTTATAATAGTGGGAAAATAACATGTGCTGCTAGCATATTGTGATTATATTCAATTAAAGCTTTTTTCTCCACTTTCCAGACCATAGTAAAAAGTAAAATTGTTCTATTTTTGTCAGCACTGCACACAGAACAGTCAAAGTGAATTAGTTTTCACTGATTTTCACAGTAATCTGTAAACAAGATTTATTAAGGTAATTAAATGAGGATTTCATAATTTGTAAGGCATTTAACTTAGAATTTGGAATTGTTAAAAGCACTAATATACTTAGAATTGATTCATCTTTAGATTATGTAAGACTTGCAGATATTGCTATTTCCTAATTGAATTGTAATCAATTATGAACTGTGGGATTCGTGCTCATTTTTGTAAAGTGTACATTTGAGAGAAGACCTGACATTGCCACTGGGAGGAAAGGGAATGTATAAAGTCAGCCTGTGTGGGAATGCCACACACAGAGCTGGCTGCAGGCCTGACCCACCACCTACCACAGGCAAATCATCGAGTGCTGCTTCCACCAAGACTCAATCTGAGCAATCGGACCATTGACACTTTTTACTTTACACTTCTTGTCCTTCCCTTCCACCACACAAATTTTCCTTTCCCAATAACCTTTCTATAATACAATAACTGTCCCAAAGATTTAGCTCCCACTCTTCCCAGCTTCCCTCGTGTGCATGGTGCTTCCCGTGGATCTCAGTGCAGAGCAGTGACCCAAAAGCTGGAGGTTGCTGCTGTCCAGGCTCCACCAAGCCCTGCCAGCTGCTGCTCCCTCCAGCCTCCCTCGGCTGGGCAGGTTCAGCCACTGCTGCTGGGGTTGCATCTCCAGAGATGCAGCTCAGCAAGTCAGCTTCCGTCTTTTTGTCAGCCCCCTGTCTGGTTATTGTTCATTGGAACTCCAGCCAGCTCCTTTTAGCAGTCTCTTCTAACCTGGTGTGTCAGCACCAGATGTGTGGCTAATTCTAAGAGATTTTGGATGCTTTCAGGGGGAAAAAGGAGTGTTTCTCTCGTAAAAACATGCATTTTTCTTCCTTTTCCATGCCTAAGTGGGCTTTTTGTAAAATACAATGTGATTCTTTACAAGGGAGGTATTGTACTCATGGCACTGGGAAGTTCTGGGCACTGCTCAGTTAAATGTTGCTCTGTGTTACTGAATCCATTGCTTCTACGAGTTTCTTTCTATTGTTTCAAAACCTCCTATATGAACTGGAAAACAGATCATTATTTCACCAGAATAAGAGTGTTCACTTCAGGACTTCTCATTTAAACACTGAAAAATTTCCAATCTATCTATTGCTCAGCTGCTGCAGCAGAATTCCCTGGACAGGTTACATCCCAAGAGGAGTCTTTCCTCACCAATAGACAAATGAGAGATCCCAACACTCACCCCCTCTTTCATTCCAGGAGGCTGCTGAGTGCCAGATCAGCCTGTTCCACTGCAGGCTGTGCCTGCAGGAGCTGCCTGGGCTCACAAAGCAGTGCTCACCCTGTCCCAGCCCAGGGCACCCCTGGGTGCTCCAGCTGCCAGCCTGGGGCAGTGGGATCCCCACCTCTGCTGTGCTTGAGCAGGACGTGGCTGCATCCCTTCCTGACAGCCTGGTGCGAGGCACTTTGCATTGCCAGAACTGTTCTTTGATCAGTGGGAGGTTGATTCAGTTTGGTTTTCTTGGGGGTTGGGTTTTTATCTTTTCCTTTGATCTGCCATGTCATTTACTGTTAAGTAGATCGGTCTAATATCAACTGGAATAAATATTGACTGGAGACTGTGAGTCCTCTGAAAAAACCCTATTGCTTATAGAGTGATGTAATAGGCATAAAAATTAAGGGGATTCTTGCTAATTCTTCTCTGTACATCATTCAAATATGGAGCACCTTGCTTAGTAATTTTGTCTGATTTTTTTTTCCTTTGAGTAATATTTGCATAAAGTTATCTTTCTACCTTTCTCCAACCATCTCACCCTTCTATGTCATTCTTTGACTCCTTATCACCTGCTGTTTCAGTTTCAAGATTGGCAGTAATTAAAATATCTGCCACATTTATACAGAATATAGGCAAATAGAAAATAAAGTTTTAGAAGGAAAGAGTCAGAAGTCCACATTTATGTAATGGCTATGCAAGTAGAGAAAAAGATTGCCAAATTTCTTCTAATTAAGTAATAGCTGAGACCATTTTATCAGCAATGATTTTATTCAGCAATGATTTTATTCATCATTCAGTCTCCACTGGCAAAGAACAGGGGAAGCTGCAGAGTTTTTAAAAGAAGAAATTTTAAATATATGGAGCAGAAGTGCTGAAAGGGACTCAGAGCCACATGGAGCAATTGCTTCCAGCGGAAAAAAATGCTGGCTACTTTATTGCTCATTATTTCACAGATTGCCTTTTAACTGCAGATGAGAGAGGGGGACCTGTGAATAATATAGATATATTTTAATGCTGTAGTTGTTGCAAGCTGATTTTCATTTTACTATCTATGCAGCCTCTTTGGAAGTGCAACGCTTGCATGAGCACTGCCTCTGATCCTTGCCTGGAGACCTGGGTGTGACAGACCTGACTAACATGGCTTAGCTGCTCTTCCTGTAGCATGCAGACTTCCAAGCCATGCATAATATGGTGTAGACACGTATCAGAATTGCTAAATATACTTTATTTCTATATGTTTTCCATTACTGTTCACAGAAATGTAAAATGTAGCACAGTATTTTACACTACTGTGCCAACACAAGGGATTTTAATTCCATTCCTGTGACCAATGGGTTTGGAGTCATTCTATGTATTAGTTTGGATAATGGTGAAATTTATTTTAATTCCACAATAAGAAGATATTAAGCAGTCAAACCTTTGTAAAAATAAGGATGTTTGATGTATTTGAATGCCAGAATGACTGACATTTAAATTTAGGGCCATGAATATGTTCTGTTACCCCTTTCAGTTTCCTCTGATCTGCCAGCTGGTAACATTCCCCCTAGGGTGGGTCCTGATAGGAATCTGGCCCACAGGGCTTCAGAGTGCTGCCTGAAGTCTTACCTCATTCATTGTTGACTGGCAATGTTTATTTATTTTGGTTATTTTTATTTTTTTTTCCCCAAGAGAAATGGGAAAATATTTTGTTTATTACTAGGAGGTTTGCAGTATGTTACTGAAAGAAAAGTAGGTAACTTACTAAGGTAAGGGAATTAGGAAGGTGAAAAATGGAGGTAAATTCTGTCTGCTGTAATTCTCTTTCTCCTCCTGAGGCCCACAGCAGAGCCCCCTGGTACCAGCACGAGTAACCCCGACTGCCACCCTGGGCTCTGCTCTTGTGCCAGCTCTAGAAAGGAGCAGCCTGGGAAGGAAGGAACTGAGGCTATGGATAGACACAAATGCAGGCAGCTCCTCCTGGAGCTGTGGAAAGAAGGCAGGGCCTGTTTCAGCCTCTGTGTGCATGCAGTAGCACATGAGCACTTTGCCAGTGCAGTGGCAATAGAATATTGTGTGTGTTTCATGCAAAGAGTGCATTTCTGATGACCCAGGAAGCCAGTTTCTCCCAAAATTCAGACCGTTGTCCAGCAATACGTTGTGGTGTATATAGAGAAGCTTCTTCTCCTCTAATATTCACATTTGCATGTTTATTGGCCCTGACCTCAAAATCTGAATTTTCTTTCCATAGGCTATACTTATATGCATTATTCACTAAAAATTTCCCTTATTACTCTCACAAATTTTATTAGAAATAGTAACGATGGTTTCTTAAGTGATTACGTTGCTGCCAATGTAACATACTGGCAGGAATTGATGTGAAGAGTTACAAAATATGAAAACATGCAACAAAGGTTAAAATTTGGGTTGGTTTCAAAGCAATCGCTTTAGACATCTAGCATGTATGTTCCACAAAAGGCTCCAGTTCCCAATCAGAGGTTTTTTTAAGGATTTCATCCCTCTCTGTTGTCTAGGGAAAGAGCCCATTCCTTCAGCCAAGCTGGGGATTGGAAGCTGTACAGTGGTTTTAAATTGTAAACACAAGGATTAGCTTTCCTTCAAGTGACTTAGAATGTCTGCTTCTCTAGAAATGCTATAACACATAACATCCTTAATTTGTTAACCCTGCAATGAAAAAAAAAATCATTTTTTGAGTGAAGACAAGGTCTGTGAAGCCAAGTCGTTCTTCTCTCTAATGACAGTCACATAACTGTTTTTAGAGCATACTAAAATTATAAGAGCACAAGCCTCTGCCCATTTTCCATTCATGTTTCCATTATCATCAAAATACGAACATATCTGAACTTTGGGGAATATAGTATATAAAGTGCCAATTATTTTTATTGCCAAGAGTGGTATTTGCTTTATTTTCCTGTAGTTGCTATTCTCAGATAGGCTTCTGAGCATATATTGCTAAGAAATACTAATGTGAGGATCTAAAAAATGTCCAGAGATGTACCCAGTTTTGTGCAGTGTTATGTAAAATTTAGAGGATCTGGGCTGCAGCCCACTACTCCTCAGAAATGTGTATTTGGTGGTATTTTAGGTCCTTTGCCTGATCCTAAAGTGGAAAAATAAGTTGTGGGGGTGTGAGGAAAAATTAAAAATTTGGATCAACTACCAGAATTTGAAGACTGCAACAGAGTTTTGGCTTAAGCCCACTTCAAGTGTGGGGCTACCATGCTGGTCAATTGTTTTATCTAGCAGGATTCGTTCTTCCAGAATTAGAAGTGACATTCTGGTACCAGAAATTACCCTGCTCCTTCAGAAACGGAGCATGTGTGGGTTCGGCTCCTGTCAAGGACAATTTTTAGCATTCCCATAGTGTGGTGCCCTAGAAATAACACCGAGAGACAGACAGACAGAGCGAGCGAGGTGAGCACTAGGCACCGGGACAGTGCTGAGTCACGTGTGGGGATTTATTTCCCTCTTGATGGCCGAAGGCATAGCAAGGGTTTGAGGCTGGTCATGTTCCACGATGGACACCTGCAATATTGCTCTAAGAACTGTGCTGGCTTGGCAAACCAAAATATGAGATACAGAAAGAACAAGGCTTCAGCTTTAGAACACAGATACAATGGTAGTGCTGGACTTTCTATTGGTGAGGAATTCATTTGACTCTTATTTCATACTGGATCACATTAAGCTCAAACTGTACATTAGCTGTCCAGTGTTGATTCCTCTAAAATTGATTAAATGATCTGTCTTGTGAGTTCCACAAATAGGGACAGTCTTTTTGTGTGTTTTGGAAACCACCTAGGGAGCAGTTTGAATTCAAAGGGGAAATAAAATTATGGAGAAGATCCCAGAAATTCCACTGGAGAGGTGCTTGCAAGAATTAAAAAACGGGTAAGTATCCTAATGCTTCTCCACCAGCATGCAGCTGTGTCAGGACTCAGGGTGGGCTTAGTGGAGGTAGCTGGAAGGCTGGCAAAATCCCACTTGATGATGGCTTGCAATGATTTTGTGGAATTTTTTTATAAATCTTACTAAGAGTTAAATTACCCATCCAATTTACTCTGGGACACCTGCAAAAGAGGCTGGAAATACAAATATTGGCTGTTGTCAGCCAACGCAAATTCTTATTTGAATCAGCCTATTTGGGTAAGAAGGACAAATTGTGTAGTAATTTTTTTCACAAGAAGTGGCAGCTGAGATACCCTCTCTATGTGCAGCCCTCATTATCCGTTTCCTTTGTAGAAGTTATCTTACCTTGCTCTTCTCAAAAGCATTTCCAATCTGTTGTTATTACTTATCCTGAGACCAGAAGAAGTATTGTCAGAGCAATCAGGAGTCCCAAGCCATTTTGAAGGCTCATTGCGTTTGATTTTGTAACGTCTTCCCCAAGAGTTTGCCATCCAGCTACACTTTGCTATCCACTAAAACTTAGTGGAAGAAATGGAACCGCTCCCAAAGAAACCTTCGGGCAGAGAAAGGATTACGTGACCCTCTATGCAGCTGTTTGATAAGATGATATTTCTTGAAGATACCAAATATTCAGTGCATTGTACAAAAGCACAGCTAACCTTCCTGGTGTACTTCTGCAGGTGATCTCAGGGGGAGCTTTGCTGCCTTGCAGATTAATCCCGATGAGTTCTGCAGAAGTGGCAGAGCATGAGCCACAGCCTTTTTGTTTCCCAGGGCTGCTGCAGTGCAACCTACGCTCGAGTATTGCTTTTTGATACGCTTTTCAACACGCTTCTGCTCACTTGCCCAATTCTGGTAGCAGCATCCCATTGTAATCCTTTCAAGCACTACTACAGAAACGGGCAAGGCTTTCAACACAGAAACCTGCACCGAGTCTGAATCATCACAACACTTCTGAGCAATTCATCTCCCCGTCCCTCCTGCTCCCTGCGGTCGGGACTCTTCTGCCTCTGCAAAATAAATCCACTAGCACGTAACTCACTTCAAAAGAAGCACCCACTTAATTTTCAATTAAACTTCTCGCCCATTACAAGTGCCAGCCCCCCCTGCGCTGCCCCCCCGAGCGGGACCAGCCCCCCCAGCGCCGCGTCCCCACGGCAACCGCACAGAGCGCATCCATGGAAACGAGGGGGCTGGGAAACAGTGCCACTCTTCCACTTGTGAAAATACTTTCAAATTGCTAAAACACGGGGGGGGGGAAGCAAAAAAGGCAATATTGAAAGCCATTGCCATTTGTGCCAAACAACGCTCGAGACGGATGGCGCAGAGATAATGGTCTTGTCTCCGCTGTTTGGTTTGTCAGGGAAATGGCTCCGTGTTTATCTTTTCCTTTGCTTGTACGACAGGATAAAAATAGGGCACATATCTAATGCATATGTGTCGAAATTACGAGTTCAAAACTGTGCATGTACGTCACAGTGAGAATAGATAGTGCACCCATAAATACTGGTGTATAACGTGCCTGGTCTCATGCTTTCGATTCGGTCTGGGCAATTGAAAGGAGTGAATGCATGAGATAGTAGTTTCTTTCTTTATATATATTGTGCTTCTCATTTCTGTCTGTTTCTGCATCTGTTTGAATGCATGTCTATATGTGGTTATTCCACTGGTCTGCTTGAAAGAGGTTATTGATTTAAAACAACAGTATAGTAACCTTAAAATATGATTTGCATTTTGCAATGGGGGATATATTTTTATTCCATTTTTCTGTTGTAATTATTATAATTTCCACAAGGCTATTCCCTGTCTTCATGCCCTTGTATAGGAGCTGTTCTTCCAAAACAGAGGAAAAAGGGAAATTAAAGAGTCTGTCACAAAGGGCAGAAGGAAAGGCTTTCACAGACAGCAGATTAGTAAGGATCTGGTAAGGAAGAACTTCCTCCCACTGAGGGTGGCAGAGTTGCCCAGGGAGGTTGCCCAGGGAGGGTGTGGAGTCTCCCTCTCTGGAGACATTCCAAACCCACCTGGACACATTCCTGTGTCACCTGCTCCAGGTAACCCTGCCTTGGCATGGGCTTGGACTGGATGATCTCCAGAGGACCCTTCCAACCCTAAAAATTCCTTGATTCTGTGATTCCATGACCTTGAATGAACTAAGGGAATGTCACATTCATGTCTCTTCCAGAAGGACTGAAGGCATGGATGAAAAATAGGGTGTGTTGAGCACAACAGAGAGAGATGTCCTCTCATCTGCTGTCAGTTGTGGCAAACAAAGATTTCTCTTCCCAAGGAGCTGGACACACGGCCAGTTAGACAAAGATACATTGCCAAGTACGTGTTAGAGGGATTATGTAGGAAGTTGGAAATGGAAGACTGAAATTACAGACTGTTTAAATCCTAACCTGTAATTGAATTCCACTGTACCTCCGAAGTCACAGGCATGATTTGCAGGTGGTTTGTGAAGGAGAGTCAGTCTTACACTGCCCCACCACACAGATCTGAGCTGAGAGCTGCAGGAGCCCCCCAGTGCAGCTGGGCCGGGACAGCCGTGGGACCAGCCCTCCTTCAGCCGCTGGGACCGCGGAACTCGGCTCCTGGATGGAAGGTTCCCTTTCAAAAGTGACTTATTTTAAAAGTTTGGGGAAGTGAAAAAACAATGCAGCCATTTCTGAGAATCATGGCCTTAAATAAAATACGTCAACTCACACTTTTGAAGATCTGTTCAGTTTCTATTCTCCTGTAGAGAATAGAAGTGTCCTTGGTTTAATACTTGAAATACAGCTGCATGTAGCTAGGAAGGGGCTGTTACAGCTTATACATATTTCATAAAGAAATACAAAGCTCTGAACTTTTGAAAACTTTCTACTCTCCTAAGCACAGTATTCTTCTACATAGCCATTGTTGTCTCCATCTTTCCTCTTTCTTTAAAATTTATTCATCTGTGTTTTTTTTCTTCTTGTTAGCTGGCATTTATGTGTTCAAATAGAATTTTTAAACTATTTTCCTGCGTCTTTCAAAACAAATGATCCAATTTTCTATTGTTTTTACTGTAACATTGTAGAAATTGACTTATTCAGACCAAACATAGCTTGCACATAATCAGAAAGAGTTTAAGATAATCAGGTTACAGGGTGTTTGGATCTGAAAACATTACTCAATAATACGCAGCTATAAGCCAGATTTCCTTAACTTTTTAAAATCAGAATTGGAGCAGATTTAGGTGAATTAGGACAACTGACGGAAGTGCTATTGATATTCTTCCTATTGTGGTCTCTCTGCATGTTATCAGATACTACTCTTGACTTTGGTTTGACAGGAAACTCCTTTATTCCTCAAAATTTTTGTGCTCCATTTTTATACTAAATGTTCAAATGAGTTTATTTGGATATGCAAGTTTTTTAACAAATAATTGCCATACACATCTGCTATAGGTAATGTCTTTCACTCACTATGCAGAAATTGCCACTCCATTATCATCAGTAAACAGAAAAGTTTGTCTCAAATTGGGCGGGTCCTGGCAACATTTTGAAACACATTTGGTGTGGTAATGTATATTAATGATATATGCATATATTCTGAAAGATAAAAGGATTTGTAATTCTCATTTTTCTAGGCACATTTGGCACTCATTTTTGTCAGAAGAAGTCTGTTTTTAAATGCAACGTTTCATATTTGTCTGGTAGGAGAATCTAAACTGATCTCTTACAACCTCAGCCTATGCCCTGATCTCTTAGGACTGTCCCACACAAGTCTCCCTGATTCCAGCAGAAGCAAGGTCAAAGGCCATGGTGTATGATTATAGACATATTTTGTAATTACCCGAATTCCAAATGCTAAATAGCAAGTCAAATCCAAAGTTCTACCCAAGCAAAGAAGCACTCCTGTGGTATGGGAGTGCCAGGGGCTGTGGCAGCAGAGCTGCATTCCCTGTGGCTGGAGCTGTAGCACTGGCTGTCTTTGGATGGATGGATGCTTGCACTCATGTGTGATGCCTTTATTGTATCTGCACAGAGTCAGCATTACAAGTAAAACAATCCCTACCTCTGAAATGATAGTTTTGTTCTTTTCAGCTATTAACTTTCGGGCACGTTTTTGTGTCGTGTCACTGGACTGCAGTAACAGTACAGTCCCTGTCGCTCTCAGACTGAAAGCAGCTCTGAGCACAGGAATCCAGGAGTGTTTACACCTGCTTGTCAGCCTTTGGTGGGCATTTAACCTTTCTATGCAACACCACTTATTAACAATAATTGCTGTTTAGGTTTTAGCTTCACAGGAGGTATATCCCATACAGTCAATAAATGAGTACCTGCTTTTGAACTAAATGATTCATAAGTATTGAAAGTGAATGTAACCAGTGATTTGATTTATTTTGTCTTTAATTCAACTATTTCAGAACTCTAAAATACAGCATATAGACCAGGCAACCTTACAAATGTTACCAGCAAAGTGCTACAGTTTCAGGTTGATGCTCTAAGTCTGTTTAGCACCTTTCTCCCTTTTCCAAAGCAGTGTTTACATTTGGAATGCTGGTTTCAAAAATCGATGAGACCTTTTGAAAACTGAGTAAGTTCCAGAAACATATATTCTAGATCATAAAGTAGATAACAATGGATTACAGGTGTATGTATATGATTTTAGTTTGATACAGGAGGCCGCCTAGCATCATCCATCCATCCAAATACTGTACAAATGGCCATAATTCTGCTGGAGCTTTTGAAGCCCCTGATTCTGACAGTGAATGGATGTGGGTTCTGCTGGGTTTTTCCTTCAGTACTTGGACATTTTGAGCTGGCTGACTCCTGGTAATAATATGGAGCCAAGAGTTAGTGCGGGTGAAAGGAAGGGAATCAATGTGACTCTTTTTCCTCTGGCCTATGCAAAATCCCAGGTGAAGGTAGCCTGTGCAAGAACTGCTGCTTTCTGATGCTGCCCCACTCACGTGGATGCACAAATGAGTCCATAACCTGAGATGAGGCACTTCTTTCGAAATTCAGGGAGTTAATTCTTTCCAATAGCACTGCTTGGCACACATTAGCACTCATAACAAGCAAGCAATTGCACGGCCCTCTTCAGACAACAACTGTATCCAGCTCTGAAAAGACTGTTTTGAACTTTGTTTCTCCTTTCTCAACTGGACTCAGACTCAGGTGTGACATTCTATTTTAGCCAGTGATATGCTCAGGATGGGTTACATTTCTTTCTGGGGTTAGTGAGAAAGCATTACTGTGTCGGCTTAAAATGCTTGTTTAAAAGAGATGTTAATTAAAGTTTATCTTCTCTGGTGGGAGCTATTCAGCTCTATCCCAGACAAAGCAGCAGTATGGACATGCTACAGGTATGCCAGAGGTTTAAGTGCTCTAAAGTTCTTGGAGAAATTCCAGGGCACATGCCCATGTTATCTGTTTAAGATGAGCCCCAGAATTTTCTCAGACTTAAAAGCTATACAGACAGTGAACCTTCAATTCAGACTCGAGGGAAATGCTTGAGCATGCCAAGAGAACAAGGAAGCCACCAGCAGTGCCTGGGCACAGTGCCCACAGGTTTGCTTCCAGATGTCAGTGGGAAAGTCAAACGGGCAGGAGGCAGAGCCTGGCGCGCCGTGCCTGCTCCAGAGCCCGCTGTTCTCAGAGCAGCTCAGCCTCGGCTGAAGGGCAGCCCGGGCCCCCAGGCTCCTGCCTTCCTGGGAGAAGGAGCTGTGGTGTTACATTTCAGTGATTCGTCAGAGCGCTGCCTTTTGCAGCAGCAAAACAGTGCTCAAAGCATCTCACATGGCTCTGTGCAAAGATTCCTCCAGCACATGGTTTAGGAATGGGCAACTTAAATTGCACAAGCTCTGTGTTAATTTTAATTTGTAATTTCTCATTGAGCTTACTACGAAGCTGGACTACAGATAATGATGGCACTTTAAGTGTAAGGTGTATTCATTTGGTTCAACCATTTTCTCCATTTCTCACTGTAAAGGAATAGGCTTCCAAACAAAATAGTGGCTGCTAAAATGTTTGTGACATCTGTGCTTTAAGTAAGTATTGCAAACATCTGAGACAGTAGACTCTACTTCTTTGGGGTGGTTTTTCATGTGTCTTTACAATTCACACATAAGTGAAGGTGGCTCTGTGGTACATAACTGTAACAAGTGCTTTTAAGTACGTTATAAAATCTCACCATGGCAACATCTTTCTGCTCATCGTATTTATAGTGAGAAAAAGAAAACAAGCAAAAATAATATTAACCCTGAAACCTTTCCAAAATTTAGAGGTTGAAAGAGTAACCTAAGTCAGGGTTCTTTTTTTTTTTTTAGCTTTCTGTAAACATCCTTGAACATGTTACTGGGGAAATAGTAATTGAAGGTAGGCTTTTAACTTCAACTTTAAATTACCAAATACCTAGTTTTTGTTTGGGTCAGTGTGACCAAATACAACTTGATTTCAATAGAAGAAAATTAGAAAAAAGATGACATGTTTTCTTACTTCTAAGACCTAACCACAGTGGGCATGATGCAGAAACCCAGGTACAGTCATAGAAAGAGGTTCCAGTTTGGAAATTACCCCTCCAACATCTTTCTGTCACCCTGTGCTCTGGTGTTATGTAAACCTGGCTCAGCCTGGAGTGGCACTCTTCTTGCAGGGGCTTTACGTGCCTCTAAGGAGTGGCAGTGTGTTCTCCATTCCCTTGCTACCTCATTTCTGCAGGTTTTTTGAAGGCTTGGAATTGTCTGAGTAAATTGGGAGGAATAATGGTAAGAATGTGTGAGGGTGCCTGCACTAGAGAATGGCACTTTAAGTGCTCCTCTTGGTATCATCCAGTGGGCTACAGCTGAAGAGATTTTCCAGATAACATGATTCAGAATAACATTAATTATCTCTGTTCTTGCATTTCTCTATCCCTTTCCCTATAGTCTCCACAGCCCTGTGATATAGGAACACTTGATTTGAGCAGAGTGGAAGAGAAGGTGTGTAGGCTTGGTGAAAGGCTCGGATAAAGCTAAATGCAACTGCACTGTCTCAGGCAATCACTCCTCAGGTAGAAAATGAAAATAGACAGATTGTCAGGGAATTTGTCACCTACAAATTCCTTGCAACTGTGGATAAATCTGTGGATGGTCTGAACATCTGAACAAACCATACCATTTCAACACTTGGGTACAGATATAGGGTCTAGAGTTTAACCACCTACTTCGGAAATTATTTGATTTATATCTTATCTCACTCTAGTTCATTCCCATTCATCTAACTTTTTTAGAACAAGTTCTTTGTTTATATTCAATAAAAATAGGGAAGGAAACTAAGGGAAATATAAAGAGATTCTGAATTAAACCCAAAAAATCCAACTATTTTTAATCCTTCATGAATTTTTCATTACTACTTCCCACAAAACACCTCCTGCCTTCTCCAAATGTTCTAAAAAGTGCTGCCATTCTTGGTAGATAAAAGCAGTATAAAATTATTAAGCAAAATTCCTTCTTTGTTTCTTTTTCTAACAACTGCTATGTAGTGACTTTCCATCCAGTGTCTTCTGCAGTGGAAACAGGTTCTTTAACCATGAGGAGAGTAAAAGCAGTTAGTGCTGCTTACAAATCTGGACAGGAACTTGAGCACAGATGAACTCCAAGGGCCCTTTGCTCATTTACATGGGAATTAAAGCATAGAAAGTTCACTCTCAATCACTTCTTTCTGTTACTGTTTATAGAGGAAAAGTGGCCCTAGTACCAAGGCAAGTTGGACATACTCATTCTTCACATTGTGCCCATTTTTTCTAGCCATGACACCCTGAGTAATTTGGAGTAGGGAAGAGTGTGGAGAAGAGGCTGCAAGACTCGACTGAAGTAGTACGATACTTCATGTCTCAGGCTGAGAAAAAAAGCCAGCCTAAAATCCAGCAGAGATTGAATTTATTAAATTCATGTTGTTTAAAAATGGTTGAAAAACTTGTCAAAGTTTGACTTCTTTCATTCCAAAGATGTTTTCCCACGTAAAATTGGGTGCTGTCATAGCATCTCTTGTTTTGGTTTTACAAAGGTAAAATTTCACCAGTTCTCCAGAAGACTTTTCAGAATAGAACAAACAATAAATTTTTCAGATGATCTTTTCATTCTGTATTGTTTGTACTGTTACATTGAACACAGCACAGCTAGGGACAATGCCATGGACAAAGTCATGCCAAGGGGAGTGCAGCACTGCACAAACCTTGCTGCCTCCTCTTTTTCTTGCTTTGCACCAGCCCCAGCCCCATGCTGTATTACCAGCTTTGCCTACGGTTTTAGGGTTATGGCTAGGGTTAGGGTTAGGGTTCAGAAAACCACAAAGCCCAGAGCTCCAGGGACACTGACTATTCAAAAGACATGCCAAGGGGAGCGCAGCACTGCAAAAACCTTGTTTCCTCTTCTTTTTATTGCCTTGTGCCAGCCTGAGCCCCATGC
>VZRO01007976.1:30786-46699 GCA_013397915.1 Daphoenositta chrysoptera | reverse complement strand
TTGGGGGGGAAACTGGGAAAAAGGGGGGAAAGAACTGGGGGAAATGGGGGGAAAGAAGTGAAAAAAACAGGCAAAATGGGGTAAAAAAACAGGCAAAATGGGGAAAACCCGGGAAACACTGGGAAAAAGTGGGGAAAACCGGGATATATTGGGGGAAAAACTGGGGAAAATCGTGGGAAAACTTGGAGAAGTAGAGAAAAATTGGGGGGAAATCGGGAAAGATGGGGGGAGGAAACGGGAAAAACACGGGGAAAGTGGATAAAAACTGGGGAAAAGTGGGGGGAAATGGGGAAAAGAGGGGAAAACTGAGAATAACTGGGGAAAATGGGGGCAAATAGGGAAAAAAAACTGAGAAAAACTGGGAAGAAATGGAGGAAAAACAGGTGAAAAAACGTACAGAAACTTGAAAAAGTGGACAAAAACTGGGGAAAACTGGGAAAACCCCCACAAGGAAAAGCAGACCGCTCCAATCCCGGCGGGAATTCCTTTTCTTCCAAAGGCGGCAGCTGCTCCCGCCTGGAATAAATCCCTTGGAAAAAGCTCCCGGCTGGAATCCTCGCTGCTCCTCATTATTCCCGGGATTCCTCCCAGCTGTTCCCGGATTTCCATCCCAAAAGGTTTCCCGGGAGAGGCTTTTCCCTCTTTTCGGGCCCCTTTTCCAAAGGTTTTTGTGTTGAGATCGGAGGTTGGGAAGGGAGGGTGGGGCTTGGGAAGTTCTCACAGGAAAATGGGATTGGATTCCGGCTTTTTTGGCCTGGATTGATCCAAGGGATTGGTGGGATAAGGACGGCAGGAATTCCAGGAGAATTCCGGGATTTTTGGCAGGTTTTTTGGGGCTTTGGTTTGGTTTTTAAATGGGAAAAATCCTGGGGAAAAAAAAATCGTGGAAAAATTTTTAAAATCCTGGGAAAAATCGTGAGAAAATCCTGAAAAAATCGTGGGAAAAATGGGAAAAATCTTGAGAAAAATCCTGGAAATATCCCAAAAATCCTGGGAAAAGTCCAGGAAAAATCAAGAAAATCGTAGGGAAAAAAAATCCCCAAAAATACTGGAAAAGATCTGTGGCCGCTGCGAGCTGTTCGTGGGGCGTTCTCCGGCGTTCTGCGGGTGTCTGCGGGTGAGAACGCCCTCGCTTCCACGCGGATGCTGTCCCTGAACAGCCGGAGAGTTTTTTACACTGTCTGCGGGTGCGGGATTGTCCTGGCACCGCCGTGACCCTGCCCGAGAGCGTTGCCAGAGGGGCCTTGTGGGGTCTCGCCAGCCCCGTCCCAGAGGGGACGCTCGGGGCCCGACGGCCCCGCGCCCCTCGGGCGGCTGAGGGACGCGAACGGGTCTGCAAACCCACACAGAATTCCGCGTCTGCCTGGACCCAGGCTCTCCCGTTTTCTGCCGCCCCCGGGACAACAGCGACAGAAATCCTGGAAAAAATTCCCAATGTCCTGGGAAAATCCTGAAAAAATCGTGGAAAGAGCGGGGAAAAAAAATCTGCCAAAATTCAAAAAATCCTGGGGAAAAGTGTGGAAAAAGCCCGGGGGAAATCGTGGAAAATTCCCCAAAATAATGCAAAAACCCTGGTAAAAAAATGGGGAAAATGGAGGAAAAAATCCTGGAAAATCCAGGAAAAAATGAGAAAAGTCCTGGGAAAAATCGTGGAAAAATCGTGGGGAAAATCCGGGAAAAATCCTGGAAATATCCCAGAAAGTCCTGGGAAAAAATCCTGGAAAATCCTCGAAAGCCCAGGAAAAACTGGGATCCTGGGGTGAGGATGGATCCCGAAAAACCCCGAAATTCGCAGTTTCTCCCGGTTATCCTCAGAATTCCCAGGAAATTTTTGTGAAAAGCGGGAAAAAATTGGGATTGGAACCCCATAAAGTGTGAAATCTGAGGGAAAACCGGGAAAAATGAGGGGAAATGGGGAAAAACAAGGAAAAACCAGGAAAAATGGGGAGAATTGGGAAAATAATGGGGGGAAATGGGGAAAAACGGGGATGAAATGGGGGAAAATAGGAAAAAAACCAGGAAAAATTGGGAAAAAACGGGAAAATGGGGAGGAAAAGGGAAGTAATTGGGGAAAAATTTGGAAAACTGGGGAAAAGTGGGGAAAATTGGGAAAACTGGGGAAAAGCGGGAAAAACAGGGGGAAATGGGGGGAAAGGAGAAAAACTGGGGAAAAAAAACCGAGGAAAAATGGNACAGGGGGAAATAGGGGGAAAGGAGAAAAACTGGGGAAAAAAACCGAGGAAAAATGGGAGTAAAATGGGGAAAACTGGGGAAAATGGGGGAAATGGGGAACACCAGGAAAAATGGGGGAAAAACTGGGGAAAATGATGGCAAAGTGTGGTGGCGGCGGCCGCCTGCAGGGAGGGGCCCTGGCGGCAGCGCTGCCCGGGCGCTCCGGGCACGGTGCTCGCCTACCTCGGCTCCGCTGCGCCCGACGGCCTCCCTGCCTCTCCCAGCTCACGTGTCCCTGATCCAGAGGGTTCTCCCTTCCCCTCTTCCCGCTGGCCCGGTTCCCTCTTCCCTGCCTGCCGGTGCCCCCGCCGCCCGGCCCGGGCCGCTCCCGCGGGCGGCTCCGCGCTCCCCATCCCGCTGGGCAGCCCCCGCCGCCCTCCCCGCGGAGCCCTCCCCTCTCCGCCGTCGAAACCTCCCAGCCGGCCGGGCCACGGCGACCTGCGGCACAGAAACGGGGAAGAGTTGGGAAAGACCGGGGAAAACTGAGAAAAACAGGGGAAAAGTAGAGGAAAATGAGGGAAGTGGGGGAAAGGGGAAATAACTGGGGGAAAGAGAGGGAAATGGGGGGAAACTGAGAAAAACGGGGCAAAAAATTTAAAAAAACAGAAAAAATGGGGGAAATGGGGAAAAAATAGGGAATGGGTGGAAAAATCAGGATTGGGATCCCAAAACCGGGGATAGGAGTCCCAAAAGCTGGGATGGGAATGGCACAAATTGGGATGAGCCGCAGTTTTTCCACGCACCCCCTCTCCCCCGCCCCCATTTGGGGATAATCGGGAATGTTAATCCCATCTTTTCTCTGGCACGATCCCTTTATCCCTCAAATCCAATGGAATTAATTCGCTTTATTTTTTTCACAGGAGCTTTTTTCCATCAAATCCTTTGGATTGGCACTAATTCCATTCCAGAGCTTTTCTCCCTTCTCCCACATTTTTTCCTAGTTTCCCCCCATTTTTCCCAGTTTTTCCCCATTCTCCTCCATTTTTTTCCATTTCCCCCCATTCTTCCCCATTTTCCCCTATTTTTCTCCCTTTTTCCCACTTTTCCCCCATTTTTTCCCAGGTCTTTTTCCCCATTTTTCTCCATTGTTTTGCAGTTTTTCCCACTTTTTCCCACTTTTGCCCAGTTTTTCCTGGTTTTTCCCTGATTTTTCCCATTTCCCCCCTTTTTCCCCATCGTCTTTCCCAATTTTTCCCCACTTTTCCCGATTTTCCCCCATTTTTCTGCACTTTTCCCCATTTTTTTCCCCAGTTTTTCCCATTTTTTTTCCCGTCGCGTTTACCCCCGTTTTTCCACATTTATTTCCCATCTTCCCCTGGGTTTTCCCATTTTTTTCCCGTTTTCCCCCTTTTTTCCCTGTTTTTCCCCCATTTTCCCAGTTTTTGCCCATTTTTCTCTGTTTTCTCCCTGTTTTTTCCCAGTTTTCCCCCTTCCTTTCCCATTTTTGCCATTTTTCCTGGTTTTTCCCTGTTTTTTTCCCCATTTTCCCCCTTTTTTCCCATTTCCCCACAGTTTCCCCACTTTTTCCAAATTCCCCCCCAATTTTTCCTGGTTTTTTCCCATTTTCCTCCATTTTCCCCCATTTTTCCCACTTTTCCCCAGTTTTTCCCTGTTTTGTTTCCACTCGTTTTCCCCCTTTTTTCCCCCAGTTCTTTCCTGATTTTCCTCGTTTTGGGGGTTCTTTGCTCATTTTTGAGGCCTTTTGGGCCTTTTTCCCATCCAATCCCGATTCTTGGGACTTTTTTAGGGTTCAAATCCAAATTTTTGGGGACCCAATCCCGATTTTTGGGGTCCCAATCCCGATTTTTGGGATTCCAGTCCCGATTTTTGGGATTCCAGTCCCGATTTTGGGATTTTTTTGGATATAATCCAAATTCTTGGGTGATACCAATCCAAATTTCTCGATCCAATCCCGAGTTTTTGGGATCCCAATCCCGATTCTTGGGAATTTTCAAGCACGGGCTGGATCAGGAGCAGGATTTGGCACCCCAAAAATCAGGATTGGAAACCCAAAAAATCGGGATTGGCATCCCCAAAATCCCGATTTCTGGGATTCCAGTCCCGATTTTTGGGATCCCAATCCTCATTTTATCGTAAAATCGGGATTGGGATCCCTCAAAAAATCTGGATTTTTGGAGGCCTTTGGGGCCCTTTTCGGGGCCCTTTTTTGGGGAGGAATTTCAGGCCCTTTTTGGGATGTTTTGGGCTCTTTTGGGGGCTTTTTGGAGCATATTGAGTTGTTTTGGGGGCATTTGTTGCCTTTTGGGGGGAATTTTGGGCCTTTTTGGGGGCATTTTCAGTCCCTTCAGAGAAATTTTGGGCCATTTTTTGGAGCAGTTTCGGCATTTTTGGGGGTGTTTTGGGTCCTTTATGGGGCCTTCTTGGGGCATTTTGAGTCTCTTTGGGGGTTTGGGGGGCATTTGGGGCCTTTTTTGAGGAAATTTCTGGCCTTTTTTGGGGTGTTTTGGGCTTTTGGGGCTCTTTTGGGTGAGTTTTGGGCCCTAGTTTTCCCTGCTTTTCCCCATTTTTTTCTTTTTTTCCCCCAGTTTTTCCAATTTGACCCATTTTCCTGTTTTTTTCTCCATTTTCCCCCATTTCCCCCCATTTTCCTCCATTTTTTCCGGATTTTTTCCCCATTTTCCCCCGTTTTCCCCCGTTTTTCCTGTTTTTATCCCCATCTTCCCAGTTTTTCCCCATTTTTCCACCAATTTTCCCTGGTTTTTTCAGTTTTCCCCCAGTTTTTCCTGGGTTTTCCCCATTTTTTTCCCAATTTTGGGGCACTTGGCTCATTTTTAGGGGTGTTTTGGGCCAATCCCCAAACACTGGGATTGAAATACCAAAAAATGGGAATTGGAATCCCTAAAAAATCGGGACTGGAACCTTAAAAAAACAGGATTGTACTCACTTCAAAAAAACCCCAAAAATTGGGTTTGGAATCGCCCCTCCCCGTTGGGGGCGGGGCTGTGAATGATNCTGAGCCCCGGCCCCGCCGCTCAGCCCCGGCCATGGCGGCTCCGCTCTCGTAGCCGTGGCCGCGATGCCCAGCGGAGCCAGCGCCGAGGCCGCCGAGCCGCCGCTGCTGCTGCTCCAGCAGCGCCTCGCCGGGCTCGGCCTCCGCCAGTCCGCCGCTCTGGCGCCTCNCCAGTCCGCCGCTCTGGAGCCTCCCGGTAAGGAGGAGGAGGAGGACTGCGGAGAGCCGGAGCTGAGGGAGGATGAGGACGAGGAGGAGGAGAGCGATGCGGCCGCGCTGCTGCTCCCCTCGGCGGCGCAGCAGCTGCCGCTGTTACCGGCGCTGCTGCCCCCGGGCCTCGATGCTGCCGAGGGGGCGGCCGGGGCCCGGGGCATGATGGCGGCGATGCTGTCCCACGCCTACGGCGGGGCCCCGGCGCTGGGCGGCGAGCAGGCGGCGCTGCTCCGCAGGAAGAGCGTCAACACCACCGAGTGCGTGCCCGTGCCCAGCTCCGAGCATGTGGCCGAGATCGTGGGGCGCCAGGGTGAGTGTGGGGATGGCGCGGGCGATGCCCGCGCCCGGCGGGCGTGGAGAGGCTCTGTCAGCGCAGCCCGGGCTGGGACCCCCATCTTCATCCCCTGAGGGCCGGGACCCCCTTCTCCCCTTCCCCCCTCTTTGGGGACCCTCCTGTCCCCTTATACCCCGGGTTGGGACCCTCATCTTCACTTTCTTAGGGTCGGGACCCGTTTCTTGTTAGGGTGGGATCCTCATCTTTACCGCCTGAGGGCTGGGACTCCTTTCTCCTCTTCCCCCCGCTTTAGGGACCTTCCTGTCATCTCACACCCGCGGCTGGGACCCTCATCCTCACCCTCCTAGGGTCGGGACCCTCTTCCCCCCTCACAACCCGGCCTGGGACCCTCCTTTTCTGTCCCCTGTTGGTGTGGGATCCTCCTCTTCCTCTTCCCCCCACTTTGTGGACCATTTTCTTCTCTCACACCCCGGGTGGGACCCTCATCCTTACCCCGTGAGGGCCGGGACCTCCTTCACCTCTTCCCCCTGCTTTGGGGACCCTCCTGTCCCCTCACACCAAGAGCGGGATCCTCATCCTCACCCTCTTAGGGTGGGGACCTGCTTCTCGTTAGGGTGGGACCCACATCTTCACCCCCTTAGGGTCAGGACCCTTTTCTTCCCTCACACCCCAGACTGGGATCCTCATCCTCACCCTTTTAGGGTCAGGACCCTCTTCTCCTCTTCCCCCCGCTTTGGGGACCCTCCTGTCCCTTCACAGCCCGGGTTGGGACCCTCCTGTCCCTCCTACTGGAGCCCCCACCAAGGTGGGCCCTAAACCTGGCCTTTGTGCCCCCAAACCTGACTTTTCTGCCCCTAAACCTGATTTTTCTGCTCCTAAACCTGATTTATCTGCACCTAAACCTGGCCTTACTCTCCCTAAACCCGACCTTTCTGCCCCTAAAGCCGGTCTTTCTACCCCTAAATCCAGCTGTTCTGCCCCTAAATCTGATGTTTCTGCCCCTAAACCTGTCGTTTCTGCTCCTAAACCAGGTCTTTCTGCCTCTAAACACAGCCTTTCTGCCCCTATACCTGATTTATCTGCCCCTAAACCCACCCCCTCTGCCTGTAAACCCAACCTTTCTGCTCCTAAACCCATCTCTTCTCCTAAACCGGTAAGTTCTTCCCCTAAACTTGGTCTTTCCGTCCCTAAACCTGGCTGTTCTGCCCCTAAACCTGACCTTTCTGCTCATAAACCCGACCTTTCCACCCCTAAACCCAACCTTAGTGCTCCTAAACCCATCCTGTCTGCCCCTAAGCTGTTTTGCCCTTAAGCCCGATTTTTCTGCCTCTAACCCTGGCCTTTCTGCCCCTAAACCTGGCCTGTCTGACCCTAAACCCGATCATTCTGCTCCTAAACCCAACCTTTCCACCCCCAAACTCGGCCTATCTGCCCCTAAACCTGGCCTTTTTGCTCCTAAACCCAGCCTTTCTGCCCCCGGCCTTCGTTCTCTTCATTAAGGAACTTCAGCCAAAGCGATTTAGGACGGGCTTTCACTTCCTGGCCCAACGCCACCTCTGCCCCACAGAATTCGGGGTGTAGCACCCCGGACCGGGGGATGTTTCTCATCCCGGGTCCCATCCGAGAGGAGCTCTCCCGGGAACGCCTTGTTCCCGGCGCGCCGCTGATTTTCCGTGCGGATCGGGCGGCCCCGCCGTGCCCCCGGTGTTGGGCCCTGCCCTGCGGGTCCTCAGCCGCGGCAGCTCCCGCTCGCCCCGCCGGGGCCGCCTCGCCAAAAAGCGCGGCCCGAGCCAGCTCATCTCTCCTCTGCCTTCGGCGCCGTGCCCCTGCTCCGGGGCCACGCTAACCAGTCTCCGGCCCGGGCCGTGCCGTGCCGTCCCCTGCGGCTCTGTGGGAGTTCCGGCGCCTGCCCTCGATTTCCAGGCGGGGAATTAGCCACGGCTCCGTTAGCGGCTCATCGTTCCGGGCTGTGTCACCGCTCACGCCGCGCTCCCGCCTTGCTCTGTGTCAGCAGCGGCTGTGGCGCGGTGCTGCCCCTGTTATCAGCAGATAAGAGCAAAGCCGCCGACTGATCAGGACCTGTGCTGTGCCCTGGGGCCGAGCTGCAGCGGCCAGAGGGTGGTCAGGGCTGCTCCAGCCCTCCCTGCTGTGAGAGGGGCTAGGGCTGGTGCTGCCTGCCCCTGCTTCTGCAGCCTTCCCGCAGGATCCGTGTGTCCAGAAGGGCTGCTGGAGGCTCAGTGTGGCTCCCCTGAGCTGGGAACTCCTCAGGAGTGGGGCAGGGAGTGTGCTGGCGATGGCGTTTGATGGCGGTGCACAGGATCATCACCGAAGGGCTCCTGTTGAGATAAACTGCTCTTCAAGGTCGCTTTTCTCTTTTTTCCCTCCCCAAGCCTTCTGTGGCTGGGCATGCGCAGCTGAAGGTGGCAGTGAGAAGGTTGGGGCTCCAGTGTGGCTCCTGTGGGCTGTGAAAACCGCATCAAACATCTCCCATTGTCTGGTCAGTCAGCGGGCTGACCCTGGCCATCCTCACCTTTCGCCCGCCACCGATTAATTCATCTCACACCTCGCTCTGAACCAAAAGAGGTCTTGGGACAGCTCTGGGGGTGAGGTGTGAGCTCTGCTGTGGCCAACTGCAGTGCTGGTGTCAGGAGCAGGGAGGGCACAGTGCGGAGGGGACACATGGCAGAGGGCTGCTCGTCTGTGTTTCCATTCCCATCCCACTGCACGGAGGTGACTTCAGCAGAAGGAAAGGGGAAGATCTGGTTCCGCTGTGGCTGCATGGAGCAGGGCCCTGTGGGGCAGATTTTGGGTGGTTTGGGTCTCAGGGCAGCAGGTCAGCCCGCACAGGGCTCCTGCCAGGGCCACTTGCCTGTGCTGGCCCGGCCAGGGAGTTTCCCTCGGGTTTGAGGTATCCTGGTGGTGATGATGAAAGGGGGGTGGGCGTGGGGGATGACCTGTGCAAGGGGCGAGGGCTGCGCTGCTGCAGGGAACTCTTCCTTCAAAGGGGGAAGGGCTGTGCACAGCCCCCCTTTAATAAACGAGCATTGATCACCGAGAGCTGGCAGTGCCTGAGGTCAGCAATCCCTTCAGAGCTCTCTGCGAGCTTCCAGGGGAGCGCAGCGCTCACAGGGTGCTTGAGATGTTGGATCCATTAATCCTCGTAGGGGGAAACAGGGAGGAGGCTGGAAGAGATCGGCAGAGATAGATCGGCAGGCCCAGGGTGAGCTGCAGGCGCAGCCCCCGCTGGGTGCCCGGGCAGGCCGTGCCGAATCTATACCATAAAGAGGCAAACCCGAGGGGTTCTGCTTTGTTTGTGTCACTGTGAGCTCACGGTTTCGCACCCTGCTCACGGAGCTGGACCGAGGGTGGTGACACAGGTTGAACAGGCTTCTCTTGTCACACCCGAGCTAGAATCACTTGGAAAGTGATTACATTGCCTCACTGGTGTAGAAGTCCCTTTCCAGGCTTTTTTTACCCTGATACTTCATAACCCCGGAGGCAGTGCCCTGGTGATTTATTGCAGCAGTGTGATGCAGCGCCCTTCTCTTCATCCTGCTGTCTCTGGGCTCGGGAGACCGAGAACTTTCAGGTCCATCCCTCGGCCACGTGGCTCCACAGGTGGCCCAGCCCCGTGTCATTGCGGCCGGAGAGGGGACAGGATGGGCCGTGGTGCCCCAGAGACACCTCCGCAGGGACTGGCTGACGCAGGAGGGTGGGAAAACAGAGAGCTGAGCAAAAGCAAATAAAAAGGCGACAATGATCGGCTGGAGCGGTGTAACGGGCCGCTGACCTGGTGTTTTGGCGTGGCTGGCTGTGCCAGGGCTTTCAGCACTCCTCGGAGGTAGAACCGGCAGACATCGACTGACTCACTCAGGAATACGGGGTTTACGTGCGGTGACTTCCTGCAGCTCGCTCTGACTTTATCTGTGAGCTTCGAGGGTGACCTTGGCACTTCGGGACGCACAGGACCTTTCCATTGAGGCTGGCTGTGCTTACAAGTCCTGTCCCGGGCCTTGCGGCGGGGACCCGAGGCAGTTTGTCCCCGGCTTTCTGGGTGCGGGACTCACGGCTTGGTAAGGGAACAGCTCTGCCCACCGTGGTGTCCCTGCCACAGACCCTGGAAAACAGGCAAGGGGAGGAGCACTTCGGGGATGTGGCCGTGGCAGAGAATCTCTGGGCGCGTCCATGCTGGCAAATGCGAAATGGAGCTGGATGTGCAGAGATTGGACTTGGTACGGGTTTCTAACACATCAGGAAAATCCTGATTAGCATGTAAAGTGTGAGGATTGCTAGGGAATCTGGAGTTAACAGGTCCCGAACGGCGGTCTGTAACAAAGAGTTGTATCGCGGTGTGTGTGCCGGGCCGGGTGCCCCTCAACCAGCACTCCTTATATCTGACTCTGTAAGGTTCAGGAGATACGGACATGGACAGATGGATGGATGGATGGACGGGCAGATAGACAGACAGTCATACCTAGGTGGAATGGAGTGAAGGGAAGTGTTCTGTGTGCTGGGGAATAATTGATACGCGTCAGGAGACCGCAGTTGGGCTGTCCCAGCAATCAGGGTGTGAAAGGGGCAGGGGCCGTTCTGGGAACCCGGCGGGGTTCCAGGTTCGGCCCAACCCTGTGCCCCGGGTTATCCGGGGAGGAGCGGGGCAGGCTGGGGGCCGGGATCGCAGGGGCGATGGAGGAGCGGGGCAGGCTGCTCCGAGGGAGGCACACAGGCGCTGACCGAGGGGAGCGGGGCAGGCTGCCAGGGCGAGGTGCTGCTGCCTGGTACGCGCAGGGCTGGCGCGGCTTCAAAGCGCCGCAGCCCTGCCGCTTGCTCCAGGCGCCTCCCGCCCCGGTTCCGCCTCTTTTGTTACCGGGCGGAGCCCCGCTGCCCTCCGCGGCGGGAGGCCGGGGCGGAGCGCTCTGCGGTGTCCTGCGGGCACTCCCGGCCCAGGTCCGCCTGCCCCCCTCGCTCGGAGCTACCCGTGCCTCCGTGCTCCCCTCCCCCGAGCCCTCCAGGAGCTGCCCGAGATAATGAACTTCCTCTCCGGCTGTGTCCTCAAACAAAGCGCTGTTGTGGGCAACCCGCCCTCACTCCCTGCAGCGCCCGGGAGGAGTGGCCCTTCCTCCCGCTCCGTCTCCACCTGCGTCTGCGTCTCGCTGGGCTTTGTCAGGGACGTTCCTGCCGCGAGTGGCTCTGCAGCTGTGGAGTGGTCGCTGCGAGCGCTGCCCCGGGAGCGAGGGCTGGCAGAACACGGCTGGGAGAGGCTGCTCTGTGCGCCCAGGGTGTGAGGCGCTCGGTGAATGGGGAGAGGGGCGCAAACTGCTGCAGGTGGAACGGTGCTGGGAGCTGCTGGATGCCACAAAGTGCCATCTCCTGTGACGATGCTTCTCAGCTGGTTTAACACTGGCTAAATTCCGCCGAGGCTGTCTGGAATGCCGTGGGCCTGCCTGTCTCTCTCCTTTTCACACTGCTGCTTTTCTGTGCTGTGGGAGGTAAAAGGTGCCTCTCTTTGCACCCTGCCAGAACACCCAGAGCGTCCTGGGAAAGAGTCTGCCGTGCCACCGTGTGCTGGCAAGCTTTGTCATTCCGTCCCTGAAAATCAAATCTTCCATTAGTGTTTTATTTCCATCCCAGGCTGCATTCACTCAGGTAACGAGAGAAACCCTGCTGATGCCATTTGCATGCAGCAGTCTGCTTGGGCTCCTGAGGGACAGCTCAGGACATCCCACAGAGGAAAGCGGAGTTTAAATACCGCTGGCAACAGGAGGCAAAGGAGGAGCTCTCAGTGAATCGGGGATTTTATCTGTGTCCCACCCAGGCTGTGATGCAGACCCTCCTCTCCCCTGGAAATGTTTGATTTGCTTTGAGGTCACTGCCGGCTGTCGGTGAAGGGCTGGTGCATCAGCAGGGATGTGCGTATGTGTGAGGCTTCTGCAGGACCCCAGAGACACCTGAGGGACACCCAGTCGGGAAAATGGAGATGCACGAATCCTTACGGGATCGTCAGGATGTGGGTGTTACAAAGGGGCCGTGTTCATGCGCAATGTGGTGGCCACTGAGGAGGGGCTGGGCTGGCGCGGCCCGAGGAGCGCTGCTGGAACAGCTCGTGGCTCGTCTGCAAACAGCGGGGATGAGCTGTGACCGCTGTCTCCAGCGTGCCTGGTGAGACAAAAAGAGCAGCCTCCATTTCCCCCGGAGGTTTCTGGAGGCTCTCGGTGGGCGCTGGGGCAGTGGCGCTTGGGCCGGGCCGCCCAGCTGACCTCATCTCGTGTGTTTCCCCGCACAGGCTGCAAGATCAAGGCGCTGCGGGCCAAGACCAACACGTACATCAAGACGCCGGTGCGCGGCGAGGAGCCCGTGTTCGTGGTCACAGGGCGCAAGGAGGACGTGGCCATGGCCAAGCGGGAGATCCTGTCAGCCGCCGCGCACTTCTCCCTGATCCGGGCGTCCCGCAACAAGGGCGGCGTGGTGCCGGGGGGCCCGTGCTGCGCGCCCGCGCTGCCGGGGCAGACCACGGTGCAGGTGCGGGTGCCCTACCGCGTGGTGGGGCTGGTGGTGGGCCCCAAGGGCGCCACCATCAAGCGCATCCAGCAGCAGACGCACACCTACATCGTGACGCCCAGCCGCGACAAGGAGCCCGTGTTCGAGGTGACGGGCATGCCCGAGAACGTGGACCGGGCGCGCGAGGAGATCGAGATGCACATCGCCATGCGCACCGGCAGCTTTGTGGAGCTGAGCGACGACAACGACTTCCACGCCAACGGCACCGATGTCGGCTTCGAGGGCTGCCCGCCCGGCCCCGCCTGGCTTGGCACCCGGCCCGCAGCCCCCGCCCGCACCAGGATGATCTCCAGCTACAGGAACGACAGCTCCAGCTCCCTGGGCAGCGGCTCCACCGACTCCTACTTCGGGAGCAGCCGGCTGGCCGACTTCAGCCCCACGAGCCCCTTCAGCGCAGGCAGCTTCTGGTTCGGGGAGGCGCTGCCTGCTGTGGGCACGGAGGAGCTGGCGCTCGACTCTCCGGCGTACGACTCGCTGCCTGCGCCCTCCCAGGCCATTTGGGCCCCCTTTGAGCCCGTGGCCCCCCTGTCCAGCCTCGGCGGTGATGCCGCGGGCAGCACCAAAGCCCCACGCCATGGCAGCCAGCCCCCCACACCGCGCCTGTCGCCCACCTTCCCCGAGAGCCTGGAGCACCCGCTGGCCAGGAGGGCCCGGAGTGACCCACCGGGCTCTGGCCACCAGGCCGGGCTGCCCATCTACATCCCCGCCTTCTCCAACGGTACCAACAGCTACTCCTCATCCAACGGCGGCTCCACATCCAGCTCGCCGCCCGAGTGCCGGCGCAAGCACGACTGCGTCATCTGCTTCGAGAGCGAGGCCATCGCCGCCCTCGTGCCCTGCGGCCACAACCTCTTCTGCCTGGAGTGCGCCAACAGGATCTGCGGCAGGGACGCGCCCGCGTGCCCCGTGTGCCAGAGCGCCGTCACCCAGGCCATCCAGATCCACTCCTAGGGAGCTGCAGTGCCTCAGGCCCCGAGGGCGGGTGCGGTGCCCTGAGCACGGTCTGATGGGTTCTGACTGCCGGGCTCGGTGGGACAGGGCCGAAGCTGTGCATGGGCGGCCGCTCCCTCGCGGGGCTGCTGCGGCGGCGCCCAGCCCCGTGGGCTTTGCCTGGCCCGGCATGGCCAGGTGGGCCTTCAGCAGGGATGGATCAGGGCTGATCAGGGAGGGAGGTTTCCGCCAGTTACACACAACTGAAGCAGAAAATATTGCGGGGTGTTGTAAAAGGTTTGATGGCTTGGGGGCTGTGCTGGCAGCTGTGAGCCTAGCTGCTGGACACGGCAGCATCACCCAGCAGGGAGGGCTCATGGCACTTGGTCACCGACACTTCCAATGCTGCCTTCTTTACACTGCCAGTGCTCAATGACAGGTTTGGGGAAATCCCTTCTCTTCCGCTTTCTATGACAGCTTTTGCCTAATTCCTCAGCATTGCAAACACCTTTTCTTTGTTTTTCTCGATAGCATGGTTTGGTTTTTTGGGATGGCTGCTGCCATCGGCAGGGCTGGGTGCTGCTTCACGGGGCAGGGGCTGGAGCGGCCTGACCCGGCCTGGCCTGGCTGCAGTGGGCAGCGTGTCCGGAGGGTCAGGCCTGAGTGATTCCCGCCCATCCCAGAGTGCCCAGGGAAGAGGGTCCGTGGGCCCAGTGAGGGCGCTGACATTCCGTTCACTCATCCGATGAAGCTGTTCTGAAGTCACCTTCCTAGAGAGTCTGCGGATCAAAATGTGAAGCATCTTTGTGTTCAATCCTTGTCTTGCAAATGTTATAAATGTATATTTTATTTTTAGTAAGGAAAAGGAAAAATGGGGAAGCAGCGTGCGTGCCCTCGTATCGCTCACTTCTCAGCGGTCGCCACAGCAGCCCTGTGAGCAGTTGGCTTCATTTCAAAAACCTCTTTCCAATCACGAGTTTAAAAAAAGAGAGAAAGAGAGAGTCTCTTGAATACTCTTCTTGCATTTTGACCTGTGGATGTTTCTGGCTCTTTCATCCTCAGCATGTTCCCAAATCTGTGATGGCATATGGTAAAATAACAAATACAAACAAATGAAGCAAAATGAAAAACAAAAAAGTAAAAAAAAAAAAAAAAGAAAAAGAAAAAAAAAAGACAACAAGCGGAGTTTTGATGGATTTTTTCTAATTTTTTTTTTTAAGCATTATTTTCCCAAGGCAAAGCTTTTTTCTCAGTATAACGGGGAAAAAAAAAAAGACAAGATGAAATCATGTATATGGCGAACTAGTAAATACACAGAAATACTTTATTTTTATTTCCACTTGAAGAGTTACATTTCGTACAGAAGTTTACAGATAACGGTTTTTATTTCGTGATTCCGGGCCCGGCAGCTGCCTCGCGGGCACGAGCCCGTCCTGCACCACTGGCTGGCCCTGGGGCAGCAGCAACACCCGGCTGGGCACCGGCAGAGCCCGGGTTAGCCTTTGCTAATTTTGCTACACTTTTTGTTATGTGTATGTAGGGAGCTCGTAGGGACTACAGGTTCAATCTGAGTAAAGTTTAAAAAAAAACATATATTTTATGATAAAGGGCCTTTAACTTATGATGGCCAAAGCACTGATATTATTATATATTTGCTGTAAAGAGAATTACAAGAGTTTTATTTTTCTGATATTAAAAGTTACTTAATAAAGACTTGTTTCCATTAACTTGAATGTCCTGGTGCCTGGCAGTCACTCGGGGGAGGGCGGGGAGGGCAGACGGACCCCGAAGGCCCCAAAGGTTGTAAATCCTGCCGGGAATGCTGCCGGGGGACTGGAGGGGCCCTCGCTGGGTCCTGGTGCGGGGTGGATGCGGGATCTCTGCCAGAACCTGTTCCTAAACAATCTTCGGGGGCAAAACAAACCCCACCTGCTCCTTCCCCCGGGTGTGAGCGTCTCCTGTCCGCCGGGCCCTGCGGGTTTTGGGGGTCAGTGTAATGGGGGATGTTTCAGCCCTTCCTCTCCAGCCACCCCAACCCCCGCGGGGCACTCGGGGCTGGTGGCGGCTCCGCAGCCCCTCGGTCCTCAGAGCCGCCAGCCTGCAGCCAGACTCGGGGGCACGGAGAGCAGAATTTCTCTTTAAGGACCTTGGTGACAGTCTCGGGAGGAGACCAAAGAGTTTAAATTTGCCTCGCTCGGGGTGATTCTGGTGCTGTGGAAGAGGCTCGGACACGGACCCTCGGGCCGGGGAGAAGGACCCGCGCCGTTTCCTCGTCAGCTCCCGGCCCCTCCATCGCAGAGCAGGAGCCCCGAGCTGCCCAGGCTGAGCGGGCTCTAAACCTCTGCCTCTCCTTAGTTTGCGGTCCTGCAAACTGTGTGTTTGTGTTTCCGTGCCCAGGAGCGCTTGTGACGGGTGAGTAACCCGCCTGGAATTCCAGCTCGTGGAAAGGGAAGCGCTCGCCACCAGGCATCGCCGCTCGCCCCGCTGCCAGGCCGCCTGGGACAGCTGCATTAACTCAGCTTTTCTATTAAGGAACCAGTAAACTCAGGTTTTCCCTTCCAGCTCCTGAGGCACTGAGCCCCTTCCCGGCCGGGCCGGAGCCGCTGCGGGCCGGGACGGCTCTGCCGAGGCTGCTCTGGGCCCTGCCCGGGCCGGTGCCCCCGCCCCGCTCTCCTGCCCAGCACCGGCCCTGCCCCGGGAACCTCCCCGCTCCT
>VZRO01007976.1:0-30652 GCA_013397915.1 Daphoenositta chrysoptera | reverse complement strand
TGGGGGAAACCCCCGCGGGTGAGCCCGGGGCGATGTCCGGGAGGAGCTCTCTGCCCCGGGCAGCTCCCGATCCCCGTCCCGCAGTGTTTCCTTCCTCCGGAGCTGCCGGGACACCCCGGTGCAGGGAGCCGCGGGCCGGGGCTGTGCTGGCGGCAGCGCCTGCGGGGAGGGCGCGGTCCCTGCTCTGCCCCGGACCCGCGGCGGCGGGGTCTGTGCGGGCAGAGCGCCCGCCCCGCTCCGGCCCCGCGGTGTGCGGCGAGCAGGGCTCGGGGGGTCCCTGCCCGCGCCGCAGCTCCTGGCAGGAGCAGAACTGGCACAAACTAAAAATTACAGGCTTGGTTGGGGGTTTTTTCCCCCAAAATAGCCCCGGCCCAATTTTTTATGAAGTTGCAGCACATTTCCAAAACCTGCTTGGGAAAAGTTTAAAGAAAACGCGTCAGAAAGGAGCTGGGGGTGCAGGTTGTGAGGGAAATGGATTTGGGCAGAGGAGCTGTCCAGGGGCTGTAGGAGATCCCTCATACCGAGGCTCCGTGGGTCTGTGGGGATCCTGGCAGGGCTGGGGGAATGGTCGGACTGAGGGATGGCCTCGGGGGCCTTTTCCAGCCTGAATGGATTCTGTGAAATCTTGCCTGGGGTGTTGGGGGTGGGGAGCAGGACAAAGCCACCGACGGGAGGCTGGACTTTGCTCTCTGACCCCTGAGCAGGGCAGCGGGGCCGCGGGCGGCCGAGGCTGGGGCTGACGATGAGGTGCAGTGCTCGGGTCAGGCTGCGAAGGCAGGGAGGGAGAGAAACTGGGCCCGTAAATCCAGAAAAAGGAGTGGATCAGGGTGATCATGGCAGGGCCTGGAAGCCCCCAGGGAGAACCACGGAATCACAAAACCGTTTAAGCCAGAAAAGGCCTCAGGCCATCGAGTCCAACCGTTCCCCAGCACTGCCCAGGCCACCACCGAACCGTGTCCCCAGGTGCCACATCCACACAGCTTTTAAATCTCTCCAGGGGTGGGGAGTCCACCACTGCCCTGGGCAGCTGTGCCAGGGCTGCACAACACTTTCCATGGAGAAATTGTTCCCAATATCCATCCTGACCCTCCCCTGGGGTAACTCAAGGCCGTTCCCCCTCCTCCTGTCCCTGTCCCCTGAGGTGCTCCCTGCTTCTGTCCTCAGCTCTGCTCCACCAGCCCGCACGGCCCTGGGGGTGCTCCAGTGCCACGTCCCCTCCCCCTGCCACCCCCTGCCAGGTGTCCCACAGGTCACAGCAGCCGTTCCCTCCTCTGGTGCAGCGTGTCCCTGGTAATGTCCCTGCACCCAGGGCAGCCCCATCCCGAGCCTAGCGGTGCCACCGCAGGACCCGGCCCTGTCACCCTCGGGCCCGTGGCGCAGCCGCCTTGCCCTGTGCCCGGCCGTGCTGCTCAGTGTCGCTCTGGCTGCATTACCGTGACAAAGAGCTTGACCCCGACTCCTCAATTCAGCAAAACCGCCCCAACTGCCGGGCACTGCCCAGGGTGTCCCCATCGCTCGCTGACATCCCGTGGCCGCGGAGAACAGGACTGGAACAGAATGTGGCCCTCGCCAGCCGCAGGATGCTCCTGCTCCCAAAACCACCGGGGCCCCACATCCCCACCCCCCGTGGTGCCCTGGCCGGGCCCCTGGGGCCGCTGTGCCCTGGGGGGACTTTGGCCCCTCTGCTCCCCAGAGCCGCCGCTGCCGCGGTGCGGGTGAAGCACTAAGGACATCTAGTGGCACCCGCCCCGGCGGCCCCGGGGGACTCGAACCCTGCCGGGACACGGCCGCTGCTCGGCGGCAGCGCCCGGGGCTTCCCAGGACAGTGACCCTCTGCCCCTGGGCCACCCCCAGGGAAGGAGAATGGAAACAGCGTGGCCGGGGTGGCAGGTCGACAGGGATGTCCCCAGCCCTCAGGCAGGGCAGGGGACGCCTTGAGCCTGACACGAGGCATAAACGCGAGCCTGGACAGTGCTGCGGCCACCACCGGGACACCACCGCGGAGCTGCAGCTCCCGCCAGGCCGGGTGGCTCTGGTGGCGGCTGTCCCCAGCCCTTCCATGACCGGGGAACCCCGGGAGCCACCAGCCCCTGCGCCACAGAGGCTCCAAGGGGGACCCAGGCATATGACACAGTCCCCGCACGGTTCCGCAGGAGCTGCTGTGGAGCAGCACGGCTCTGCCGCAGTGCAACTGCAGGTGAATAAAAACAAACTAGAAACAAAGTTTAAAAAACCCCAAACCACCAAAACCCGCAAAGCAACCCCTTCATTTTTTGTAGGATTTCGAACGTCTGTCGCTCATTACCCGAGGATGGCACCAAGCTCGTTCCCCCCGGCCCCAGGAGTGTCCGTGGGGCCGAGCTGTCCCTCGAGGGCTGTGCAATCCCGGCCCCAGCTTCCCCGGCCATCTGCTCCTCCCGTTCCCCCAGCGCCAGGCGCGACTCCTTTCAGGCGGGGTCACAGTTCAGCGCCGGTGACATGTGGCAGTGCAGCCCCGTGCAGCTGGGCAGTGGGGCCGGCAGGGCCCTGGCGGGGTCTGGGGCCCGCACTGACCCTCGGCAGGGCTGGGGCGAGGCTGGGAGCGGGGCTTTCCCTGCGCTCAGGCTGTCCCGCCAGCTGGCAGCCGGGCCGGGCTCAGCGGGGAGCGCCGGGCGGCTCAGCCCCGGCTCTGCGCCCGCCCCCGAGCCCGAGCAGCCGCTCCCCGCCCGGGGCTGCGCCTGCCGCCAGCGGCGCCGAACTCCACTTGTCTCTCAAGTATGAGTGTGTGGAGGCCAAGGAAAGATGAAAAAGCACCTAAAAACGGGAATCCCACCCTTCACCCGCAGGATGATGGGGCGTGAGGAGCTGTGCTCAGGCCGAGGCCTCTGGGTCCTGATTCAGCTCCGTGGCCTGGATTCGTTCCACGCCCGCGGCCACGTGGGCACGGCAGGGGACTAAAGGCGCAGCAGCTCACGGACGGAGGGGCTTGTGCTGACCACACCAACCGGCCACAGGAGGGGCCGTGGCAGCGCCAGGAGGGAGCAGGGGGGAAGATTTTCCGGAGGGGTCAGGAGTTAAAATGGGCTCAAGGTGGTGGTTGAGGAGCAGGCAGAGAGACTGGGCAACCAAACAAGAATCTGTGGGAGAACCTGAGGGTTTGATGTTTCCGTAGATGCAGGAAGATGTTTTGGGGCAATGTCACTCTGTGGGAACCTCGCTGTTCTCACTCTGGCACCTCAGCACCTGTGGTGACTTCTCCACCAGTGCCCCCCACCCCACCACAGCTCCTGGTGCAGCCCAGGGGCACTCACTGCCCTCTGAGCTCCCGCTCTTGCTCCGACGAGTTTCAGGGCTGCCAAGAGCAGGAATTTCGTCCCTTCCTGGTGCTCACACATCACCGGGGCTCAGAGGGCTCTTTTGCCTTTTTCTGTTTCTGTGGTCAGGAGACAGAGCTGCTTGCTGAGATCAGTGGAAACCCAGAGCACTGCAAATGCACCACCGGCCTCCTGATCTATCCCTACACCCCACAGCTGGTGCTGCCTGGGATTTTATCCATTTTTCAGGAAGAGTTATACACCTGGTGGCTGCAGAGCAGGGGCAGGGGGTCCTGTGCACCTTTCAGCAGGGGATGTCACCCACCCACACACCCACGGTGGTCCCTGACCCTCCCTCCCAGACCACAGCGCACACCCAGCCTGGCCAGTGGCCTGAAAGAAACAATTTGCTTCAGCAGGAAAACTGTTGTGCCTCAGCAGCTCCAGGGCAGCTGCACCTGGGCACCTGCAGGCCCACGCTGGACGCTGGGCTTGGCTTTGGGCTCCGCGCTGGTTCCAACCAAGCACTGACCCCTGGAACTGCAGCCCTGGTTCCAAGCTCTGGCCCCAGCACAGCCGGCAGCTCGTAAAAGCTCTCTGCTGAATGAAACAAAGAAGCCAAGAGTTGAATCTTTACCTTTTTTAATCAAAAACATACTCTGTTACAGAATTTCAGGAAAGGTAGCTACAGTATATTATCCACAAACTAGGTCTAATGAAAAACATACAGGAAGCTACAAAGGAACTACTGGGAATTCTGTTGACCGCTTATCAAAAGGCAATGTCTGGAAAAAAGAAATGCTTAAAACTAGGCTTCCGTGCTCGAAAAACCCTCTCATGGTTTCGGGTTGCGGGTACTGTGCAGCTCTCAACCCAGCCGAATCACAACTCCGTAGTGCTACCAAGCCTCACCAAAAAGAGAAAGGTGCTGGAGCAAGAAAGCACCAGCTGGTGTTGGTGCGCGAGTCCCGCGAATTTGGGAGCGACGCATCACTCACAGGCACAGCAGCAGCCAACAGAGCCAAGACTCTGGGGGTGTTGTCGGTGGTGACTCCGCTCTCACCAGGCCTCACCCAGTGACACTTTCACAGCAAAATCGCTCTAGGGGACCTCAGCAGCCCCAGGGGCAGCAGCTTTGGGTCAGCACGGTCACAGCCGTGGGATGATTGTCAGAAACCCATGATCATGGGGAGATGCGGGGTGATACAATGAAAGTGGATGTTCAGCACCCAGCTCCTACATGATGGTGGAGAAGTGCTTTCCATCAGTTTAATTTCCCTCTCCAGGGCCAGGGAGCTGCATCGGGGCAGGAGGGCCCAGCCCGGTGCTGGTGAAGAGCCAGTGCTTGTGACAGGCACCAGAGCAGCAGCGGTGCTCAGCCAGGGAAGCACGGCTGGGACCAGCAGGGCTGCTCAAACCCTGCCCTAACAACCCCTGACCAGAGGACACCGTCTGATTGCAGAGCAGACGCTCCTGGCGTGGGCCTGAGCGGGGCAGGGAGGCAGCAAAGAGGATTTCTGACACCAGGTCTGAACCCCGCTCAGAGGAGGGTCCCATCCGCTGTGTCCAGCTGGTTCCATTCAGGAAGGGACCGGCGATCCCGGCCATTCCCTGCAGCCGGGAAACACGAGTGGGACAGCCCTTCCTAAGGCACACGTTCTTTGGGGAGGAGACCAAAGGTGACCAGGAGACCA
Organism: Daphoenositta chrysoptera; assembly: GCA_013397915.1. Lineage (NCBI taxonomy): Eukaryota > Metazoa > Chordata > Aves > Passeriformes > Daphoenositta > Daphoenositta chrysoptera. The sequence continues at coordinate 25,665 of VZRO01007976.1, read as the reverse complement.
CCCCAGGGCGTGAGCAGTGCCCGAGGGTCTGGCCGCAGCAGCCACCCCTGCCGGCGCCTGCCCGGAGCAGACACCCCGCGGGTCCTGGGCAGAAGGGAGGTGGCCCCTCCTGAGCTGTGGGCGCCAGGGGTGTCACAACGAGCGGGGTGGGCTCAAGGCGAGGCTCAGGCTCCACGCTGCTGCTGCCCTGCCTGGTGACCGGGGACAGCGTGGTCACCAAGCAGGGCAGGCCCTTGTCTGGAGAGCAGCCAGGTCCAGAGCTATTGCTGAAGTGTTTATCCCACGGCCAGCTCTCCAGGGCCCCCAGCACAGCACCCTCGCCAAGAACAGTGAAGGGATGGAAGGAATGGTTATGTCTCCTCCCAGGGGATTCCTGCTGGAATTCAGTGCTTCCAAACCATTCCAGTGGGAAGGTTTCCTCTCCTGCATCTCGAATGAGTTAAGCGTGAATGCCCTCGCTTTCCCAGCTAACAATGACGGGGATAAAGCCATCTAAACCTTCCGGGGCTAATCCCAGCTCGCCAGCGCACTGACTGAAACCACAAAGAGACACAGCACAAAGGGGTTTTTGAGGGTGAGAAACGCGGGGGCAACTGCTCCATCGAAAGGACTAATCAGAGCAGACACGGGAGCAGGGGGGAGCAAGGGGCTGCAAGCTGAACAAATACTTGTTGGGTTACCTGAATGTGAGTGATTCAGACCTGGGGAGACAATGCTGGCACCCTTAACATCCCTGCCTGCAGAGCACATGGGGACCATCACAGCTGTCAAGGAGCTGCAGCTCTTTTTCAGCTCTCAGACATAAATGCAAGCTTGTCAAAAACTCAGTGTCTGCTGCTGTCGAGTGGGTTCCAGCCCATTATGTGCTGCCTTTTATGCCTTGTCATAAAAGCACAAAAGTTAATTTAACAGCATATTAAGAACTAAGAATAAGATTGTCTCATTTTTCTTTAACAGCTGCAGTTGCATCCTTTTGGGAACTACTTGGTGGAGAAGATGAATGCCTTCTCAGCTTTTACTGCCTCTGATTCCTCCTGATGTGCATACAACGATTTCCTATAATAAAATCATCAGATATTATTTGTTGTTTTGTTCTGAACATTTCAGGCTGTCTATGTACTCCACTGCAGGTGGAGACCTGCAAAACATCTGCAAAAAAATCTAGCCTCCACAACTGAATTCTTTCAGAACGTAACACAAGCAGGAACAGCAACAGGCTGAACTAATCCTTCCCTGTTTTGTCCAGGTTTGGCACAACCAAAACATCAGCGAGGGGTGCAGGTTTCAGACTGAACACCCATGCAGCTGACACCCAGCAGAGCTGCCAGGGTGAGCAGGGAACAAACCCCAGCCCAGCCCAGCCTGTCCCAGCGCTGCCCCAGCCAGGCCAGCAGCCCCCGAGTGCTGGCGCAGACACCCAGAGGGGAGCCTGGCGAGCTGGGAGTGCTCTCAGCTTTTGGTTTCTTGGCCAAATCAAACCGAGCTGCTGGTTAATGAGCTGCCCTGAGGATGTGTCAGAACCTTCCACTCAAAGGTTCCTTGAGAACCGGGAGCAGCTCCCTGGATCATTAGGGAGACAGCAAAGCCACACAGCTTTGAAGCTGAAGGCCGGGAGAAAAGCAAACACTGCTTTTTCCAAAGATCAGGAGGCTGCCACCTGAGAGGAAAGAAGTGATCTCATTAGAAGTCAGCCTGAGGAAGGCAACAGGGAAAATAATGAAAATACGGGGAAAACGGATCCATTTGTGGCCATGGCTCTGGAGCCACCGTCTCCAGTGCTTCCACCCCTAACAGGGAGCAGTGCTCCTGGCTGCCACCGCAGGAATTCCAGCGTGTGGGAGAAGCAACACCTAAGCATTGCCACAGCCGTCTACAGATTCCTGAAACCATGCAAGAACTTGGCAAAGAGCCCCTGAATCATCTCTCCAGGATTTCTACTGCTGTTGAGCGCTCCAGCTGTGCTGCCAGCGCTCCAAGGCCCTCATATGGAGCCATGAACTGAGCTGCAGGAGAAGGAATTCCTGCTCCCTCCTTGTACTGCCAAAACCAGATCTCCTCAGGACACGCTCTTAGTGAGGAGCAGTGAGAGTAAGAGAGGCTGGCCTTGTTTCCTGGCAAGTTTAAACCAACAGGAGTTCCTGCCTCTGTTGGCTGCTGCTGTCCTCGCCAAGGGACGGAGTGCATCGCTCAGGATCGATGGTCTCCAGGTGCAGAATCACACATTGGAAGCAAACCAAATTTTTATAAATGAGGGTTTCCATCCTTTTATTTGTACTACTATCTAGAGAGAAAGCATACATGTTGTACCTGTCGTACAGCTGATACGTGTACATGTTCTTCTACTGCAAATTCTCTACACAAGGTCGTTGCCCATTGATACGGTCACCGATGGCAGAGGGCTAAAATAACCAGGAGGTATAAAAACAGGTTTGCCATCTTGCCCTGAGTGGAAATGGTGAACAGATACAAAAGCTGAGCCCTAAATACTGATGGGTTACCATACATCATTCCATGGTATATGCAAGTAAAAAGAGTCATGCAAATTTATCTGTCATACCTGATAAGGTATTTTTTTTTGAGCGAAGTCATAGAAGTCAGTAGTAATTATGAAAATACGTTCCTGCCATTAGGCACTCACGATGCAATTTCAGTGGTAACTTTGCAGGCTGGGTATTTCACGTTAAACCGAGTGCCAGCACTGAAAGTATCCTTTTCCTTTAGTGTTTTAAAACTCACATGGCTATATAAATAAAAATCTAGGATATAATTTTTTTTAAAAACTAGTGAAGTTTTTGATCAATGCCAACAACGTATGTGTCATCCCCTCACTTTTTGGCAGCTGCTAGGCTTTAACCTGGAAAAATCATAACATGATCATCAACAAAATAAAGAAGTCTTCTGTTAACTATTGTTTCCTAAACAGAATATCACAAATCAGTTGGAATTTTAAAGTCGCTACAAGGTAAATGTTTTTAACTACTAGAAGGAATTTTCAGATATAAATATATATATAATATATATTCTGCATACAAAAGGCTCCTGTGAGGCTGATCACCAAGATGCCATAATAGAGAAGGAGAGTTTCAAAGGGAACAAACCCAATACTGCGAAGTCTCTATAAAGCGTTTACCTTCCACTTTAAGCCCTGTATCATGACACTACTGAGTTCTGAAAATAACTGAATTCCAAATTCTGCATGTTCAGATTCTTTCTGCTAAGAGCAAGGCGGCAAACACATTTTTAAAACCTGTTTTTAGAAGATTAAGCAGAACAAAGGTAAAATATATCTTCAGGTTATAAACAGAACCGTATTTTACAATCCAGCCTCCTCAGGACAGCGGGCCCGCAGAGCAGCAGCAGGGTCTCAGTCCAGGGGCTGGGGGTCTGCGATGGGCATGGTGTGCAGCACTTCATCCAGCAGCTGCAGGGCACGGTGCAAGTGGATCTCGATCCAGCACGGCGTCTCCTTGATGCTCTGCCTCGGGTAGTCAGGTCCCCAGCCCTTCACAAAACTCATCCTGAGAATGCACAGGCGGCGCAGGTCGTCCACGCCGATCCCGGCAGCAGCCGACAGACCTGGACAGAGAGGGGCCGGTGAGCGCCCACACGCCGGTGAGCCCCTGCTCCTCGGACACCCTGCTGGCTCCTGCTCCCCGCACGCCTCCCTCTCACCCAGCCAGGCCCAGCCCACACCGCCACACCCCCGCTGCGACGAACGCAGCAATTAACCTCCATTTCGTACAATTCCGTTTTTTCCAGCATTCAGCAATCTTGAAAGGGGGTTGAGATACAAAACTGTCTATAATCAGAACCAGGGAATGGTTTGGGCTGGAGGGACCTTAAAGTTCATCCCATTCCACCCCTGCCATGGCAGGGACACCTCCCACTGTCCCAGGCTGCTCCCAGCCCCAGTGTCCAGCCTGGCCTTGGGCACTGCCAGGGATCCAGGGGCAGCCACAGCTGCTCTGGGCACCCTGTGCCAGGGCCTGCCCACCCTCACAGACACCAATTCCTTCCCAATATCCCACCCATCCCTGCAGAAAGCAGATGGGATGAAACCCAAATGCTGTACATGATACAATGCATGTAAGTCATGCTTGGGAAACCCAGTCACAAAATACTTATTTCTGAGGTTTGCCAAATGCTGCATTTCCAGCGTAAGAACTCAGACTGGGCACCTGCAGGAAGCTGGATTAACAAAGAACACCACTCCCAGCTGACAGAACAGAGAGAAAAATAGAGCTGGCAAACCCCAAATGGCAAATATGGCTAAGACAGAAAATGAAATACATTCCTCAAAATGCGTTCAACAATTTGTAGGACAGCTGAAGAGAGCCACACAGCAACACAAGGAATCCCACGGCACACAAAGCAGCCTGAGACATGTAAGCACCTACACCTCCAAAAGTACTTTGGAACAATTTCAAGAATCCAGAATTTAGGAACTAAGAAAACACCAGCCCAGAATAATAATAATAAAAAGAGAAAAAAAAACCCCACCCTCAGTCTTCCTCGAGAATCTTAATAGTAAGTGTTCCTACACCTAGTCAAGGACTTTGTTGCCCAGTAACCCCTGTTTGGAGTAACATTTTTATGAGCTCAGATACAACGAACATTTTTCAGGCCGGGGTCTGAGTAGCCAGAAGTGCCTCTGTTTAGAGTAACAGTGTGACGCTATTTGACCTTGCACATGAAGTTCTCCGCTGTGCTGCAGGACAATGAGCAGCCACCTCCAGAGGCAGCTCTCCCTGCAGACCGCGGAGAGAAGGCAGCGCGGGGGCAGCCCGGCCGAGGAGCAGCCACGGGCAGCGCTGCTGCCCCGCACCGCGGCTGCGGGCGGGGCCCGAGGGGCCGGGCTGTCAGGTACTCACTGATGGCTGGGGCGATCCCCCCGACGGAGCCCGGCCCGGGGATGTTGCCGGCCACGGCGGCGGCCTGGGCGGCGGCGGCGGCCTGGGCGGTGGCCGCCTGCTGCTGCATCTGGCGGTGGCACTGGCGCAGGTCAAACACCTGTGAAACACCCCAACACCGAGAGGTTTACACCTGCCCGGACCAGCGGGGAGATTAATCGCCCAGCCCCGTCCCCAGCAACCCGCACACCTTTGCTCTCCCCACGCAGCTTCCACAGCCTCACCGCCCACCTGGGTAACAGCAAACCTTCCCTGACTAGGTGCATTTCTACCAGAAATAATCCAATAAAGCAGATTCTTAGAGATTCTTCCCATAATGTTACCACTGCTGTCAATACCAAAAACTGTCTGAAGCAGAACCTTGTGTGGATCACAGCCTGAAGGGTGCTACAGGCAGATTAAATCCCTGCTTCTTTGTTAAATCCCAGGATTTCCAGAAAAATAGGCATATAAATAAAAACAGCCAACCTGTCCCACTTTATCACACTGAAGTACGGTAGTCTATCCGAAAGAAATACCAATAATTGACAGGTTCGAGGTTGCATTTTGTATCTTTGTGATCACTAAACACTCTTTGCCACTAAGATACGCACAGGATCTCTGTTCTCATATGAGAAAGCTCATGCACAGAGCTTGTGGGATTTCCTTCACCTTCACTGCACAACTGCCCGCAAAACTGATGGTTAAAAACCAAACCACTGCAAACTTCAAGCAGTTTAATACAAGATTGTTTTTCTACGAGTGTGGCTTGTCCTATATAAGTTCAAAGTCTGTCAGAGGCATGTCCAAGTCAGAATCTCCTCAAAATTATTTGCTTCCATGCAACTTTCTCCAACCCCTGGATCACTTCACATTCATGACACTTCAACACGTCTTAAACTTCTGCTGCATTTATATTTACTTTCACAACTCTGCTTTTTTTTGAAGAAAAGAAACGGATAACCTATGCTAGAAGTTTTAGCCGCAGTTAATGTAAACCTGTTAGGCTAAAAATACAAAGAACTGCTATCAACATTGTTGTGATGGAGTACGAAATTTACTTGCATAGGACCCAGATGACACTTTCAGTTTAAAGTAAGTTTTAGAAGTCATCTTTCAGTGACTTACACAAAAGGAATTTTTAGGCGTTTTGAAAGCAGAGTTGCATTTATTTCAGTGCATCATAGCCTCTGTAACCTTTCTGGCACAAAACACACACAGTTTCCCCCAGGATTTTCACCTGGGAGCAGCAGACCCACCTTGATATATGCACTTGGGTAGATCTTGTGAACAGCATCCCCCGGGGCACGCCCTGCCTCCCTGTCCAGGTAGTAGCTCTGCACGAAGACAGCGTGGTCGCTGAGGCACCGCACCCAGACGTCGCCCTCGCCCTTGCACTCCAGCTGCACCCCTTTGCCTATGTGCAACCTGGGGAGGGAACGGAGCCGTCGCTGCGTGCCCACACCCAGCGAGCCCCGCAGCTCCCCGCGCCCGGGCACCTCCATCTCTACTCTGCTCACACAAGGCCTTGACACTGCAGCTGTTGCTTTAGGTGTGAGTTAGTACTTAGACACACGAGCCTGTAAATACAAACTCATCTGCAATACCACGTAAAGGTTTGTGGGGAACACAGAACGCAGGAGCAGCGACACCTGGTTAGCTAGCACTGCACTCAGTACAGAGCTGGAACACCACACACACTCAGCTCTGCCCACAAAGCATCAAGCCCCACCAGCACTTTTTACAGAGACTCAGGAACATCCACAAAGCCACATTTCAGTGCAGAACTATATGTTTGTTTGGATGACACCACGGCGATCTAACACTTTAATTGTCACAGCCGTGACATTTCTGGAGACATGGAATCATTTTCTTCCACCTCCTTTCAAAAAGGGGAGAAAAAAAAGTTGCAAGATTGCTTCAGTTCTACGTGCTTCCACTTCAAAGGGCAGCACAAGCACTGGTGAGAAGGAATGAAAACCCACCAGATCTCTCCCAGCCTTCCTCTGCTTCTCTGACAGATCTATATACTGCAGCCATTCTCACATCACTCTGAGGTGTGGAGAGCCAACATTCAGCCTGCATACATAATGGCACGAGTTGCTAATTTTGTCCCCGAGGCACAGCCCCTGAAGGCAAAGAAAAGCAACTGCTACAAAGCCTGGCAGGGCTTTGTGACAGAGCTCAGTCCTGAATGCATCGGAGGAGCGGCCCGGAAAGATACACTCCGAGATAATTCCGTTCAAACAAGCAGACCCTACTTGGGTTTTCCAAAGGGAGGCAACACATCGAACACAAAATATTGTGAAATTCCACAGACAGCCTTGGGACCTGGGGATACCTTGCTCTCTCGATGGCTTCTGTTCTGTGCACGTTGGACAGCTGGCCCAGGCAGAAACGGTCTCCTCCAGAAGGATCCACATACCCATCCACAGTGACAATGGGACAGCTGGAAGGGACCTTAAATGTCTCCCCGACTTGCACATCCATTTCAAAGTATGCAATGGAACACCAGTACTCTGGAGCTGAACAACAGACACAGTTAACTGCCTGAAAGGCACAAAAAACTGTAAAACCATTCCAGGCAATCAATTCTGCAACTGCATTTGTCATGCACAGGAGACTGCACACTCACATGTGCACGTTCTGATAGACAAAGACATGTCTGCTAGCCCAGAAAAATACTACATGCGACAGCAAACATGGGCTTGTTTTCATTCGAGCACACCTCAGTGCTTGAGGTTTTTGTACTTAAGATCTTGCAAGGCTGGTATAGTTTATAATTCCAGTCAGATTTTATAAGCCCTCTCCATTCCTACAATTCGCAGCTCCAGCTTCAGCACACACAAGTAATATATGTACACCTATGCATGGCTAGGCTGGCACAAACTAACTCTGGGACAGATCTGGCTGGAGTATCAGGGTAATCCTTCCCAGGTGAAGGCAGTTCTCTCCACCTTCCTTGCAGAGCAAACTGGATTTGGAAAGCAGGACACTGGGGGGAAGAACATTAAAGACCTCACAGTGATCTTGTCTGCACACAGCGCCAGGGACAGGATAGAACAAGGAAGGGTGTTAAGCGAGGGAGCAGAACAAAATGGCATGGTCTGAAAGCAAACAGGCGCCTTTCAATGTCTCTTATGTGCTTGAAAAACTGGCAACAAATGAAAGATGGCAACAGCAACAATCTACCTTGTGAGGAAAGAGGACCCTGACTCTCCCTAAAGCATTCCAGCAAAACCCAAACACCCAAGCAGGCAGTAAAACCTGACAAAGTGCGCCAGGTGATTGCATACAGTTGTTTCTGCACCACCTGGGAGCAGCTGGCCTGTCAAACCTCCTGGCTGTTGTGTGTTACAGTTTCTGTCCTTAGACACCTCAAAGCCTAAAGCTGCCACAAACTCAGGTCACTGTGGGTTCTGGGAGTTCAGCACCTTTGCTGACTGCAAGGATCCATTTCCACAAGATAACACAGCTGGGCCTTGCTTGTTGAGGAGCACAAAACAAATCAAGGGATCTCAGAATGGTTTGGCTTGGAAGGGACCTTAGAGCTCATCTCATTCCAAAGCCTGCCATGGGCAGGGACAAATTCCACTGTCCCAGGCTGCTCCAGCCTTGCCTTGGGCACTGCCAGGGATCCAGGGGCAGCCACAGCTGCTCTGGGCACCCTGTGCCAGGGCCTCCCCACCCTCACAGCCTGGAATTCCTTCCCAATATCCCATCTAGCCCTGGCCTCTGTGAAGCCATTCTCCCTTGTCCTGGCACTCCACCAGCACTGCAGTGCACTCAGGACGGGAGACGCAGAAGAAGAACAGGACAGAACCAAAATACAACACCCGATAAGCCAAGGGGAAGAAGGGTTTTCCCCCTCATTCAGTACAAACAGCAGCATCCAACTGTACACCTGCTGGCCTTAAGAAACTGTTCTGGTTAGAAAAGAACAAACCCAGATGCTTCAATTACTTTTAGTTTTTTTATCTTCAAACAAATACTCCCGTCTGCGAGGACTCAACACGATAAAATCAATAGTGTGAAAGAGATACTGAACAACGTGAAATACAATTTAGCTACAGTTAAGTTCACCCAGCAGTTATCAACAATTTCATTCCTGGCACTGCTTTAGTAACTGGACAAAAACCAAGCAAGTTTAACTTTTAGGCTTTTCAACTATGTAGCTCTGCAGGGGAACAGTGTTACTGCTGTTAAAACAAAATATCACCTTGCACCTGCAACAGAGAGAGCTCGTACTGCAGGAGCGGACCTCCTCCAAGGGAGACTCGGGGGAAGCTTCTGTGCCAAGGTGCAGCGAGGAGGCTCAGCAGCACAACGCCAGGAAGGACAGGGCCTTCTCTTCAAGGAGTCTGGCTGTGCTGCCTGGCTGCTGGGCTGTGGGTCCCAGAGGGCTCTGGCACGGCCCCAGCTCCGCGGCGTTCCAGGCAGGCAGGAAGTGCGGCGAGGGGCACGCTGCAGAGCTGAGGCCGGAGCACGGCGGGAGTCACACGCTCCTGGGCAGACACCAGCGCAGCTTTCAGCGCCGCAGCGCCTGCCTGGGGCACCTGAATGAAACCCAGCTCACAGCTTATGTCCCTAGTCCCGAGATACCCGAATTCAAAACAGGATTATTCACAATAAGGTTCCTCTCCTTCTCACAATATCAGCATACATTTCCCACAATACTGCATTTCATGTTAGGTTTTACTCACCAGGATGGTTTGATATAGGAGGCTGGAATGCAAGTTCATTGTGAACTGGCCCTTTAAAAGAAAACATGCCATTTGTTTCACATGAGCAAAAACAAGGCTTTCTTTCCTAAACTGCTTTACTATGAAACCACCCTTCATTAGCTTCATCAATGACAGAACAAGTTGCCCAGCATGCTGTGGACTGGATCATGAGAAACAACCACTGTAGGTGGGAAAAAAGCCCCGGAGAACATCTTTTCTAAAGAACAATACACTGAGCACAATCTTGGAACCAGATTTTTGTCCCCCCCTTGATGAACTAGGTCCCCTAGAGGCAGCAGAGAACAGGGAGGAAAGACTCAAACACAGGATCGTAAGTAACAGCAGCTTTTGCAACAAGATGTCAGAGCATCGGGAGGTGTCAAAACACGCGGCTCTGTCAAGTGACAAATGGCAGCAGCCAAGAAAAGCTCAATGTGGCATCACCAGCCACTCACAAATATTAATTCTGGAAAGACACACGCACTGAAAAACATTTATAGCGTATCTACAGCATCACTAGTGCTTTTTACATCCTGCTATTCCTGACAAATAACACGATAAATGAAGTGGGATGCTAACAGAATGAAGGAATGAATCTTAATAACTGTGTCTAAACCATGGTTTTATTGACAGAGACAGGCTGAAAAGTCATTCTAAGGTTAATTCACAGTATATTCTCCCCTCCACTGACAACACCTGCTGCATACAGGTGATCTATATTAGAATATATATTATATATTCTACTATAGGGAACATTCCAATAAAAACTGTATTAGAAAATAAAGAACTGTTCTAGCTTTTTGGTATAAAATTTAGCAATCTTTCATTTGTGTGGGTATTGTTATTTCCACTACACTCTTAAAATGCATTTACTGTGCTAGACCCCTACAACAGAAGCTTGACCATTTTTTTCCCCCCATCCCATCCCATCTCCTGTACAATAAAATAATAGATTGTTGTCCTATTTCATAGCTGAAAAAGATTTTCAAGTTTGTGTGCTAATGCACTCATGAATTGACAATAATTTACACAAGGTTTCATCAAGTTCTTTTAAACTGGCAAGTGTGCATAGGCACGTGTCTTCCAAAGCTTAGTATTACTTCAAAACCTCTAAAAAATAAAAACAGGCAAAAATTTCCAACTTTTGAAAGAAGAAAAATATCCAAACACCAGATTCTGAATCAGCTTCCTTTTGTGCAAGGGAAATGTTTAGTACAAGGCTGCCAAGCTCTGGAGGAGAGGCTCCTGAGGGAAATGCTGTTTTGTCAGGTGTGGCTGGACGTGTAACACAGACGTGTCCCTGCACCTGTCTGAGCTCCTGATGCTGCTGCTCCCCCAGAGAGAAGAGCCCCTCGGCTCTGCGCTGCCGGAGCAGACCAGCACATCATACAAGGGCAGTTTACAGGCAGAAAGGAGGATGCGAGGGTGAGAGCGAGCCCCAGGGAAGGGCACTGCAGAGGCAGGGGACGGGGCAGAGCCTGCTTACAGTAGTGGCCGGGGTGCATGGGCGGGTGGTGCTGCAGGTGGCCGTTCTGGTGGTGCGGGATGGTGGGCGTGTAGGCGGCCGTGCGGCTCCCGGTCCAGGTGGTGGTACTGTCTGCAAAGACAAACGGCACGCTGGTTCCTACGCGGGCTCTCCCGCATCTCCCGTCTAGTCCTCTATTGCTCCTGCACATTTGGAAACTGGATTGAGGAGGCTAGGAAGAGTGCACAGGTGTAAATACTCACTGTGGTGGTAAGTGGCTGGCTGAGCTGTGAACCCATTCTGCTGAGTTCCTGGCTGAGGCCCTGATGCAATCTGTAAGAGTCCATCACTATGGCTACCTGTCAATATACTGGTAGGTTGACCTGGTAAAAGAACACACTACCTATTCATGAACGTTCCAAAATTTCGATTAAGAAGAGCTCAGCACTACTGGGTAGGAAAATACACCCCACTAAGGGCACTGCAATACACAGTTCCCACAAGTTTGGTTTCAGTGCTTCTTTTCCACCCACCAGAGTGTCTTAGGAAACTTGAGGCAAAATGCTCTGCATCAGATAATTTTGACTGACACCCTTAACACTTCAGGAGTAGGAGTATGCAGAGAACTGTTTATCAACCACATTTTTGTTTTGGTCACATCTCATTTTTCAGCTTGAAAGGAAGGAAGAAGAGATGTCACATCTTTTACTGGAAAACATGGCTGGAATAGGTTTGGTGTGAATCCAAACAGGCCAACAGGAGGTCCAGTGAGTTGCTTGTTTTCACCATGTTTTAACTACTGTTCCTAAGGAGGACACTCACTTAAATTTACATTCCTCCAAAACATTCTGAACAGTATTTTATTTTTATAAACACTGCTTCAATAGAGCTGAATACAACACTGGGCTCAGAAAGTCCCTGCTTTTTTTTTTTTTTTCCCTCCCAAATAAATATTTAAAGACTTGTTTAAGATTAAAACTATAGACATTTCAGAACAGGTTAACAGAATTTGACTTCAAAAGGCTTCAGCTCAGCCATTAACACTAAACTTATCAACAGTTTCACAATTACACTTGCACTCTCAAACCAGTGTGGCTAGCAGAATTAAACACATTGAGAACTTGCAATAAAACATTAAAATGAGCTTTTTTTCATGTCCACTTGCCTCCAACAATTATAGCACTGATGAAAAAACGTTACTGACTATAAACTCTGGTACAAAGGCACAATTAACTACCAATATCCTTTTTATCTCTGCTGGAGACAAATAAAGACACAGTGTTTCAGCTTGGCCAAAACATCATTAGTTTCAGCCAAAAAGTCGTCAGCTAAAATTAACAAACATTACCAAAACACCGTGCCAACACAATTCACATCTGGTAATGAAACCAATGATATTCACACATCTTTTATGTGCAACCCCTCCAAACGCTGTGGCTTCCCTGCACTTGGGCTGAGGACGCTCTCAGTGCTTTGCTGTCCTGCCAGACTGCAGGGTGGCTCTGATGCTGGGACACCAAACTCTTATTACACTTGCACCAGACACACAGAAAAGTAACAAAAACTTCAAGGCAGCACTCCACCAGACTTACGAAAATATTAACTAGGGCTGTCATTGTGGTATCAAGAGAGCCATTATAGAAACAGTGAAGTTAAAATTGGAAGACTAAAGAATTGCCTAAAAATCTCTTGATACTGCCACCTCACCGTATATACGTTTGTTGCTCTGCTTGCTGTTGCATTACAACAATAAAATTCTTCCATTTCTATAGCAATTACCAAATAATAACCGTAATGTTGTGTTAGCAGCCAATTGCTCTAACATTTTGACACTGAATCTTTGGCACAGACAGAACAGTGCTGTAACACTCGTGCAGTGCCAGCCTCAATGGAAAAAATGGTCCAGGACACAGCACTGCAAGGATGCTCCCAATGAACACCTTACGTTAACACCCAGGAGGCCACCCGGATCATTATCACCACATGCTGCCAGTGCAGTGCAGCACAGCTCCAGTGCCAGACCTGCTCTGGCAGAGAGCAGTGGGTACGTCCCCGCTGAGCAGCAGCGATGATCTTACTTGTGGAAGCCACGGGAATGTTGGGGAAGTTGGTGGTGCTGGTGGTGCTGGCCTCGGTGGGGGCCAGCATGGCCGGGGTGCTGTAGGGCTCCGTGGAGGCCCTGTTGCTGGGCGGGTGCTGGATGGTCTGCACCGAGTGGCCCTCGGCCGATGACAGCGACGGCTGCCCCTCGTAGTCGTGGACGTACTCGTCCTTCACCAGCATGCTGGAGGGAGCTGTGGGGACACCACGGGTTACACACAGACACTGCCACAACTGCTGCCCAGACAGCGCTGCCACCAGAGTCCTGGGGGGCAGGATTTAAACTACATAAGCACTGCTGAAGCGCTCCTCCAAATCACAAAAAAACAGCTCGAGCCAGCAGCAGCAAACTTTGTGGCATAACTGGATGGAAAGGCAAGCTGTTTATTTTGCTTAATGCTATCAAACAAGCAGTCGAGTCCCACAGCAGCAGACTTCAACAGCATTTTGCTCCCCAGTCCATCACTGAGTGATTGGACACGGTTAATACAAGGGAAAATCGTGTTTTTTTCAACAGCTGAATATATGTTAAGGCAGTAGCTAACCAACCAATTTCTACAAGCAGGAACACACACAAAGCTCCCATGAAAAATACAGATTTGTGACCATGGCACATAAACTTCATGCATCCCTGGAGTAATCTTAAGTAGCTCCCATTCAAACTGACTAGAAACATCAAATTCACATTCAAAGACCACAGAAAACTACTCTGTGTTCAGCAGTGCAGCCAGTAATTCCGACTGTTCCACACACAATGTAAGGGAATTACCACTGCCACTACAACAATTTATTTCTATATATGTCATTGAGCATGTTCAAGTGAAGCTCGTACATTACATTACCTTCCATGCTGGTTTTTTAAAGCAGCCTAAAATATGTTACAATCTGTTTCCTGCTGCAAGACCAGGAGCAGGACAAGGAAACGCTTAGGACGTATTTGACTGCTGGCATTAAATAATTAATTTCATTAAATAATGAAAAATCAGCTTTGATTCTGTACAGAAGGATCATTTTTCAGAAGACACAGGTAACAATGTGCATTAGCAGAGATGAGCACGTGGGTTAAAGCTGGTGAAGTTAAATTTGTTGAGATGTTTGGTGGGGGTTTTTTTAGTTCATTTTTGCTTGGATACCCCTAATAACGCGCTAAGACCACTGGATTACAGAAACTTCTTTCTCTGTGAATTTCCTCTCGAAGGACAATAACATCAGTTTTGAAATAAAGCGGTACAATCTCAGATTTCTGAATAATGTTCATGTGAGATTCCATGTCCAATTTCTCTCAAGTTTCAGGGAGCACAAGAATATCAGGCTCCTTCATCCAACTGTGTATTAATTACAGAATTGCTATTATTTTCTTCTTATCCTACTTATTAAATCACATTTAGTATTCCCAATTCAATTAATTAGCATATCACATAGGTGCACAGAGTTTTGGGTGTCTCTTTTATCAATCAGCAGCACTCAAACGCGAGGCTTTTGGTTTTCTTTTCTGTTGGGTTTCGTAAGTAGGAAGAAGCAATGAAAACAGGATGTAGCTAAGAAGCTTGGCTGAAGCCTGTGCTCCAGGAATGTATCAATACTTGCCTCCAATATGGTATTTGGCTGGTTTTTCGAAGAGAGAGGCACAAATGTATCTCCCTCTGCTCTTTACGTGTCCTCCCAGAGAGGCAAAGGAATAACCCGTGCCTGCACTGGAGGGTTTAACACAGCTTGAGCCCACAGAAATGCAGCAGAACACAGAACTACTCACCAGAACTCTGTAGTGTCAGTCCTGAGAGATCTTTAAAGAAAAGAAAGAGAAAAGGAGGGTGGAGAGGGATATATTCAGAGATTTTAAAACATGTTTAAACATTTATAAGCCTTTAAAAATTAGTACTGCAGACTCTGCTTATTAGACCCCTTCCATCACAACACAAGGCTGACTGCTAAGTTATTCCTAGGATGCACAACTGCAAGAACTGTGTGCAAAGCCAACAGGAAGGCCTGAACAAAAGCCAGAAACTTTTCTTTCACATCTGGAACAAAGGTAAAAGAATAATTCCACTAAGAAGACAGATGAGAGTATATGAAGGTAATTTACAATCAGATCATTAAAAGTTAATGTTTCTAATTAAGGCCTGTATTTTCTACACTCAGAAACGTTTCACATTCCATTCCCACTGTTCCATTTTAAATCAAGTCTACTTACCGATGCCAGGCGATACTACACGCTCATAATGGTAAGGGTTTACACAGACACTGTCACATTTTAAGTCAAAAGCATACTGACAATATTTAACATGCTTGAGTTCATTTTTATGAAGATCAGGCCACCTCCACAGACGGGCGTAAATCACATGAGGGAATCCCTTGCGACCAGCCACCTAAAAAGTCAGACACAAAAGTTGATTGGGAAAGTAGCAAGGCATTGCATTTTACACAGCAAGAAGCAAAAACGGAAGGGGACAAACACCACCACACCCTCTCTCCATCATCAAAATATATTTTACGAAAAGGCGGTGTACAGTTTAACTAAGTTCTGTGCCCGACAGAAAGAAGTTTCTGTTAGGGTTTTGCCACAGTTAAGTCAACACTGTGATTCTTAAGTAAAAAATACTGGACACAAAATGGCAGAAGCAGAACTTGTACTTAAGATCCTACGTATGGTCACCTTCCCCACCATGGATGTGCATGAGCTTTGCCCCAGAAGAAGAGGAACAAGGCGCTAAGCTGCACAGTCAGGAATTTACAAGCAGAAGAATGCCAATCCGTTATACTGGAAAAAAAAATTTAAAAAATGCTTCTAGGGTAGAGAGCTATCCAGTAAACACGCCATCTGCCTGGAACAAGGAGATCACAGCCCAAGCCGACAGGTAGTGAGCTCTGACGGTGTACGGCTAATGCACGTCCCCAGGGCAGACTCTGTGGAGAACCTCAGCAGCGACCACAGCTCCTTCCCACACTGCTGACCAGCACAGAGCTAACAGAAGCTTGTGAAACACAGGACGAGCAGCCGGATTGCTACAGGACCCTGCTTTTCACTGCCACAAACACACTCGTTGGGAATGGCTGAGCCTATGCCTCCTGCTCCTCTTGCAAAAAAACAGCAACTACTGCAGCAGCCCGGAGCTCCAGCCACAAAACACACCTACGGCCAGGGGCAGCGGGTGCCAGAGGAGAGCTACCCTTCCTCACCACCCTAGCAGTCTGTGTCCCTCCCTTCTGCTGCAGCTGCACTAGGAGCAAAACATCTGATTTGCCCTGGTACTAACCTGAAGCCTCCCATCCAGCGTTCTCTGTATTGTAACACACTTGCTAGGATGAGCTCCATTTGTGGTTATAGCTGTAATCAAAGAATCCAATTCATCTTTTTTCTCCTTTAGCTTTTTAACTAAACTTTCAATTGCACGTTTTGCAAAAGTTTCGCTCTCTCCACCTTGTCGATGGCACATCAAGCTGTGAACAATGCTCAGACAAGCATCATTACTTGTTGGTGTGTTAGTAATAGACATATTGTCCATTTGTCACAGCTTTTTCTTTCAGATCAAATGTCAGTTTTGGGGGCTGTTATGATTTTCAAGCTGATGAACAAGAGATGATCCAAGTTAAGTGTTAGATGTACTGTCTCTTGGCAAAACCTAGGAGGAAAAAATATCTACATTAGAATTGTTTTTAACAAATCACAGATCATGTTTCTAAGGAAGTCTGTGGCTTTTTTCTTCTTTTATTTTCAAGCTAAGTGCAGGATATTAAAAGCACATGAAAAAACTGCATTGCTTGTCCCATGATAGCTGAAACATGCCTAAGAGGCTGTTTGCACAGTTTTAGACGTAAGATTTACTCTTCTCCTAGTAACAACATTTAAAAGGTTACAGTTTATGTGCATGTACATGTACTATGTGCATATAGAAAGGCAGGGATTCTTACACGAATCAGGGAAAGGAGAAGGGTGACAATGATTTCCTATGTTTTATACTGGCAGGATGTAACCGAATGAAAATACTGACTGGGAATCAAGGGGCACTGATTTAAACAAAACCCAAGTAGTGAGGAAGCATGAATGCACATCAGAATCATATGTCACCTTCATTCAACAACCCTCTTCATAGTTTAGCTGTATTCTGACCTCAGACTAACTCTATTTCCCTCTGCTAACCAGAAAGAATACAAACAAATCGTATCTGGCCATTCTCTTTATACACATTTCCGTTAATCAGTATTGCGTGTATCTTTAGATATGAAAACCCCAACATTTGCCTCTGTTTGCATTCAGCTTTTTCTAGATCAAGACAAACCACCCCAAGCCACTCAGGCAAAGCCCTCCCAGCTTGTCTCAAGCAGAGCTGTGTTGAGGACACCGAAGTGAGGTCAGGAGGAGACCCCTGCTCGCGAAGGACCTGCGGCAGATTCTGGGCACAGAGCGGCTCCTGCCGCGGCCAGCGGGCCCCACCCTCCTGACGCTTCTCTCAGCCCGCAGATCGAGGAGCTGGCCCCATCCTCCCGCTTCTGATAGAGCTCATCACCGCGCTCTATCTAACTCGTTTCACCCAGAAACACAGAGCCAGCGGGTTTGTGCACTCATGGAGAAGCAGGCTGATGTTGCCAAAAACCTGCTCTGGTTCTTCAGGCAACTCTGGCTTCATGTAATCACTGACTGAGACATTTCTACAGGGTCTGGCTTTCTTAAAACACTGGCAACAGATACACAGAGGTGATTTTACTACGTTTTCCGAGAAAGCTTAAAATACAAGCCTTTCTGAAAACTACCGCGTCATTCTCAACCATGTAAATAAAATATATCTGATTTCAAAAGTTCAGGGAAAAAAAAGCCTGTCACATTATCTGAGGAGGAACACATCCAGTCAAAGACCTGTTACGGCACTGGAATTTTCCATGTTATTAGAGGCACTGAAGTAGCAGCTATTTATTGGAAACAAATGTGTTGCACAAAAATAAGAGTGGGATGTTAATTTAGAAAGTTATGGCACCACACAGTGTGAACGCATGGCTTCCCTCCCTGTAAAATGAATGCTGTTAGGCAAATCCAGCACAATTTTAAAAGGAAACAAACTCTTCCTTATTTGATATTTTCTACAATTTTAACTCGAATACATCACGCTTTGGTATACTTGAAAAAATACACAAAGGATGCAAATCCCACCCCCTCCCTCCCATTTTCAAGCCTTTTCTTCTTTTGTAAGGATGCTTCTGCACCTAATTTCTCCCAAAGGAAAACAATTACCTCTACATTTTAGTAGGATCACAGATTTTACCTAGCTATTAAAATTTCTCCCTCAATGCTGGGTTTTTTGTGCTTCAATTCAATAAGCCCCTTTCAAAAGTCAAGCTTAACCTGCCAGTCATTCTCTATGGCAACTCACACTAATCTGTAAAAGCCTGCCAGCTAAAACAGAATAGAACATCATTTTCCTTAAATACAAAACAGCATCCCAGATAGATATGCGTAAGTAATCACAATAAATGCCCTGATAAAGCTATTAGCTAGAAGAGCATTAAGTAAAGAGATTATTAAAATTAGACACGCAGCTTTATCTCCTACAGCCCTAAAACTGTGAATGAGAATTTTGTTTGCTGACTTTCAGAAGATTCAGATCAAGCAAATAAAACCTTATTTACGTGGAATGATCCTCAGAAATGTTGAGTCACCCCTCAGCTGCCACTGTGCTCAACAGGAGCTTCTGACTGCTCAGCACTTCTGAAAGCCGGGCCACTTGTTCAGGGTTTTGGGTGCTGCTGCACGCTGCTGCTGCGTGACCGCACGGCAAGTCAGGAGTCCCCTCGACAGGAATTCTGTCAGTCCCGGAGCCCTGCAAAGAGGGGTGAGGGTAGTGGCCATCAGTATTGATAAAGGCTGTGACAAATTTCTCCAGAAGCACCAGACCCATCAGCGTATTTTACAGGCAAGCCAAGTTTTCACATTCTACAAATTCAGTTTGTCGCAAAATAGCTCGAGGAGCCCGTCTTTAACTCAGTCACACACTGGAGAGGTGCCTTAGCACCTCCTTGCTATGTTCCCTCGCTGTGCGCGACGGGCAGCGAGCGGCGCTGCCAGCGCCGGGCACTGCCCGCGGCGGCCCGGGACGGCGGCGGCCCGCCCTGAGCGCGGCGCGGCGCGGGCTCTGCAGCGAGCCGAGAGCTCTGCAGAGAGCCGAGCGCCCGCTCCGGGAGAGCCCGCTCCGGGAGAGCCCGCTCCTCCAGCCCAGCCCCGCGGCTGCAGCTCCAGCCCGCAGCTCCAGCGCAACACACAGCGACTAACAGGCGGCAGAGAGCTCAGCTCCTCCTGACCAGGAACGTAACCGACACAGAAAGAGTGGGAGACTGCTCTGCGGGAAAGGGGCAGCAGGAGGAGGCAGGGAACATGGGAAGAGCAGCAGCAGGAGACAGCACAAACTCCAGCCTCAGCCACCACAGAACAAAAGGGTATTTCTCTCCCTTTTGCTCTAGTGGGATGCAAGCAGGACACACTAAAAAAACGGAGCCAAACTAATGTAAAACACTAACAAGTTACAAAGTTATAGAGAAGTACCTGGTTATATTCAGACTCAATGGTTTTAAAGGTCTTTTCCAACCTCGACAAGTCTATGATTCTATGCTACATAAAGTAATTTATTTCCTTAACTAAGAATTAACGACTCTATCATAGAGAAAGCAAACAACAACTGGTGCTCCAGGTAACCTAAGCATCAGAACAAGGATAAGAGCCTCTGAAGGGGAGATAAATCTGAAAGACAAAAGAAGTTTAGATTTTCAGGTAATTAAAATTGCCTCTGATGATCTGCAGCGAACTTCTGTCTCAGAAAACCCATACCCGACTGCTAACTAAAACTGCTCCTTCCAGACAGATGCAGACGTGAACAAACACCATTATTCCTGCACACACTCCGCTCCTCCACGGCTGCCTCGCTGAAGGGAGATGTGTCTCTTCAGCCCAGGCAATAAAATGCAAAACACGAAGCAGCTGTCTAAAATTGAAAATACAACACTAGTGCCACATGCCTCGTTTTAATGCCTGTGGGTAATTCTGCCAGAAATGGCTACCTGAACAATACAAATAGATTCTGAAAAGGCAAGCTTCTCTGCCAGCACACTGCCCTACAGAACCACAATCAAACAGAGCGCTGACTTACCCAGGTGGGAGAAGAAGCTCTACTGAGCTGCCAGGCTACTGCCTTCACTCTACTTATACTTGTCTTAGGGGCAGGAATGCAAAAGAAGCCCCACACTGACCCTGACTGTGCCACTGGTTTTGGACCAGCTGGGACATTCTCCCTCCAAACACTGATTATCTTACTGGTGTGACCAGATAACAGAGACAAGGTTTCACACTCAGCATCTTCTGCACAAGCTCCAGGAGGGCATTCCCTTCTGGGGAAGCGAGGTGCTCCTGATCAACTGGAAAACACCAGGCAATGTACAAAACACAGATAAGGGGATAAACAGTGCATTTAAGAAACAGAAATTTAACATTCCACCTTGTGTGCCAGTATCTCTCCTCAGCTGCACCAGCAAGACAGTATTATAGGCTAGCACAGCCTAAGAACAAGGGCTTTTATGTGCCAAAAAAACACGGGTAAGAAAAACACGGCTTCCAAACATTTGCTGCATCTCTTCAGGCAGCAAATTAAGTATTTAAGAGATAGGATCACTTGGACGGCCTCACTTGAGGCCCATGAGTTGCTGAGGTATGTTTCAGTTCAACATTTTTCTACAAAACAATAGGCAGACACATAGACAGAGGCAGACACACACAGACTTAGCCTGAAGAAAGAACAAGGGTTTTAGAAAGAGAAAAACGTCTTTCTGATTTTCATGGTTAGAAGAAAAACCCACACGGATTTCATTTCCTTGCTTTTATGGAGGTGTTACCACAGCTGTACAGAAGCTCCTCTGAGGCATAAGGGCAGGGGCTGCTAAAATCCCCCAAACCTTACTAAAGCCCTGTCAAAGTGCTCTAGTCACTCAGCCACGCAAATCTTAAAACTTAGCTGAAAACTCCCTTCATCCAAAACATTCCCATTTTCAATACCACAATCTGTTTGAGATTTGCTTTGAAGTTACAAATCCAGATCCTTAAAAAAATCTCACATCCCTTTCTACATGTTGAAAGCAACCGTAAATGAATACTTTTCACACTCAGAAGTGGTTTATCTTCCCCCTCGCCTCCCACAAAAGCCACACTTTGCAATTTGGGGAGAACCATCAACCCCAAGCAAGAAAACAACAGCCAGACCAGGTCGTTACGGAGGGAGCTGGAAGTCAGGGACATAACCCACAGGAATACGATCCAGGCAATCTGCAGTCCCACAGCCTGGGCAAGAGGGCTAATCCAGGCCCGGGGCTGACACCACACACAGCCCTGGTCAATCGCAGCTGTGCAGGGATCAGGTTCACCAAGAAACTCAGTCTAAAAATGTGACAGTCCAAATGCCACTGGATAATTACTTTAGGATACAGGCAGAAGGCCAACATCCCTTCCATGTCACTGTCCTAGCACATGTATGTTACTCCTTAACTTCCAACAGCAAACTAGGTGTTTTCAAAAGATGACTCCACTTGAGACTCGTGGGAGACTTCACTGTTTAAAGGGAAAATTATGTGAGCAGTGTGACCAGGAGGGATCACTAACACTTTGCTTGTAAGAACTAAGAAGCAAAAAAAAAAAAATTATAATATATAGCACAGCCTTGGCACAACTGGAAAAATTGTTCCTGCAGGTGTCAGGGCCGCAGTGGCCCTCTGGAAAGCTTGTGATGGAGAAAGGGCAGCAGCCTGCAGATCAGCTCCGAAAAGAGGTTCCAGATACACACATAGTGCTGCAGGTCCAAGGTGCTGGTGGGGCAGGCTGATAAACACAACAGGGGAAGGCACAGCACACACTGACACACCGGAGTGAGGATCCAAGGTGGATTTGAGACTGCACGCACACAGTACAGCACAGCCCTTGTGATGGAAATCCAATCAGTCTGTGAAGTCAAAATCAAAGAAAGAAAGGTTTTACACATGCTAATGTGGCACACTTGGGCCTCAGGAAGCCTTTAAGCAGCAAGGCAGAGAGAGAATTGCCATCTCTTTGCACAAACTGCTCAGAAGACAGCCCTGTGTCACCTCAGAGCATTTCAAATGATCATCCCTTCCAAGTGAGCTGCTCTATTTCCAGTAACAGACTTCCAGCAGCAGCTATGTGAAGATGCTCTCTGACACAATGAAAACACACAACCCGAGCACTTTCAGTCGCTGTAAATCTGTGTAAGGGCTGGTGTGACACGGGGGGACGCTGAATGTGATGCAAGCCCGTGTGTCTAACGGCATCCATCAGGAACAGCACTGCACTTGTGCCCACGCTGTAAACCCTGACAAAACTTGGCCATCATCCACTATCACCACACTGTAAAGGGTCTAAGCCAGTCAGCAACTCTGCACGCAGAGTATTCTTCACCATGAGCCATGACTTGAGTGAATGTTACCACTGTCATCTCCAAAAAAAACAACTTCCAACTGAAAAAAGGAAATAAAATCGTGGATATGGTAACAAAGTCACACAGACATACTGCAGCCAGATCAGGACTTGTGGTGCCACATGATGCCAAAGGGAAGAATGTAGAGGATGCAATTCTGGGCACTCAGATACCCGGCTGAGGAGGGAAACAAATTAATGCAAAACACACCTGAAAGAACAAAATTGTATTTCCAAGTTGCAACAACGAAGGCAGTTTTTGGGAAAATGTATCTAACAAAAAACAAGAATTGCTTGGTTAAAGCTGCCACTGATGCTCTGGGAGCATGATTTATGAGTAACAGCCATCCCAGACAGATTTCCAGCACTTTGATACCAGGCAGTAACGCGACACTAACGAACTGGCTAATTAGAATAGCGTGCAAATTGACATCTTGCTAGAACATTTCACACCAATAAAGGACAAGAAAGGCTCCTGCATCAGCTGGTGCCTCCAAAATTAGACAAACACCAAGATGTCAGAAAAGTAGCGTACACGTTTGATGGCTTTTAACCACCAAAACATTACTACAGAGTTCTGCTGTTTAATAATGCAAGGGCAGAAGTTTTATGATAAACATAATAAAGGAAAATCCATAAACCAATAAAACAAAATGCAGCTCGTGATTTGATGAAGATATGTATAAGTGATTAAACTGCAGATACTTTCCAGCACATTAGACTATTATCTACTCGCCCAACAGGTGAACAGCAACAAAATGTTTGTAGACATGAGAACAATTAGTGTTAAAGAGCAAGAGAAGGAGCGCTGAGAAGGCTCCGCACTCCCACTGCTCCGTGCAGTACGAGCTAACATTCCCCGGAACACTATTTTTGTGCGTGTATCTGAATCATCAGTATCCATTCTCCTCATCCCACTGGCAGTAGCTACCGAAATTTAAGACACATGGCAGCATAAAAGCAACTGGAGAAGAGCTCTAAGAAAACTCTGAGTGGCAACAGTTTTGTGTTAACATGAATTCACGTTCGAGAAGCAGGAGCAGCCATTTCTCTGTGGGAGAGCCTGCTGTGGTGTGGCTGCCCAGGAGCAGCTCTGCGCAGGGTTACCCCTCTCAGCTCCCACCTGTGCACCCAGCTCCCTCCAGAAGCACCTCCCCAGTGCCACAGACCAGTGCTGCAGGAGCAGCAAAGCCTCCTGCTGCGCAGGGCTACAGGGCTCTAACTCCCCTCCAAGGAACCGACACCACGGTGACACCACATCCAAACCCCACCGTTCTTTGAGGGCACGGGGGCAGGACATGAGGGAAAAGGTAACGCTGCTGTAGTGGTGTGACTGCACACACGTGATTTAAACCCCAGAAAGTTTAATTTTACAGCTTTCTTCCCTCTTTCTAATGTTTATTTTTTGAGAAAGCACACAGCTGAAGAACAACTCCTCTTTTCAATACAAGCTTCTGTGCGGTCAGAGAAGGAAGACCTGCACACAGCACCACATAAACTCCTCTGCCACTCAGACCCAGACACCTCACCCCGAGCGCAGCCCCGGTGTCCCACCCAGCGAGAGGACACCCCTTCCTTATCACGGGGTAAGCAGGAGATGGAAACCTGGGAGACACCACGATCAGAGAGCAGAAGATGGTGGAATTCCTTGTGGTGGAATGGCAGAGCAAACTGGACCCCGGAGGATCCTGCGTGACGCCCTCCTCTTGCGGGAGGCCTCTGTCGAACAATAATTTGTCAAAACCTCGCACACAGAGGAAGGGCTGGTGGCTACAGCGAGCAGCAAAAGGAAGAGTGAAGCCCTGCCTGCACGGGAGTAGTGATTTCTCACTGCTCTGTCAGTTCGATACCCCGGCAATAGGTGCGTTAGATAACATCTGCTCTTTATCGCAATCTGCACGGGGATAATGCTCTCTGCGTTTGTTAGAGCTTGAAAAAAAATCACCTCTGGGCAAAGCAAGCATGGAAAATTCCAGTCCCAACCAAAAGAAGAGTTTTTCACTAGGTTAACAACAGAGAAACAGAGCCCTAAAACCCCAGCAGGACCTTAACAGGCAGCTCCTCACCAGGATCTGCTCTCAGCACCTTTGTTCTCACCAAATCAGTTGATTCCTCTCAAAGCTCACATCCCCATTGTGCCAGCCGAGCCTGAATGCATTATGTAAAGAGCTATCTACTCAAAACCGGAATTCTAATCAGTGTGAGGCACTCGGTGCTTCTCCCTGGGCCTCAGCTCTTTGAAATAAAGTTCCTGAATCAATATTAAACATGCGTGCTTATGCAACAAGCAAATCCAGAGAGGCTGATGAATGCAAAGTGAGCAGGAACTCCTTGCAGTCACAGGGTAAGGGGAGGGCCAGAAGGACGAGCCGCCGCTTTAGGATGTCGCTGGAGCAGGAGAACACGTCCAGGTGACAGGGCCGTGCAGCTGCTCCGGGGTCCTTGCAGGGGGCTGCAGGCAGAACCCACAGCGCGGGAGCCCACGGCTGAGCAGGGAGCAGCGAGCCCTGAACTCCCTCCCGCCCGCCGGCGGCGGCACGGCGCTCCGAAGCGAGATGAGCTGGGAGACCGCGGCCGTGCTCGGAGCCGGGGAGTTCGGTGTGCAGCACCTCAGTTTGGGCCCCAGTAACACACCTCACCCGCAGCTGGGTTACCCCACAGATCAAACACCCAGCCCTGGCGAAGCCTCTGAGGCTCAACTTCACAAGTCCCCAACCTTCCCCAGACTCACACGCGCAGGGACGGGGACTGGAGGGAGCGCAGCAGAGAGGGAATAATCTGTAATTAACACCCCGTTGTGCAGCCCCACGCCTGGAAACCCGCTAGCAGCACCGTTCTCCGTATTCCAATTGAGATGGCAGATTCCAAAGGACTAAAGAGCCCCAACAAAACCACCGGGGGGGGGAAGGCTTTTCCAGCATGCGGGACATGGGACTACCGGGGGAAAGTTTGGCCGGAGACAGGACGGCTGCCCGGCGTTTAAACATCAGACTAAAAAGTTTGGTAGTGGGAGGGGGGCTCCTGTTTTTT
>VZRO01007968.1:0-16534 GCA_013397915.1 Daphoenositta chrysoptera | reverse complement strand
CTCTCCCGCCCCGTCCCCTCCTCAGGGGTCCCCACGCCGCAGGAATCGCCCGGGTGCTTCTTGGGCGCCTCAGCGTTTGCCTTCCGGAGCCTTCCCCGGCATCTTCATCCTCCTCCTCGCCCTCCCCAGCTGCCGGTGGTGTTTTCCCCATCCCTCCGCATCCCGGGGGAGAGCAGCCCGTCCTCTGCCCCTCTGGTTTTCCCCGGAGCTGGGGCAGCCGCAGCTCCAGCCCCCTCCAAACTCCCGCTCTTTGCTGCCTCCTGGGCTCGCTGTTCCCTGTCCCAGGGAGGGGAAGGCAGGGAATCGGGAATAGGGGGATCAGGGATGGAGCTCCCTGGGTAAGTTCGTGGAGTCCCAAGAGCTGCTGGGGCATCCCTGAGCAGGGCAGGGGGACAGAGGGAGTGGGACAAGCTGGAAGGACACTGGGGAGCGGCCGGTGCTGTGGGACAGGTGTGGTGGCAGCCGGGGAATCTGAGAGGTGCTGCCGGCTCCATTGGAGCAAACGAGAAATCCCAGGGGAATCCACAAGGCTGGAATGCAGAGAATCCCACCTGGGAGCCTGAAGTCGCCATGTGGGTGCAGGTGGAATCTGAAGTGAAGGGTTGAAGTGGCTGCCGGTGGAGGAGACCTAGAGGCGAATCCGACTGGCGTGTCCAGCCCGAGTGACATCTCTTTGGAGAGGAGCCTCATCCCCAGCTCGGGAAGAGGGGAGATGTTTGGAGCAGGCTCCGGTTGAGTCTCAGAGTCAGCAGGATCTCTGTCCCTGCCCCAGCAGCAGTGGGACCTTCAGGCTGCCTCTGAGAGTTAGTGTCTTTTTGTTTTGACTTTGCTCCTTTGCCCATCCAGCCTTTTTCTTCCCAAAAAAGTCGGTCTGTGAGGTGACAAGACAGGTGTAGTCCATCTCCAGCTGAGCAGCTGCTCCGTGGCTCCTCAGAAAGACGGATAGTGGGAGATATGACCAGAGTGGTGTGGTTTGGTTGTTAAGTGATAACATTTATTGCATTTTCCCCTCTCCAGAGCCCCTTGCCCTGCCACTTCCTGGCTGCCCAGCACCTCCTGCTCCCGCCGCGGATGAAAGCGTGAAGGCCGAGCTGACCGGGAGAAGGGACTCTTAAGCAGCTGCTAAGATGGGCATGAGGATCAAGCTGCACAGCACCAACCACCCCAACAACCTGCTGAAGGAACTCAACAAGTGCCGGCTCTCCGAGACCATGTGCGACGTCACCATCCTGGTGGGCTCCCGCTCCTTCGCCGCGCACAAGGCCGTGCTGGCCTGCGCCGCCGGCTACTTCCAGAACCTCTTCCTCAACACGGGGCTGGACGCTGCCAGGACCTACGTGGTGGATTTCATCACGCCAGCCAACTTCGAGAAGATCCTGAGCTTCGTGTACACCTCGGAGCTCTTCACCGACCTCATCAACGTGGGCGTTATCTACGAGGTGGCGGAGCGGCTGGGCATGGAGGACCTGCTGCAGGCCTGTCACTCCACCTTCCCCGACCTGGAGAGCTCGGCCATCACCAAGCAGCCTGCCCTGTCCGTGGGGGAAGGCCGGGCCGGGCCGCTGAGCAGCACCTCCTCGGAGCAGAGCCACTCTTTGGGGGACGTGCGGAGCGGCGCGGAGCACTTCGGCCCCGAGCGGAGTTACCTCCTGCACGGGGACGTGGCGGGCAGCTACAAAGAGGATGACAGGAACCCCGTGGGTGAGGCCAGCCAGGCTCTTCCCCTGATGCACCCCCAGCAGCCCCCCAAGACAGAGCAGGAGTCGGATGCGGGGCAGTTCGCTCCGGCGGCGGGTCTGGGGGCCCAGCCCGGCGGGAATGTCGTGGCACAGACCACCGGCAGCTCCTGCCCTCAGTACAAGGCCCAGAGCAACGGCGACTACGGCAAGGGCGGCTTCTTCCCCGCTGACCCCTCCCTGGATGTCTCCACGGGGAGCAACTCCTGCCCCAGCAACAGCGACCACTCCAAAGAGCAGGGATTCGAGCAGATGGACGAGCTGCAGCTGGAGGATTTGGGAGAGGCCGAGCTGCATTTTGAGGATGCCGGAGAAGAGCTGGTCCCATCCGAAGAAGTGATTGAGCTGAGCGACGACAGCGAGGAGGAGCTGGCCTTCGAGAGCGACGGCCGGGACAGCAAGGCCATGCCCTGCCAGGTGTGCAAGAAGGTGCTGGAGCCCAACATCCAGCTGATCCGCCAGCACGCCAGGGACCACGTGGACCTGCTCACCGGGAACTGCAAAGTCTGCGAGACCCACTTCCAGGACCGCAACTCCAGGGTCACTCACGTGCTGTCCCACATCGGCATCTTCCTCTTCTCCTGCGACATGTGCGAGACCAAGTTCTTCACCCAGTGGCAGCTGACGCTGCACCGGCGGGACGGGGTCTTCGACAACAACGTCATCGTCCACCCCAGCGACCCCCTGCCCGGGAAGGTGGCCGTGTTCGGGGGAGGGCCCGGCCCCGAGCTGGCCTGCGCCGCCTGCGGGAAGCCCTTGGCCAAAGATTTCCACACGGTGCGGAACCACCTGCTGGAGCACGTGAACCTGAAGAGCCAGACGTGCGGCGTGTGCGACCAGCGGCACCTGAGCCTCTGCAGCCTGCTCTGGCACGCCCTGTCCCACCTGGGCATCTCCGTCTTCTCCTGCTCCGTCTGCGCCAGCAGCTTCGTGGACCGGCAGCTCCTGGAGAAGCACCTGGCCGTGCACCAGCACGTGGAGGAGGCTCTTTTCCAGTGCCACTTCTGCAGCCAGAGCTTCAAGCTGGAAGCGGCCTATCGGTACCACGTCAGCCAGCACAAGTGCGGGGGCAGCCTGGAGATCCGGGCGGGCTTCGGGGAGCGCCTGCAGCCGCCGGGGCTGCCCAAGAGGAAGCTGCCCGAGGAGTTCCTGAGCGAAGAGCTGGCGCTGCAGAGCCAGCCGGGCAACAGCAAGTACAGCTGCAAGGTGTGCGGGAAGAGGTTCGCCCACACCAGCGAGTTCAACTACCACCGGCGCATCCACACCGGGGAGAAGCCGTACCAGTGCAAGGTGTGCCACAAGTTCTTCCGCGGGCGCTCCACCATCAAGTGCCACCTGCGGACGCACTCGGGGGCCCTCATGTACCGCTGCACCGTGTGCGGCCACTACAGCTCCACGCTCAACCTGATGAGCAAGCACATAGGGGTGCACAAGGGCAGCCTCCCGCCGGACTTCACCATCGAACAGACTTTCATGTACATCATCCATTCCAAAGAGGCCGAGAA
Organism: Daphoenositta chrysoptera; assembly: GCA_013397915.1. NCBI lineage: Eukaryota > Metazoa > Chordata > Aves > Passeriformes > Daphoenositta > Daphoenositta chrysoptera. The sequence continues at coordinate 13,293 of VZRO01007968.1, read as the reverse complement.
AAACACGGATAGCTGATGGGGCCAGGCGGAGGAGCGAGTGTTAGCGGTGGAAGCTGTGGAGGAAAAGAGGAAAAAAAAAAAAAAAAGATGTCGTTTCGTTTTATTTAATGGTGAGGCATCATGGATGGAATTTTTTTTTGGGTTTTTCTTTGGTTTGATTTTTTTTTGGGTTTTTTGAGCCTTGCTAGGGCTTTTTAGATTGGTGGCGTTGTACAAATTAACAGCACGTGAGGTACATCACTGTTTCAAGGAGTCTGTCGTGTTTACTTACCTCTGGTCCTGTTAGAGGCCATCGAGTTCTGTGCTTTTAGCATTTCTCACTAGTTTTTGAGTCTAGATTCTATTTTTTTTTTTTGAACCTTTTAGCCCACTTGACCAGGCTAACCCTGAGCTTGTCCACAAACTGATGCTGCTAAGATTTTCACACCTGACCTCAGTGGAGAGGGACGGAGCCAGAGCAGGTGCTGGACTCGAAGGAAAGGAACAAAAGAGAAAGAAAAAAGGAAGAAAAAAAAGACATTCTGGGCATCCCTGGTGTTCTGCTGCTACTGCCAGGAGACGGGCAAGGCGTGCTCTGGGATGAGCCGTGGCTGCATTGCTGGGGAGAGGAGCAGGAAGCACCTGAGTGTGTAAACAAGGAGGGATCCCAGCAGGGAACCAGCAGCGGGGGGTTCGCAGATTCCCAGGCCGTGTTTTCTCTGCCGTGGCCGGGACTCATCACGCCCTGAGACCCGGAGGAGGAGATGAAGGAGCCACACGACCTCCCTGCAGAGCCCGGGCGGCGGCTGCGTGAGCACAGGGATCTCCCGTAGGACCGGAGAGGGAGGGGAAGCAGCTCCGTGCTCCCCGGGAGATGATTTGTGGTGGCCACGGAGAGCCAGGAGCCTCCTGGCTCCGCTCTGCCCCAGCCTCGCGCTGTGCCCCGGGGCAGACGAGTCGGGGTGAAGCTGTTGCCTTAACTCCCTGGAAGGTGATGCCTCAAAGGTACCTTGGAGGACCCTTCTCCTGCCAAAGGGATCCCCCCTTTCCCGTGCCCTGGATCGCCCCATCCCGGACGTGTTCGGTGGCAGACGCGTGTGGTTGGAGCGAGGGGAGTTTGTTCATGGAGCCACAGCGATGGGTTGGCCTCTCTGGCCATGTGCTGGGCACTCCTGGGGACCCCCTGGGTGTGGGGGGCTCTCCTGGGTGTGGAGGGGCTCTCCTGGGCGTGGAGGGGCTCTCCTGGGTGTGGGGGGGCTCTCCTGGACATGGAGGGGCTCTCCTGGGCGTGGAGGGGCTCTCCTGGGTGGGGGTGGCTCTCCCCCTCTACGTTTTGGGTGCCCTTTGGTGCAGGAGGCTCTTCTGGGCGTGGGGGGCTCTCCTGGACATGTGTCAGGCTCTCCTGNCATGGAGGGGCTCTCCTGGGCGTGGAGGGGCTCTCCTGGGCATGGAGGGGCTCTCCTGGGCGTGGAGGGGCTCTCCTGGGTGGGAGTGGCTCTCCCCCTCTACGTTTTGGGTGCCCTTTGGTGCAGGAGGCTCTTCTGGGCGTGGGGGGCTCTCCTGGACATGTGTCAGGCTCTCCTGGGCACAGGGAGCTCTCCTGGGCACAGGGGTCTCTCTTGACCCCGTGTCACGTCCACCTCAGTGTGGGGGGCTCTCCTGGCCGTGTGCCGGGCACTCCCGGGGGTCTCACCCGGCCACCCTGGCGAGCTCAGCTGGTGCCAACACTGGAAAGGGCATGGATGGGCTTCTCCCCGCGCTATCCCGCTGTGGGGCAGAGGTGGGGAGGAACAGATATCTCCAAGCTGGGACTGCCCTCGGGTAACTCATTCTACCTCACAAACAGGAAGCGCTCGGGGCTCTCCAGCCTCGCTGGCGGTCGTGGATCGGCTCCTGCGCTTCTGTCAAGTTTTGCTGTTACAAAAACTAAACTCAACTAAACTAAACTAGTGATTTGCAAACCCTGGAAACTCACCCCGCTGCCCCCTCCCTGTGAAGGGACACCCGGGAAAGGAACAGCCAGGAAGGGACACCCGGGAAGGGCCATCCTGTGCTGGGGGCTGGACTCGGAGAGCTCAGAGCGCCCGGGGGTCTCTCCCCCGGCTCCGCCGTGGCCTTGGGCAAGTCACTTCACCTCTTTGCCTCAGTTTCCTCATCTGTAAAATGAGGGTGGTACCTCCCGTGGTACCGAGCTACCTCCGGGAGCGGGGAGGGTGCCTGGAGCCCAGGTTTGGAGGAGGGGAGGCACCGGAGCCCGGGTCAGCTGTGGGGTGGCCTGGCTGCTGCAGCTCTGAGCTCTGAACTCCGCTCTCGTGGTCCTGGGATGGCTGTGGAGCTGTGATGGGTTTCACGAGAGAAAGGGTAATTTTGGGAATGGTGTGGTGCTTTTGGAGCTTCGCTGCGGGCTCCTCTGAGCTGCTCTTTGGGTTCTGGGGTTTCTGTCACGGAATCGTGGGATGGATGAGGCTGGAAGGGACCACCGGGGGTCACCCGGTCCCACCCCCTGCTCGTGCAGGGTCCCCTCGAGCGTGGAACTCAGGGCTGTGCCCGGCTGGGGACAGGGACGGGGACAGGGATGGACACGACCTGCGCTGCTCTGGAGGTGGCCATGAAGGATGTGAGGGGCAGACAAGGCTGGGAGAGCCTTGAGACCCTCCTGGAATGTTCCAGAAGCCGTGGTGAGCTTCAGGGCGGGTCTGCAGCCCCGGATCTCGCTCAGCTGTAAAGCAAAAGCCTTTTGTGCACATAAACCAAAAAGAGAAGCTTTTACACCGAAACACCACCGGGCACAGCCAGCCCTTGCTCCTGGCCCTGGGGGGGAAAAGCAGGAGCCCCCCACTTGCTGCTGGCTCTGATCCAGGGAATTTCTCTTTGCCTGGGTTAAAACGGGTCATTCCCACATGGAACGTCCCAAAATCAGCAGTGCAGGGGCTGCAGGGATGGGTCTGGAGCTGTTGCTGCTCCTCCTGGGGGATGATCCCCAGAGGGGTCTCTGAGTGCTCCCCCCAGGAGGGTCCTGGGTGTCCCTGAGCCTTCAGGGGTGGGCAGGGATGTCACCCCTGTCCCCCTGTCCGGCCAGCCTGGCTGGGAGCTCCAGCTCCATTTTGGGAGAGGCAGATCTGGATTTCATTCCTTCTGCACCAGCCACGGGCAAACCTGGCTCCCTCCTGTCCCCACTGCCCTTGGTGGCCCTGGGGACACCGACCTACCTCCCCTGGGGCAGCCTGAGCTGTTTGCAAAGTGCTTTGGGATCCTGGGGGAGGAGGGGGAGTTGCAGAGGGGAAATTCTGGCAGCGTCCAGGAGCCTCCGAGGGCCCTGCTCCGAGCCCGTCCCCAAGACAAAATTCATTTTCCCCGTTCTCAGTGGATCCAGGTCTCTCATCAGAGTAACTGAGCAGAAGAAGGAAGAACGAGAGTTGAATTTGCTGTCTAACCTTTTCATTAAGTTAATCGTAGGTACTGACCTCCTGCTATTTAAGTGTTTACTATCTATTTGCTGTAAAGTTTTGTATATTTTGTAAACTTCTCCCCCCCCCTCCAAAATCGTAGATGTCTAAAATCGTTGTACATCGGGTTCTTTTCTACTCCATTGTTCAGCACAAAGTGTGGTTTTTATTTAGAATAATAAAACGGAAAACATTGACCTCTTGTGCTGTTGCCTTTCTCAACCTAGGAATGAAATTCGAGATAATATTAATTTGGGAGGTAATATAAAATTGGACTTTATTGAAGGCCTTCAGGGCAATGATAGGAATGTCCACAAAAGTCCACCCACACGGGGTGAATACAGTGATGTCGAAAGTTAGGCTGGAAATAAATCTCTATAGATTGATTTTTATAGAGCAGGTATTTTTTATTGCAGTGCTGGTGGTGAGGGGGATTTCTCCTCCTAGCTCACCCACTTTTCAAGTGCTGTGCTATATTTATGCAGTAAATTATGTTTAATATTGCTATGTCATTATAACATCATCATGTACACGCCAGAATTAATTTACATAGTATGATTTTGTGATTATTAAATATTTTTTTCTTATTGTGCCTGCGCTCCCCTAATTTGGGGGTTTTGGGGGGTCTTTGATGAAGGTTTCTAAAGTCTTCTTCACACTTGAACTTTTTAACTTTGTCTTTGGAGTATGCGTAGTTACAGTGCTCCTTGGTCTTTTTGGTTTTAACTGGTTTAAATTCTTTGTTTTGTGGCTAATTGGCTTTGCACTTGCCAATTTCTTGTTAGTATTACACTTATTTATTTCTGAAGTTACCCACTTGGTGAATCTTTTTCTCTTTTTTTTTTGTTTATTCAGTATTTAAGTAGCTAGTTAACCATATTCTACTCATTACATTATCTAAAAAGTTATTTAAATCAGATTATGTAGGTATCAAAAGTTATTATATAAGTATCAAAAGTTATGGTTCAGGTTATATAAATATCAGGTTATATAGGTATAGAAATTATGATTCAAATTACGTAAATAAAAGTTATGATTTAGGCTATATAAGTATAGAAAAACATGTTTCGAGTTATATTGATAAAAAGTTCTGATTGGGATTATATTTATATTAGGTTACAGGGATATAACCTAAGTTATATAAACACCTTGTAATTTTGACTTAAGTTATATAGACTTATATATATATTTTATATATATATCAACAGTTTTTATAGGTTTAGCAAATTAGCATAATTAATAAAAAGCACCAATTAGGAGGAGGAGTGGTGATGGAATTTCCCCCCCAGGTCAAGCCCCTTCTCCGGAGCCCCCCCTCAGCCCTGGCTGTGCTTTGTCCATGGAATGAAAACTCTTGGAACTCCAAGAATTGTTCTCAACCTTGATCACCAGGAAGAACCAGGATCAGCACAGGGGCCTTGCACCCTCTCAGGCTTGGAGCTCTGGAATTTATTTTGTCTTTCTGCCTAGGGGAAAGGCCGTGGAAAATTCCTGGAAAAAACCAGCCATGAATAGGCTACAGAGCTGCAAATATGAAAAAAAAATGAAAGAATACAGACAACATAGAAAAGAAAAAAGGCAAAAACCAGAACGGCATAAATTCTTTATAAAACGTGTTCCTCCCGGTGAGTATCCTGGCATTCCCATCTCCTCGGGAATGCCCGGGAAGCAGCTGAGCCCATCCCGGTGTCCTTCTCCACGCTGTGCTCAGCAGGATTTGTGGCTCCAGGACTGGGAGGGGCGCAGGGGAAGGGGCTGGGATGTTCCTGCGGGATTTGGGAACGGGAGGGAGGGAGGGAATCCCAGGAATTGTGTGCCTGGATGAGCCTTTTTGAGCCTTTTCCGTGCTGCCAGCACCGGGAACTGGAGCTCCACGGGCTGGGAACTGAGGTCAGGAAAGGCAAAGATTTACTGGAGTGGGGCCAGCAGGGGCCACAAAGGTGTGGAGGGGTCTGGAGCATCTCAGTGATGAGGAGAGACTGTGGGAGCTGGGCTTGGTTAGTCTGGGGAAGAGAAGACTGAGAGGGGATTCTGTTAATCCATAAAAATAACTCAGATATCCATATAAATAACTTATGTGAGAGGGGACTTCACTAATCCATGTAAACATCTCAGATACCCATATAAAGATCTCATTTGAGGGGGGATCTCGTCAATCTATAAAAATAACTCTGATAATCCATATAAATATTTCATTTGAGGGGGGAATCTCGTCAATCCATAAAAATTAACTCAGATAATCCATATAAATATTTCATTTGAGGGGGGATCTCATCAATCCATAAAAATTAACTCAGATAATCCATATAAATATTTCATTTGAGGGGGGATCTCATCAATCCATAAAAATTAACTCAGATAATCCATATAAATATTTCATTTGAGGGGGGATCTCATCAATCCATAAAAATTAACTCAGATAATCCATATAAATATTTCATTTGAGGGGGGATCTCATCAATCCATAAAAATTAACTCAGATAATCCATATAAATATTTCATTTGAGGGGGGATCTCATCAATCCATTACCACACCTCAACGGTGGGTGCCAAGAGGATGGTGCCAGACTTTTCAGCGGCGTGACAGGACAAGGAGCAACGGCCTTAAAAGAAACCACACGAAATTCCACCTCAACACAAGGCAGAACTTCCCATGGAGGGTGGCAGAACACGGGAGCCCCAGCCCGGGTCACCACACGGGGCTGGGTGACAGATTATGTGAGGCCACTCTGGCCCTGAGGCGTATGGACAAAGCTGCAGAGAAATTAAGGCAGTTAAAAATTAAGTTTATTAGGTGAAATACCAAATTTTACACGTTTAAGTATCTTGAATATATTTTTTTGCCCTGGCGATGTCACACAGCAGGTGGTTGGTTGTGTATTTATTATCCATTTCTTTGTTGGAAAGGGGAGGGAATTAGCAAAGGGAAGCTCAGGGAGGATCCAGGAGCAGGGGGTGAGAGTGGTGGGGTCCTGGGGGTGCAGATCTCAGCCCGGGGGTCTCGCAGCCCCTGGGGCTCTGCACTCAGAGGGGTGAGGAGCAGAGTTAAGGCAGGGAACAGCCTGAGCTGCTGCCCTGAACAGGGAATTCTGAGGAGGGAGCTGCTGCCTTCCCAGGGTTTCTGTGTAAGACGTGGATTTGGCTGTTCCCTCAGTGCTCATGACCCGGGATACAGAGGAGTCCAGCAGAAGGAATCTTGAGGAATTTAGGGTTTTACCCCATCAAGGACCCCTGGAACTGGCAGAGCTTTCCCAGCCAGTCCCGCGATAACCCCGTATCCGTCTCAACCGCCGGTCACGGGCTTCTCCCGGGACATCCTGCTCCTGCCCCTGCCCCAGCATCCTGTCCCCAGAACTGCTTATGCTTTGCTTTTTCCACGACGTGTTCCTCGAGCAGCTCAAGGCCTCTGGTAGATTTATGGGCTCCGGCGCCCGTCGCTCTGTCACCTTCCCCCTGCGAGGGCTCGACCCACGGCGCGTGATTGAGATCAGGATCCAGACAGGGATGAACTTTCTCCGGATATTCCAGTTCCTTGCACGGCACAAGCCCAGCCCTCGCTGCAGCTCCGAGGTTTTCTGCCCGTGCCCAAGCTCCCACAGGGACTTTGTTGGAAGGAGAAGAGCTGTTGGAGCCCGATGAAGTTGAGAAATGCACCATCAAAACCTGGCAGGGAATGCTCCAGAGGAGGCTGGAGTTAAAGGGATGGGAGACCCAAAGTCAAAGGAGCAGCCCTGCCCAGTGAAACCCAGTTTAGCCATCGCTAATTTACCACTGGGTTTGCAAAATTGCTCTGAAGGAGCTGCTGATCTCCAATCCGAATTGTTCCTCCCCTCAGGTTCGTGCCCTGGGGCTGCCTCGCCTTCATCTCTCAAAAATCAGGCTCTGGACGTTGCTGGGCACGGTGAGGGGAGGTTTGTGTTCCAAAGGGATGATTCCTTCTCTCCCACTCGGGATGGGCCTCACCAGGCAGTGCCGTGCCCAGGGCTGGGGGTCAGGGACCGTTTGGGGGTGCAGGAACGCCCCCCAACCCCACAGCCCGGGGCAGGATGGGGATCAGATCTCGGGGGCTGGGTTGTGTCAGACACCGAGTGGAGTAACTGAGTGGCTTTATCACTGCAAGGGGTTCGTTTGTAAAACAGGGAATACCTTTTTCTCTTATCCTTTCTTTAGGTTGGACGCAGCAGCGCTCCAGAGGCGAGATGTCCATAACTCCCAACTCTCCTCAAACCTGGCACCTCATCCTGCCACGGGAGGTGCCCGGCCAGGAAGGGCTGTGTCCAAGAAAATTGTCTCCTCAGCACCAGGAAAACCCATCCCGCTGTCCCCAGGGAGCCACCACGGCGGAGGCTGGGAGAGTCCGACCCCCCTTAGTTGGGAGGGCTGTTGTCCTTTGCGATGACTATGGAGTGCTGCGTGCTGGAGGAGGAGTTACCAGCGCCCTTCTGACCACCGTGGTCCTTTGGGATGTACCTGACCACGGCGGAGATGAGTTTGCTGCGGAAGTTCTTGCTGAGGAAGTTGTAGAGGATGGGGTTGACGACGCAGTGGAGCAGGGTGAAGCAGTCTATGATGTCGTAGAAGAAGTAGAGGAGGTGGGCGAAGGTGCAGTGCAGGACGATGTGGTTGCCCTCGAGGGTGAGCAGCGTCAGCACGACGTGGAAGGGCAGCCAGCTGACCAGGAAGACCCCGATGTAGGCGTAGATGAGCAGGCAGTGCTTGCGGCTCTCGGGCTTGGTGCGCCGGATGAACCGCGCCGTCAGCACGTTGAACGCGGCCAGGACGGGGAAGGGGATGAGGAAGCCGATGGTGGTGGTGGCCAAGCTGACCGCCAGCGCCCACTCGTCGTAGGTCTCGAAGGGGGCCATGAAGATGCAGATGGGCTCCCCGGTGTTGACCAGCTGCATGTGAGCCACCTCCAGGAAGGGGATGGCGGCGGCCAGGACCCAGCTGCAGGCGCAGACCACGCGGCGCGCGCGGTGCTGGTGCCGGCGCCAGAAGAGGGAGGAGCTGGTCAGGGTCACGTAGCGATCCACGCTCAGGCAGGTGAGGAAGAAGATGCTGGCGTACATGTTGGCGAAGTAGAAGTAGTGGGTGAAGCGGCAGAGGAAGCTGCCCCAGAGCCAGGTGTAATCCAGCATCACCTCCAGCATCCAGATGGGCAGCGAGAGCAGCACCCCGAGGTCAGCGATGGCCATGTTGAGGATGTAGAGGTTGACCAAGCTCTTGTTGCCCCGTGTCTGCCAGTTGACCCAGATGACGAGGAGGTTCTCCACCAAGCCCACCACGAAGATGACCAGGTAGAGGATGAAGAGAATCACTCGCTTGACGTTCTCGTCCAGGCTGAACTCGCAGTAGGTGTAGGTGTGGTTCAGGAGGTGGAAGAGCTCGGACCAGTTGTGGTAGTCCCCGTACTCGCTCGGGACAGTGTGTGTCTCCATGGGGACAGTGCGTGTCTCCATGGGGACACTGGTCACCTCGGCCATCCTGGTGGCTGCAGGGAAAGGGAGAGCACTGAGCTGGGCAGCCTGAAACACAGAGCCCTTCTGTGGGGCTCAAAAAGGTCCTTTTGGGGGCTTCTAACCCGAATTTTCCTCCCATGGTGACTCCCTACATCAACCCTCAAAAGATGCCGTGTCCACCCAGGCGATCCTTTCTCATCCCAGGATTAATGCCAGCTACAAACAACGTGTGGTGGCTGTTCCCTGTCCCAGAGCCTGGTCTGGGGCACAGACAGGTGCCGGTGACTGTCCCAAAGACTCAGCTCCAGTGCAAAAGCCACCGCTCCCACCCGAGCCCTCGGGGTGTGGTCGCTTGCCGGCCACCCTCACTCCGCCGGGAGCCATCGGGACTTCCAAGTAGGTGACAAAATTATGAATTTCAGGGAAATGCAGTTGACCTGAACATCCTCTCACTGCCCCAAGTGAGAGCTCTGATGCCGGCACAGCTGCATCCGCACAGCGAAGACGCTGCGGACCCGTCCCGCCTCGTGAGTGCGGGAGCAGCCATTCCCTTGGGAATGCTGGGTCCCTGGCAAGCCGGGACCAAGCCACGGCCGGGTGTCCCCGCGAGAGCGTCATCCCTGGGGCAAAGGGGTGACACCCACCCGGGCTGGCACCCACCGGCCCCGAAACCAGGGAGAGGCTGGACCTGCCACCCCCAGGGCTCCTGAACCTCCCGTCCTCTCTGTGCTGCAGGTCCTGAGAGGCCACTGGGGTGGAGGAGAGAGAGATGGAGGACGGGACAGACGGACGGGAGAGGGGACAGATGGACAAGAGAAGGGACAGGGAGATGGGAGAGGGGAGAGATGGATGGGAGAGGGAACAGGTGGACAGGAGAGGGGACAGGCGGACATTGGTAGGGACAGACAAACGGGAGAGGGGACAGAGGGATGGGAGAGGGGACAGATGGATGGTTAAAGGGACAGACGGACAGGAGAAGGGACAGGCGGACAGGAGAGGGGACAGAGGGATGGGAGAGGAGACAGATGGATGGGAGAGGGGACAGACGGACAGGAGAAGGCACAGACGGACAGGAGTAGGGACAGACAAACGGGAGAGGGGACAGAGGGCTGGGAGCGGGTACAGATGGGTGGGAGAGGGGACAGACGGACAGGAGAGGGGACACGAGGGAAGAGGGACGGCGCTGGCTCACCGGCGGCTGAGCGAGGGCTGCGCGGGGGCTGCTCGGGAGCGGGGGATCCTCTCGGCTCGGCAGCTCGCACGCCTCTGGGCACGGAGCTCGGGTGGGCTTGGTGGCCGCTTCCTGGGCAGGAAATGACCGTGGTGGTGCAACATCCTGAGACAGCCCCGCGCGGGGGACGTTCCGCTGGATTTCCAGCCCCGGGACTCGGCTCCCGTCGGATTTTGCCACAGGAGGGGACGGGAGGGAGCACGGAGGCCCCGGGCAGGTGTCGGGGTGGAAGCCGCAGGTGCCCGGGGATGGACGGGGGTCCCCGAGGCTTCCTGAGTGTCCCCTCCACCGTCACCCCGCTGGGCTCGGAGGTTGGATCCTGCCTGGATCCTGCTGTGGGGAAAACGCATCCCAGGTCCTGCCCCAGCACTGGGAATCCTGCGGGGTTAGGGTGGGTTATAACAAAGCCAAAGCTGTCCCCGATGCCACCTCGATATCAGGGTGAGCTCAGGGTTCTTTTCGGGGGAAAAGGGCTGGAAGCTGAACTCTCTGCCCGGGCGGCGCTCCCGCAGGAGCCGATGGCAGATGGATGTGGCCCGAGAAGCACCTCTGGCCAGGCAGCAATTAATCACAGAGCCGTGATTGCCCCGCGGTCTGGCAGGGGAAGGGAAGGCGCTCAAGCCTTGCCCCGGCGCTGGGGAGGGGGCTGATAGGCAGAAAATTTTGCATCGATCTGCAAGTCCTGCGAAACAATTGCAGGAAATCTCCTTTTTTCCAGTGCAGACAAGACTGCGGGATCAACAATCGGCTCGGAAGGAAGGCACGGCCGGAGCGGGGAAGCGCGAGGGCACTGATAAGTCGGGGCTCACAACAACAAGCCCAGCGCTGCTGACCCCGTGTGCAGGTACCGGCCCCGGCAGGACCGGCTTCCAAACAGGAACTCGGCGGCTTCGGGCTGGCCCCGGGCACATTTTGGCTCAGCTGGGGCCGTGGGGGTGGTGAGGAGCGGCTCTGCCACCGAGGGGCTGCGGGGTTTTGCCGCACCCAAGGGGGAAGCAATGCTCTGCTGGTTCTGTTTAACAGGTCAGGGAATTTCCACAGCCAACTCTGGGGCTGAGCAGGATCTGGGAGCCGTCAAGGATTGTGCAGGAGCTGCTGATCCTGGTGGGAACAGCGAGGTCCGGGAGTCGGGTGTGCTTCCAAGCCCAGCTGAGCCGCGGGGAGGGGGACAGGCTTGGTCCACCCCTTCNNNNGCCCCTTCTTCCCATCCCTGCCGCAACGCCTGGGGCACCCCAAGGCTCTCAGCCCCCCAAATGTGTGCCCAGGAGCCCCCAGCCTCCCTCAGGGTCTGGAGGGGTGGGCTCCAGGCAGCGGCAGCGCCGGGGATCTGCCGTTCTCCCCCTCCTTCCCTCCCTCGCCGGCCCGGGGTGCTGCCGGAGGGCTGCGGGCACACGATGATGCCCCACGGCGGGTACAGCCGCGGCAGCCGCTCCCGGGGGCTTGGCACGCTGCATCCCGGCCCCCGGGGACCTGCGGGGGCTGCCGGGGGCGTTGTACTTTGCTAAGCCAAAGAAAACACTTCCTTGGCGGGGGAAGCAGCTCGGCGAGCTGAACGTAGCTTGTGCAAGGTCCCGGGTCCTCCTCATCCCTCTCGTCCTCCCCGCCGCATCCCGGGGGTCCCGGTCCGGCGTGGGCTCGGCCTCTGCCCGAGCTGGGGGGAGCGGGGCTGCGCTGGCGCTGCTCTGGGCCCGCAGGCAAGCGCACAGTCTCAGAGACCTGCTCCTCCTCAGCTACCGATCGTTAATCAGCTCTTAATTAGCGCGATCAGTGACGCAGGGATCACCGCCCACGAGCCCAGGGGATGGATAAACACCGCGCGGCTTTTCCCAGCCCGTTCCCTGGCAGCTCAGCCGGGGCATCCCTGGATACGCCGTGCCCAGAGGATGGATAAACACCGCGCTGCCTTTCCCGGCTCCTTGCCTGCCAGCCGGACCGGGGTATCCCGGGATAGGCGGCTGCTCTGGGCACGGGCAGCAGCCGGGGGGCTGCCACGGGACCCCTCGGTGGGACGGGGCACCAGCACCGTGGCCAGGTGGCCATGGGACACCTCCGAGGCCGGAGTCCCAGCCTTGCACCGCCTTTATTGAGCACGTTCTCGAGGGCATGAGACACCCACGGGCGCCCTGTGGTGGTAGCCGTCCTCAGGGCACCCCGCCGGCCGGGATGGGCAGGAAGAGGCCGACGATGCTGTCGGACAGCCAGGCCGGGCAGTAGCTGAGGGGCAGGAAGATGAGCCAGGCGTCCCAGCCGGCGGCGTAGCGGCTGCGGGGGCAGCGGGAGAGCAGCGCCCGTGTCACGGCATCGGTGGCGAGCGACAGGCGGGAGCTGCTCAGGCGGTGCAGCAGCGTGGCGCTCTGGGCATCTGGGTGGGCACGAGGGGCTCAGCCCGGTGGAGGTGGGGGCACCGGGGTGACGGTGCCGCGTGGGGATGGACTCACACTTGTCCACGTAGTGGCGGCCGTAGGCTGCCTGGGCTTCTGCCGGGAGCCGCTCCCAGAGGCGAGCGAAGCCCTCCACCAGCGGCGCGGGGTCGGTCATTGCCGTCCGGAAGCCTCCAGGTTCGATGATGGAGACCTGCACCCCGAAGGGACGCAGCTCCCGCCTGCCCGGGGTGCGGACATCAGCGGGAGCTGCTGCCCCGAGGAGGGCAGAGAGCGGGGGGCAGCGAGGGCGAGCCCGTGAACCCCCCCAGGCATCCCCTCACGGGCACAGGGGAGCCTTGTCCTTGCCCCAGCGACCCCCTTGGATCCCGGGATCCTGGAATCCTCCTGAACCTCAGCGCCTCGGGATCGCCGCAGACCCCGGAGCATTCCCGGATCCTGGGACCTCCCCGAATTTCAGGGACTCCCCCGGACTCCAGAACAGAACACCCCAGGACCCCGGAACCTCCCGGACTCCGGAACACCCCTGGACCCCGGAGCGTCCCCATTCCCCCAGCCCCAGGATCCCTCCAGCGCTTTGCTCAGAGCTCCTTGAAACCCATCCACGATTGCACAACCACGGCTCCAGCCCTGCCCACGCTCCTGCCCCGCGGGTGGCCGGGTCAGCCTTTCACAAGCTCTCCGGGAAGATGTATCCGGGAGCCGCATAAAATCCTGGGTGAGGACACCGGGGCTGCTGGATGAGCACGGGAGAGCTCCGGGGGCTCCGGGCCGTACCTGAGGCTGTCGGAGAAGGC
>VZRO01007951.1:125603-186047 GCA_013397915.1 Daphoenositta chrysoptera | reverse complement strand
TTAAAAAGTTACTCTGAGTTATTCTGGTTTCCCAGGTTATTGCTAGGAATTTGAACTGAAAAGATGTGGGAAGAATATGCTTTGTAAAACAAGGCATGATAATGAGGAGAATACAAAGCTGAGTTAACAATCACAAGTGGTTTTGACAGGTGATGTTGATAAAGCCTTTCTCAAAACTTCTATTGCCTTCTTCTGGCCGTGCAGGCAGGACAAAGGAAGGAAGCACAAAGGGCTTTGGGCCTTGGACTTCAACCCAGGAGGTGCTGGATTGTGCTCCTGAAGGCTTCAGGCTAGGCTGTCCCCCATGGCTTCCCCATAAGGATAGGCTGGGAGGAAAAAATGATCCAGCAGGACCAATTTTAAATGTGGCTTGCATTGTCATTTCCAGGCAAATCACTCAGCTCTCTTGAGCTCATATTCAGGCTGCGAATGTATTTTGTACCTAAGACAGGAACATGTAGCAGCCTATCTTCTGGCCTCTCCCATGTGAAATGGGAAATTTCCATAGAATTTTCCTAGGGAGATCTCCCTAGAGTGAAATGGCAGGGTGACAGCCCCCAGCACATCTTCCCCAGCGTCCTGGGAGCATCTCAGAGGTGGAAGGAGAGACCTAACCCTGTGGGGCTCACCGGGCAACAGCCAGATTTCATGTGGGTTATTGCACCCTCTGCCATTTCCATCTACCCATAGCATGAACTCTGCTTTAGTGGCTGCATGAGCCCAGACCCAAATGTTTTAGATCACCCATATGGAAATGACTAATAATGCGCTCACTTTGTACTTTTGCACTCACACAAGCATTTTGCACCAGAAGCTCTCAAAATTCAGTGGGTCCCCTTATATGTATTCCATAGAAACAGCCCTGTTCTTATTACCCCAGAAACTGTATACACGTGTTTCTTATGTAGTACAGAATAGTTTCAGCTACACAGTTCACAGTCTAAATACACAGATTAAACAATTCAATATATGGGAACAGAAAAGAAAGGTGAAACCTCTTGCCCAAGACCAATGATGATACAAAACCAGTTCCACTCCATCCACCACCCTTTCCTGGATCACACTCTCTTGCCCTGCTTTAATTGCTCCTGATAGTTCCAATGAAGAAACATTGAACTGGAAAATTATTATTCTTTCGGGCCCTTCACATTAATCTTAGCAGACCTAATGGCCTCTTGAAATAGGTTTTTTTTGCTTCTACTGCTAGAAGGATCAGTGCTGGAGACTTGGTCCCGCACACTGTTCTACACCTGGGGTGCTAACACATGAATACTTCAGTAGTGGGATAACACCAGTTCCTGCAGAGAGAATGTGGGCAGGGATCCCATAAGCTATGCTCGAAGTAGAGCTGACAAGGGATGCCAAGTTTTGTCCGTGTGTAAATTTACAGTTGGTGGCATTTCCACTGTAAGTGCCATTGTCAAGATTTTAGGATTGGATTGCAAAAAAAAAAAAAAAAAAAAGGAATTTGACTAAANAAAAAAAGGCATTTGACTGAAACTTGCCATTCAACTTCTCATCATCAGAGTAAAATACCATACTGTACCAAGAATGAAAAGAGAGAGAGAGAGAGAGAAAACAACAACATTTAGCAGGTTTTAAAATTATGCAGATATTTTTAATGGCTTTGGAGTATTCAGACACTCACTCATATGTCAGAAAACAGATTTGATTTATAGGAATGACATTTGGCAGAGCAATTAATCCATACTATGTTCTAATCATGTTTGGTATAGGGAGAGGGAAAAAAAAAAAAGTCAAACTTGGGTTTAAAGCTGATTGTGCCAGGAATTATTTTCAAAGAAGGCTCATAAGGGTTTTCAGTAAGCTCAAGGACAAAATCTGGTCTTTTATTCCTTCCCCACTCCATCACCCAACACAAGAATGAAGACTACATCCCACTTGCTAGTTGAAACTCAGCATCTTGCCTCCACTGGAGGTGAAATAGGAGTACGAACCTCTTCGGTTTCTAAACACAGGCTCTCCTTCCCACATTATTCCTCAGCCCTAATAAGACTGCCTAACAAAAACCTTGAGTGGGAAACTATGGGTAGTTCATCAAAAAACGTTGAGGTTTCCTCCAGCAGAACAGAAATTTGCCATTGCATGAGTGTTCTTTGGTCTGCTTTGTCTTTCCCAGAATGAAACTTCAATCGATCTCCATGAAATCCATTTCAGAAACATCATTTGAGGCAGGAATTTCCAGCTCCCCACCTGGCACTGCTTAGAATCTCCACTGCCAGAACATTTGCATTTGGCCGTGGGGGCTCTCATGCCACAGACAGCAGAGATTTGAGATTTGCTCAGGAACCTGCAGCAACTTCCACGGCAGCACAGCGAGGCCAAGGGCAGAGTGGCACCTTCCCACCTGGCCCTGTGTCCCCAAAAAAGGGTGTTCTGCTGGCACCCAAGCAGCACACCTGGCAGGGCACAGCTCCCTTGCCCAGCAGCTGTCCTCTCTCCTTGAGGTACACCTGTGGCTGCTGACACCTCCTTGTTCTGTGCTGGGTTTGTGCCACCACGAGCCTGTGTTTCTTTTATTCCTGTTTGAATCCCTGATGTAGAATTCTGCAGAGAGGAAAACCACCCTGTGCTTCACATCCGGTGTGACAGACCATTAAGAAAAACTTCTCTGACAAATCCATGATGGAATACGAGAGCAAGCACTGCATGGTGGTTTTCACTCACGGACTTTGCAGAAGCTGTGAGTTCTCTCACACAGTAACTGCACCATGTCTACCACAGCACTTGTGCCAGCTGGGAGAAATCTTTCTTAAAGGCTATTTTGTCTCAAATCTATCAGATTTAAATCTAACAGCTGTTCCACAACATACCAGTGCTTTATCTGTGCTTGAGCTTGTATCCTGGACTGCTCTCCACTGGTGCTTGGACATTTACCAACAAACAAACAAAAAAATGTAACACATAATTTGATTTTTCTGTTGCTGGTTTTTTTCAATTATAATTTTTAAAACCAGACCTCCTCCCTTTACTAATTCTGCTAACTCTCCTTCACACCCTATCTCCAGAAACTCCTGCTTAATTTATTCACAGATGAAAATAAATTCCTCTATACTTCTTCCAGGCTAGCTTTAAAAATCTGAGGTTACAATTTTAAGACAAATAAATAATTATTTTAGCATAATGGTTTTAACACCTGCTATGAAGATTGCAAAACCATTCACATTCTACCTATAACTCGGTTTTCTGACACCCATAACTCAGAAAATATTTGCCTCTGGGTCTAATAGCTTCCATATTCCTTTCTGTCTGAAGATGTATTGTTAAATATTATTGCTACTGCAGGTATGTTTGAGCAATATCTTTCAGACGTATTTGAATTGAAGCGAAAAAGAAGAAAAATTTTGACCAGGTACACTATTTTTGGAAGATGAACTAGCTGGCCTGAGCTAGCTTCTACTGAAAATTATACCCCTAGAAAAGATTGAGATAGGAGAGAAAAGTTCAGAAGACCTTCAGGAGTGACTTTCGGGCCTGGTGTAGGAGGTTTTTTTTGCAGGTTTGTGCCAGCACACCCAGAAGAGCTTCCTTGCTACCACACCTGAGCAACTTGTACCTTTTGCTTTGACTGCTCTGCCCTCAAAACCCTCCTGTGTGGCCTTGTGCCTGCGAGAGAGGGGAGGCAGCGCTGGAGCAAGTGCTGAGATTTGCTCCTCAGGCTCCCAGACTGTGCCCCACACCAGCTGGGGGACAGGAGCACACACACAGATGCCTCAGGGATGTCACCCTTGGGCCACCAGCCAGCCTGGAGCGAAGCTGCTGCTGCCTCCAGAGTGGAGACTTATGCTTCTGTCCAGGCTTTCCATTGCCCTCCTGTTGGAAAAGCTCCCACCTGTTGGGATGTTGATCTCTGAAAGTCACGGACAGTCCTTGCTCCCTTTGCCCCTTCCCAGCAGGCAGCTTTTTTCAAGCCCTGGCTTTGATCTCAGCACGATGCTGTGAGCTGCTTTCGCTGTGTGAAAGCAGTTGGAGGATGGGTTACCCAAGGCATGAATTCACAGATGACTTTTAGCACAAATAGCCTGACACAAAGGAACCCCACAATATAAAATTATGAAATAATGACCAAATGTGGTGTTTCAAGTTCCCTGCCTTTTCCAGAGGAGCATCTCAGGCTGTTATATTCCCACACAAATTACTCAGCTAAAATTGGAACACATAAAGATCCCAAACCAAGAAATACTTCATGTGCAAGCAGCAGGTCTGATCCAGTGCTCAGCTGAGTCAAAAGACACCTATTTGCTCCTCTAGGCCATAGTAACATGGAGCCTGATTTACATATTTTCACAGATAAGTTGATATTTTACCATGAAAACTTTCCATTATACCTGCCTGAAGCTTTATCTCCTAGATTTACAACTAATCAGTGCTTTTTCCCTGCACTGACAGACAGGCACTGTTTGAGGAGTCATTATTTCTCATACAAGTACACAAAACTGGTAAGTGTTGTAGGTTTGATGTTACAACTGCTCACTGTCACCTTGGTATCTGCTGCTGACAGTTATTCCCTCCACAAAAATCCTTGTCAGAGTGCTTACGTTTTTGCTGGAAGGCTTTCAAGTTCTCTTTGAGAGCCGAAATCCACATCACACACAGGCACACAGGCATGCACACACACTGCTTTAAATATCATAAAAAATGATACCATAAGCCTTTCCAAAGCATCTAAAAGAGCTCTTCTCTTTCACAGGATAATATGTGTGGATTTTTCTGAGGATCCTTTACAGATTGTTTTTTAGTTGGCTGGTTTGGTTGATTTCTTGTTAGTTTGGGGAGAGGAGGGGGGGTTGGTTTGTGCTTGGGTTTTTGTTGGGTTGAGGTTTTTTTTAATAATAGGAAATAGGTGTTTCCTCAGTGCCTGAATTTTGAAATCTGGAGTGTGGGTTCTTCAGTAGATGTGGCAGCATGTGGGTATTCTCTCCTGTTTTTAGAACTCAAGTTGCTATAACAACCTATGGCATCTGTTCAGCCCACTACCTAAGCGGCCTTTTTCCTTTCTTTCTCTTTTTTTTCCCTTTTTTTCCTTTTGGGTCTCCTATTCTTCTGAAGTCAAGTGCTTTGCTTTGATTTTTATTTAAGGAGCTAGCTTATGCTCCAATGTGTATATGCAGAATGAGCTGAAAGAAGCCAAAATCTGTGCTGAAAAGATCACAACTTTTGGAGAGTATCTGGCTGAGTGGGACGAGCTCAGGGCTGGGCCCTGTTCCCGCTGAAGTGAAGACACACCAGTTCCTGCTGTGAGCCTGAAATTCACTGCCACGTCTCAGGAAAGTGGGGGTTACTGTGCTGAATGACAGACAAGTGATGGACACTACCAGGGAGCCATTGACAGAACAAGAGCCAACAGATGGACAATCTTGTATAACTGGCTCCGTATAATTATTATGTTTCCTCCTTATCAGCTGCTTTCTTCTCTTCTGGAGAAAATCTTGATTTTTCTTGAAATGGGTTTCTTCCAGATTGGTGGAGGGTGGGCAAGGAAGAAAAAATACGGAAGATTTTTTTTCTTCATTCATACCAGAACAGCAGCACCATATTGGTACTGGGGTTGGGAGGATATCCCACCTCCTCTGTGGGTTAGCTGCCCATATTTCATGCTTCATCACAGAGCACTGCCTGTGAAAAAGAGGAGCTTGTTGCTGCTAGAGTCCTTGGCTGCAGTTCATCAGAGAAGGTACAGGCCAATTACAAGGTCCTATGCACATAAAAGAATGGGAATGGAGATACAATTCCCATACAGAAGAGAGACACTGGCTTCAACAGGAATATTTCTGGTTTAGGATGAAATGTTTTGGCTGTGAGTTTTAAAAAATGCTTAGGATTTTCTATCCATATGAAACACTTTCATTAAAAGTTATCCATTAAAAAAAAAAAAAGCTTTTCACAAACGTGTTTGCATTTTCTCATTTGTTCAGCTCCAAAATGCTCCGACTGTCAATCAGCAGGTAAGCAGGGCTGGGCATACACACATCTGCCCAGCCCCAAAGTCATGGCTTGTCAGGAACCAGGAGAGGAGATGGCATTTCTCAGGGGCTTTAGGCCAAGCATGCTGGATGTCTTAGGAGCAATGGGGCAGTGTTCAGAGCAATCTGCTGAGCAGCCCATTCTCCCGTGTGTAATTCTGCACAGGGGGAACTTGTCAACAAACTGAGGTATAAGCTGCCCTGTCCTGACCCAAAGGCACCTTTGGCTCTGTCCCCAAACCAAGGCACTGCCAAGGCATATGCTCAGAGCTGCAGACAAGGAGACAGGGCTCCGTGTGGGTAGGATTTGTGGGATCTTGGCTGCCACAGGAGCTCTGCAGGGAGGTGGCACTGGGAAGCCAAGCTCCTTGGCATCTCATGCAGCTGTCCCTGCCTGCAAGGAAGCTCTCCAGCAAAAAGAGATCACACAGCTAGTGAGAGGCCAGGTGTGGTGGAGTGATACATCGTGCCATGGTCACTCCATGCCCCTCTTCCAACCAGATATTGAAGGCAAGAGTTCGCAGGGACTGGGAGGCTCAGCAGCCAGCAGGGCTGAGCCACACGGGCAGGTGACAGTGGTTCTTGGATCAGAAGAAGCACTTCTGCAGGGCAGGAGTGACACAGAGCTGTCCCAGGGACTGCGAGCACAGAGAGCTCTGTAAAGACAGTCTTGCCTTTCTCCTTGCTACCACTAAACCTAATCTTCATCTTCACTTGTACCTAGATACAGAGCAATATCCGTACCTGCTGAGGGAAGACAGACATAGGCAAGGTGTCCTTCACCTCACATAAGGACTTTAGAACTAACTGTAAGTAATCCAGTGCCATGAAAACTCCCATGAGGGGCAAGGAACCTGGTTTCCCATTTTTTTCAGGAATCATGAAATAATATTGTCTGAAATCACACCTTTCTCCTTCAAAGCTTCTGTGTATATTTGGTAACTTGTACATATGTCATTTCTGTACGACAGCCACAGTTCCCACCTGGAGTTTTGCAACATTGTCCACATGTTACCTTTCTCTCTGGATATAAACGTGTTACTGATACTATTTTTGCACTAGGGAGAGAAAAGGAGAAGAAAGAAAAAAAAGCAGAAGGAATGCAGTCGCATGCCAGCTACCAAACTGGGACACACCTTGCCCTGCAGAGGAGAGACAAAGAGAAGCCACATCTCCCCTTTACCTTTCAAACACACAGAGATGGGGTCTCTCTCTCAGTACAGGGATGAACACCACCCTGATCCTCCAGCAAGGCTGTTGCTGGTCAGGGGACTTTCATTCATCAACAGCCAGCAGCAGCCTTGGCCCTAGCAGTGCCTGCTGCTTCTTTCCCATAGTTTGAGGGCAAAAAACTTGCGGGCATCCTCACTGTGATTCCAGCAGGATTTCTGTGGAACTGGTTGGAACGAAGTAGAAAGGCACAGAAGCAATTTTAGATATCATAGAGATCATGTAACCCAAAGTGAAAGTGGGAAGTGCATCCCCAAGAAATATTTCAGTGCCAGGGCAGGAGCCACATTTAAGAATCTAAACAGTGTGCCAGCTCCAGATCAAGAGCCAAAGAGTGACTGCAGTTGGATTTATCCTGCAAATACTTCCTCGTGACAGCAAGTTTCACAATGCAGCACATGGATCCTCACCTTTGGAGACACCCATGCACACGGACTCCTGAGCAGAACAACAAAACTGGGCTAAGAATTGAAACCATTTCCAACAAGCATATGTTTTGTTCTACTCTATAGGAGAATGACTTCCTCTTAATCTCCTTCAGTCTTACCCAGGGTTGCAGTAAATCAGCATGTTGGCTTTGCTGTGCTAGTTTACATTAGCTGAGGACCTGGCATTCAGTATAAAGAATGTGTGATAAACCTTTACAATGTTCCCAAAAACTGGTTATTGGAAAGGCAGAAATCTGAAGATTAGCCTAGTGGAAAACAGCCACACATAAATTTGACTTTCACTCTGAGAAATGCTAGGGTGACCAAAAGATAACATCTGAATATTTTAAACTGACAAATTTATTTCTATTCTACCTTGCCAAGAGTTTGTCTCACTGATTTGGGCAGGAAAAAGGACATGTAGGCATCTGCTCATTCATCAACTTTCTCTAAATCCCAGGATTAATAGACTACCACTACTATGAAGCCTGAGCAGGAGATAATATAGCTGGAGTCAGACTTTAGTGTAACTTAATGCCCCAATCACAGAAGCATGACCTGACCCAGAGCCTCCCGTCCCAGGTGTAAGTTATAAACAAATGAAAAAAAGATTTCTTTCATTGTAAGCATAACAGTTTTGATCACAAATGACTAGAGGTCCTTATGAAAAGTTAAGTAAACAATACGAAACCTACCTTTTAAAGCTTTATTTCAAAATTTAATACTAAATTTTCATCCCTATGCTGCCAGAGTTCTAATCCAGACAAGTCAATCAATCTTCTGGTCATATCTCTGCATTGATACTTAGAAATCATAGATATAAAATAACAGATCTCCTTTTTTTAATATGCTGAACTAAAATCCTGATGACAAACATCCTGGTCAGTATGGCTGTTCTCTAAATTAGGACCCAGAAGTGGGTCTCAAATCCACGGGGTGTCTTTGGAGGTCACACTGGCTGCAGGGGAACATGTTCCACTGTGATGATCAGGCAGAATTACAAATCCCTCTGAACATTTTGAGTGTTTGGTTCTTTGGTACAGTTTTGATCTCCTTGCAGTTCAGTTCAGTGGCATTAAAATCTGGACTCTTCCCTATGTGCTTCCCACTTCAGCACTGACCACTTGTTAAATAATTCTTTTTCAACCCAGCAAGGTGAACATAAGAGATTGCCTGTGTTCCTTGGGCTAGTTGTGACCAAATACAGACCAAGAGATGTTTAAAAGTATTTTCATTAGGCAGCATTTCCAGCTGCACTACTAACACTGTTCAAAACAGAAAGCAATTCTCTTCCTGGCACGATTTCAGAAGGTTTAAAATGCATCATTCTAATTACTGCCTGACAAATAATCCTGGAATGCTAGCTGGGAAGTTTGCAGTGCAGACAACAGATATATTATCATCACACTAGTATATTGAACTTTTTATGATGTCTAATATCTCTAGGTTGTAAATGAGTGAAAGCATCCTTTGCCACTGGTGGAGAACAGCCCTCTCGCACACAAACTGAAGGTTCAAACATTATCATGACCCATTATAAACCCAAGGTCATTTTGTGGTAAAACAGTCTAGAAGAGTTGCCAAATCTGTCTTCACAGTACTCTTGATAATTTTGGACAGCGATTTCATTCAGTCATTCCAGAAATTCATAGAATTCCTCCACATTACATGAGCCCTTTGCAGTTCTGCTGTTGTTACAGAGTGACTGCCTAATCTCAGGTAGATCAGAATTTCCTTTATCAAATCCACAAAAAGACCTGTAACTCTTTCTAGAAGCAGAGCTCAATTCAAACTTCTTCAAAGGTCTGAATAAGCCATTCTTTTCACTACCCCAGGATTCAGGTGGCAACTGGGACTTACAGGTTCCAAAATACCAACAGGAACTTTGGTCCCTTCTTCTGTGCAGCGTTGCTGTGGCAGTTCAGGGGATGCAGAAACTTCACTGGGCTGTGGATATGCCTGCTTCAGCTACATTTTGAGGAAGCTTCCATTCCAACTTTTCTAAGCATTGCTTGTCACCCACGTGAGGTGCACTCAGCATGCAGAGCTGATTTAAAGTCTCAGTGAATCCAAGTGAACAAGTGTGATTCACATGTCAAGGGATCAGAAGAAATTTCAAGTGGGAAAAGCAGCCACTAGGAGAGGTAAGAAAGTGAAGACAGATTAAAGTCCCCCACGCCCCTGCAATGCCTATACAGTCATGAACCAAACTGAATAATGTAACTGAAAATTTTGCTAGCTGCCATCTGTAAACACCTCTGGCAGTAACTGCTTATCACTCAGGCTAGCAATGTGGACTCATTTAATGACATTCAATTAATTTAGGCTCCCCTTTCTCTCTCCCTTTTTTTTTTCCTTCTCAGAAATAGCTATTTGACATAAACATCTTTGTTTGGCGTATCACTAGATCTGCTGCTAATTATAATGCTGAACCCAGATGCTTCATGGAGGAAATTAATCTACGTCCTGCATAGTTTGTTTGGCTTGCTTTAGTAGGTTTGCCAAATATTTAGTGAAACCCTCATATGACTTTTATTATCTGGAGATAGATATTAAATGGCCAAATACTGTTCTTATTCTCACTGGTATAAACCTGGATAGCTCCACGGAGGGAAATAAATATAGTTACATTACTGTGGATTTACATGACGTTAGTCTAGATTTACAGTACTGTAAATCCTCAACAGTGGAATCAGGAAGCTAAACCACAAATACTCCATCGTGTAAACCTGGGCTCTTCACTTAGCTGAAAAGCACAGTCTTAATCCTAAGAAAAATGACAGTATTCATAATTTATGTTGCTAAATTGGCATA
Organism: Daphoenositta chrysoptera; assembly: GCA_013397915.1. Lineage (NCBI taxonomy): Eukaryota > Metazoa > Chordata > Aves > Passeriformes > Daphoenositta > Daphoenositta chrysoptera. Next base: position 175,591 of record VZRO01007951.1, on the reverse strand, counting down.
CAGAAATCACTCTTTTTTTTTGCAAGTTGGCCTACAGAAAACACCTGTGGAATAACTGGCATCAAAATTACTCTGTTCAGAAAAGCAAAAATGTTGCATTACAAAACAGTTAAAACAGTTCAAGCTATGAGCTGCTTCAGGAGCCAAAGAACTCATTTGCCTGCTTGGCTCACCTGAGTTTCCCATAAAACCCTGTAGCACATCACTAGTGGAGGAGAGGTGCTGGTGGTGGAAGCTGTTTGTGAGGGCAGGACAAACCCAGGGCTAGCACTGGCCTTGCACATGTGGACTGAAGATCTGAAGTCCCAGGGGCCACCAAGAGATCACAAGAAAACTTCTCACTTCCCCAAAGGAGAATATTTCAGTTCCACCAGAAAAAATAGCCCAACCATAGAAAATACACATTTCAGCTACAGAAAAATTGACTATATCTCTGCAGAAAACACTGGAGTTTGCTAATCTCCCTTTTCCCCATCCATTTTTACAATATAATATTTTCCTGTTGCAAAAATGTGAGGTAGGGAACCTTCAAAATAACTGGTATTTCCCACACAGAAAACAAATATAAGATTTTGGCTCTAAGCTTTAAGCTAACTAAAAATAAACAAAAAACGCCAACAACCTTTAAACCAAAAACCCCTGAAGTCAACATTTCCCAGACAGAGGCCAATATATGTTGTGAAAAGTGCATTTTCTGTGAGAAAAAAAAACTGACAGAAATCTTCCCACCCTGCTTGCAGACAAAACTGAGTAAGCCAGAGGAGCATTCCTGTATGCCAACTGACATTCGAGGAGTAGTATCATTTAAGCAATACAGACTTAAAGACAGGAAATTTCCCAGAGGAAAAAAAAAAATTAAAAACCTTGCTGAAAAATTATAACCTCTGGTACAATGAATGGCTATTAGCCCCAGCTGGTCATCGTTTGCAGAAATGACATAGACCTTAACTGGGGTGATGATTTTAGAAAGAAAAAATATATTTTAAAGTAATAACATAATTTTTAAATTTAAATAGAAGGTTTGGCTTCATCTATGGCATTTACAGCACATAGTTAATTGCAGTTACCCTGTTGGAAAGCCACTTTTCAGAGAAGCACCAGGAGCTATGATTATGGGTGTGAACCAAGCTGCTGCTCTCAGAAGGGGCAGCAAGACCCCTGTCAGTAAGACACGATTTCCCATCTCATGGAACAGGCTGAGGAGCCCAACTCACAAGTTAAAGAGAGCCTCAGGGATCCATGTAGATGAAAGCAATTTTCAGGAGCCTGAGGCTAGCTGTACAAACTGAGCAAAGTCCAGTTCTCAGCCCAAGAGCAATTGAGTGGGACAGATTTTAGGCAAAACAAATTCCTGCTTTGTGCAGTACCTAGAAGGCCTCCACACTCTGTTCCTACACAGGTACAGGAAGCAGCAGCAGGACAAGTTCCCTGTTGAGCTGATCCTCTTCCTTTGCAGATTTGAAGACACTGCCACCAACTAGTAACTTCAGAACATTTATTGTCTCTCTCACATCCTTTTGCTCTGCTATTCTCCATGGAACTGTTTGCCACCCAGGTTTGTTCTGCATTTTGCCCAGACCACACAGGTTTAATTTTCAAGTGTCTTTTCCAAGCAAGAAGGGAAAAATTAATTTGCTGCATTAGCAGGAAGTGAAGTATCTCTCCATGCAGTGGCAAATGCTTACCCTTTTTGAGAGATGTGTCGGGAGCAACCGAGGGTAGGTTCACCTTTGATGTGGGTTTGGAGAGCTCCAGTGCTTTGTGTACTCTTTTGGGCTAAAGCAAATACAAGATAATTTGCCTTTCTGCAGCATGGTTTCAACTCAAGCTAGAATTTGGCAAAGAAAAACAACGCTAATAAAGCAAATGTGACGGAAATCCAGATATTCATGATTTGCATGGCAAAAACTTCTACACTGCTCTGGACACTAGAGTAAAAACGGGACCTTAGATTTGCAATATTCAGCTAGAAGCCCTGCTACACATCATAGCTTCCCCCCACCCCCAGCACTATCCAGAAACCAGAGTTCAACCTTGCTTTCCAGAGGCAAGCCTTCAACTGACACCTCATGCTGCAGCTGCTGACAAGATAAACCTTTCTCCCCACTCAGGCACGTGAGGGATGGAGGTTTTGACCAGAACACTTCTGAGGACAGTAGTAAGAGCACAGAAGCCCGAGATTATTTTAATGTATACCCCATATATTCATGAATGGAGTCAGGTTATAGAAGGTGCAGTTCACAAACCAGTCCAATTACCAGTCTAAAGGGAAAAAAAACTAGTTCAGAAAGCAGTCCAGTTATGAGCCTAAAGAGCTGGAAACAGTCCTATTTCTCCCTTTTAAACCGCAGCAGGGTTTCCAGAAATCACAGCAGAAATGTGGTTGCCACACATTTAAGAAACCGAGTTCAGGTGGGCAACCTGCTCTAACAGATTTTGCATTAACACACCAAACTGTACTTGCTAACACTTCCCATCCAAAAGCAGGTGCACACATACAGGCGCAAGCAGCAAACTGGGGCTCCAAGCCGTGATCCAGTTGGGGCTCGATCCAAGGAAGCATGGGCCACTGCCAGGGCTCCAACACGAGGCTTGGCTCCAGGGAGGATGGGAACCACTAGACGACACACTCTTTGGCACAGGTGGAGCACAACCCCACAGATCTGGAAGACAATCAAGTGCAGACAAGCCACTGCAGCCAGCACTCAATACAGCCTCACACAAGCGTCCTTCTGTAACCCTCCAGCTTTACACTCGTTTGCACAGTGAAGCAGCAGCAGCAAACTGCAATAGAAAGAGCAGCTACACTTGCAGAAATCAGTGTGGTATAGGCCCTGCAGAATAATTCCTCATACAGGTAAATGTTGTCCAGTTATTCTTGTGGTATGCTTTTGACTGTCATTCAATCCACAGTGAATGCTATCAGTGTAGTAAACTAATAGAAATGAAACCTTAACTAAGATTATTGATAGTGCCCTGTATCTAGTCCAATATAATCTCTGCACAGAGATTGTGAGTTCATAATAGCTAGCAATAAAATATTTTTGTTCATAAAGAAGGAAGATAAACAATGCACAGATACGTTGCCTAGAAGTAATCAATGATTTAAAACCTAAAAATATACAGTACTTGTTCCATCTGAAATGGCATTATTGTTTCATAAAAAGTTCTCTGCACTGTCCTTTTAGTTACAAATTCTGTTTTTTTCAAGGACAATCTAATACCGAGTCATTTAAATTGCTGGCATTTATATCTCTAATAAACTGTAACCTGATAATCAAGGACCATAAAGGATTATTTTTTTCTCTTAAATTATCCCAGAGCAGCTGTAAAAGTACAAAATCCACGGAACCGTGTGTACCTAGTCCTAATGACAAACACAGGGTTTCATCCTTGTGGCCTCAGCAAAACCCAATAGACTGGGCCCCTGAAGAGACTAAAACAGTTGTTCCCCTCAAATATTTACTCATACTTCCTCCTTTCTCAAAACAGATGCCAAGCTCCTGCTGCCTCTTCATTTTCAAGAGTGTTTGGCCCTTTGTTTTAACTCTCCTGGTGCTCTGCAGGAGCAGAAGGGCACCCACTGTCACATTCCCACCAGGAAGGGGCTGGGAGAAGAGCTGCTGCTTCTGTTTAACAAGGGTGCTCTGGGCGTTGGCATGTGCGTACACAAAGGGGCTGTTTTACCTCCTCACAAAGACAGATTTTATTGACTTACTTATTATGCCTTCGTTTTACTCAGCGTAGACAGAAACACCCAGTTTAGAGTCACTTTTATGCAGAAATCCAGTAACAGCAGGAGAACTACGGTTCCTTGTGCTAATACTATGAGGACCCGAAGACAGCCTCCATGAGTTTACCCTGTGCCTCAGCCAGACCCCCGGGTCTCCAAACATTAAATTAAATGCCCCAAATCCTGCATCAGCCAGATGCTGACCATTTGCTTTGTTCACCTCATTTCCATTTATCCTGAGTGCCAGCCATCAACACCATTTCCTCTCTATAAACTTGTCTTTTCTCCTCCCTTTCTTGAATGCCGTTTTCCCCTTCACTTTTTGTTGACTAAATTCAGCTCTAGGATAAATTTATGAGAAAAGGAAAATATTTTGTGGGCCAAAATAAGCCAAGACAGGTCTGAGAGCAAACAAGGCCCATCCTCGCCTCGGGCCAGTCACACATTCCTGCTAATATGGAGGGAATGGCATTGCTGGCACGATATCTGTGGGGAGCACAGGCTGCCCCACGTGCTGTCTCCCCAGAGATAGAGACAGCTCACTGCTACCACATTTCCTGTTTTAAAAGGGCAGGGAAGAGAGCCCTGTGTACAAGCAATATGAATAAGTCCAAATAGAGACATAATTAGACTGCCTTTGCAACAATACCAAGAACAGCAAAATCACAAGCCTTCAGTAACAAATGACATTTTCGGTCTTGAACACATTATAAGTGCTGTGGAATTGAAAGGCAACATTTCCCTTCCATTCACTAGCTCACATTTCTCTCAATGGAGCCCCTTTATCAGCTAATCACAGTCACCACATCCAGGGAAGGGAACAAGCAAAGTGGCCTACAAGTCTTCAGCTCTGTGACATAGCAGCTGCATGAAAGATTTCAGGGTGAGGTGAATTCAGCAGAGGCACACTGGGGACACCAGGGACAGCTGCAGCCCTGGGTACTTTTGCCACTAAAAACTCGCCAGAGTAAAGGGCTCTGAGAGCCACAGCTGTCCATGAAGCCAATAGCTAAATCCCCTTTCACTGCAGTTTTTGCTGCTAATGATTCTATTGTTTCTCCACAGCAATACCAACAAGCATTAATTCATCTTCCTCTCTGTATCCTTTGCTGCTGGTACCTCTCTTCTCAGCTGTGATTTTGTCTGGCACCCAGAAAAGTATGCACAGGCTACGTGAAATCATTTATACCAGTGCAAAGCAGATGAAAATCACTTCAGGATCAGGATGGCATTTGCTACCTTGCTTGCTGCACTTGAGGCACCCACCCCCCTTCAGCCAGATGTGGTGCAATGGTGATTCCAGCCTCAGGCCTTTAAAGGCTGCAGCTCTGCTCTGTCCCGTTCCCTTGCCAAAGGGCCTGTCTATAAAGTTTTCAGCAAGACACATTTATTGAAACTCTGAGTAAACCAAGTATTCATTAACTGCCCTATCAGATGTGAAATACATTTTGCATGGTCCTGCAAAGGAAATTTCTTCACTAAGATTAAAAGAAGTCACTGCCAAATATTTCACAGAAATAATGTTTATAGATTGAGACTGATTCCGTCCTCCTTGCTGGAGCTACAGCCACACAGTCAGTGTAAGCCAAAGCAAAATCAGGTTCTGGCTAATTTTAAAGTGCTGCATTGCTGAACCTCTAACTAGGTGGGGCAAGTGGGTGGAAAAGCTATTAGTAGCAAACAGATAATTTTGGCTACCTGGGAACTAGGAAATCAGGGAAGAGAAAAGTGGAAAAAATACATCAAGAACAACCAATCACCTTAAATGGGTTAGCATTTAGGAATGCAGAAGTTTGTCATACCCTTTTAATTATAAGGGTAAGTTTAAGAATAAAAGACACAATTACAGCTGAAAAAACACCTCCCTTAAAGACCAAGGGAATAGTTATGCTTCCTGCAACCTTCCAAAAGAAACATTTCTAAGGTGGAATATATACATAAAATACCATCAGAAACTCGGTAACAATTCTTTTAAAACTTCTGACCCATGGAACAATCCCTTCCTAAGAAGGTACTCTAGGTTTGAAAAGTCACTTCGTAAACACATTATGATTTTACAAAGGCTGTGTGTTGGAGCAGAAGTGTTCTCCAGTCAAGCAAAAGAACAAGACCAATCTGTAGAGCTCCCCAGGCACAGTCATCCTGTCCCCAGCCACAGCATCTCTCCATAACCTTCAGAGATGGACTAGGCAACATGGCACGACATTCATCCTCCACTAATATCAGGCCCATTATTTAGCCTTCACTTTTCCAAGTTCTGGGTCCCAGCTCTGTTCACTCTGGTATCAACAGATGCTAATGAAAAGCTCCTTCTCCACAACCTGACTCCCTCATTTCCTAGGTTGCCCAGGCAGCCGTAATGCACCCAGCTAATATGGGAGTCACAAGCCTGCACAAGGAACTGCAGCTGTGGGTCTGAAATGCGGTTCTGAAATTTCCTGTGATTCTCAGAATTTTGTAATTTTAAAGTCCGGCCTCAAGGGGGAGATGCCAGAGTTAAGGATCTTCATTGATCAGCATGTGCATATTGCAATAATCCTAAAATTCGGTAAGGCCCAGATTGCTTGCCAAGATAATCCTTCTCCTACAATTTCCCTTAGCCTTTGAGCTGTGCTTTCAGTGACAACTCACACTGACCTTCTGCCAGCTGGAACCTGACCACTGCTCCTGAAATACAAATCCACATCAATGAGTCAACTCCACAAGCCAGTCCTGAAACCCATCCTTGTCAATGGGAGCCCAGAACTGATCCCATTGGCTGGAGCAGATTTATGCATCAAGCATACACTGATTGTAGAAATGCCAAATGTGTTGCAGGATTATATCCTTAGTGCCCATTAATTTGCAGTGCATCTTTCCAGACAGCTAAAGGAGTAATCTTCTGCTCCATTTTCCACAGTTTGAATAAAAACACAGCTATTCAGTATCCTGCTCTCAGCAGCATGGACATCAACCCAAGCCTGGCTCAGTTAAATTGATCTAAACTCTCAGCTTCATCTGGTTCCCCATGGCACATTTGGCTTTCTCATCAGGATAAGCTTGATGCCATGCACTTCATGTCATCTGTGGCATAGGGCAACATATTTACAGTGTTTGCAAAACAGAAAATATTTACCTTATTCATTTGATCAGGGTGCCCACAGACTCCACATCTCTAATGACAGATCATGCACCACCAGGCTGCTTTAAGGAGTCTGGAACAACAGGGAAAAGCCTTGGCTCAAGCTGAGGTAAAAAACCTATAGATGGTTTTCAGATAGATTGACTGAAGTGGGACACATTAGGTCAGCAGTACATGGAGAATACTACTGCAAGGGATTTTGTTACTGAATGTGAGAAGGAGTACAGACACCTGCAGTTTCTGGGCATGCAGGAAGGCAGGCATGCAGGTCATGAACCAAGGGGGATTAGTGGATAACAAAGGCTTACACATATTCAGAAGGTCTGATCCAAGACACCGTCCCTACATCACGAGAGTACACTCGAGACACAAGGTAGACACTTTTGGGTGGCTCAGCACCCTGTCTCAAAAGTCACAGCACTTAGGTGAGGTTCAGGGACAGAAAATTCTGACAGTTGAAGCTGAGTTTGGTTCAAGCCTTATCTCATCCTTTATCAGAAGCTGGACTTTATCCTATTCATTCACTATGGCAAAAACATGCACCTTCCTTTCAAACTATGGCCGCATAGAAAGACTAGCTTTCAAATGTCCTTTACAAGAGAAAAAAGGGCTCTTTTCAACCATCATAAAGCTACGGGCAAATGTATTGTGTCCTCTACATTTCTCTGAAGTTCCTTTCCCTTAAATGCAGATCTGTGCTGTAACCATGACTCATTCTTACTCAGCTTTTCTCAGATTTCCATAAGCAAACACTCGAAGCATTTGTATATTTGTGCACTGAACATAATCTGACTTGCCTAGGTCTAACATCATATAAAAAGCTCGGCATTGTATCCAGCTCTGGCATAACACTCAGATTTGCTGGGGAGGAGATTGGCAGGTAAATCAGGGGGTTAATATTCTGGTGTTTTTCCAGCAGTCCCCTGCAGAACAGGCAGGCTTTCTCTAAACAAAACCAGAAGGGAAGCCATCCATGCTGCTGGCAGTGGCACACACTGCTTGAGGTGTCCCCTCCTGCAGACAGAGCTGGTGGGGAGCTGTGTCCCAGCAGGGAAAGGCCAGCACGGGAGGGAACGTGGCTCTGCCCAGCTGGTCCCATGCTGCTCCCAGGCAGCCCATGCAGTCACACCCTGCATCACTTGTCCATTCAACTTCTCCACAGATATTAATAGGACAGATGGAATAAGTGATTGGTCTCTAAGTGATCCAGCTTCTACTGTCTCAAACTGGAGCTGGAAGATAACATGTACAGGCAATAAACTCTCCAAAGAAGATTTACAAAGCAACAGATAATTTGGTTGAACAAAGCTAACTTGTAAGACATTTGCAAAGCCCCAAGCTCACCTAAAGGCACAAAGAACTCAAGAAAGTATCAAAAAAGTTATACAAGGAAAGAGAGAGAATAAAATAAATTCCCCTAATGTACCACAAATATCAACCACCACACACTACCTACAAACCATATGTTTTGCCCATCTGTTCTGTTATCTTCAACTAAATTTATAGTATTTGGGCTATCGGAAGAATTGTCAAGCCTGAGCTGGGCAGGATTATAAAACCTAGGTGTTATTACACTTTAAAAGACATTTTCCCCTCCCCCTACCACACCAGGCACAAGATTATACATTTCTCTCTTGCAGCCCCCTGGCTCTGGTACTACAGAGTATGCTGTGCTTGTTCTCAGCTACAGTAAGTAGTAGGGCATCCCAGCCCCCACCAGAAGAATATTTCCTCTGCCTTTCTGATTTTTCTCTCTTGCCCATCCTTCTCTCTAGGTAGGTCAAAGAGAGAGGTGCCAAGGCTGAGGGTGCAGTGTCATTTCCTGTGCTGCTGCAAACCAGAGAAGCCCACATTAAGTCAAGAGAGAGCTCCTAGTTCTGCCCCAGCAAGGGTCAGATCTCTGGGGCACTTCTAAACACAGCCTGGAACGGCTCAGTCTACTCCTTCCCTGCTAATCCTATAGCCAGTCTTTTGGGTACAGCTCAGCATGCCAGATATTTAAGATGCTTTAAAATAGAGCCCAGGTCTTGGGGGCATGCATTTCTAAGTGATCTTTTCCACTGCACGCTTCCATCCATGGTATGTTAGGTCTCTTCTGCACGTGCAGCAACAGTGCTGTTCAGAGTGTGCACACACGGGGGGAAACTGCTTGGAAAAACTCAACTCTGACTGTCAAGTCAAATAACAGCCCTCAATGCTGAACGCTCCCCACTTTGTGCACCAGACTCTCCAGTCAGTGCATCGCTTGCAGCAGCTGTCTACCTCTCAGCACCTCTTTCCAGAAAGCCAAGTGACTTGCACAGCTCCAAAAGCCTCCTAGGAAGCCCACAAATAAATACAGTGGGGAAGATTCCAGTTTGCTTTTTCACTTGCGAAGGATTAGGGTAAACGTAACGATTTTCCGCACAGAAGGTCTTTAAGGAGAGTGCAGAATTCCAATAGGTGTCTAATGCCCAGTCATGGAGCAAATGGTGCTGCTCTCCTGCTGTCTGGTCCACCTGCCCAGTGCCAAGTGGTTCTCTGCAGTGCTGCCTCAACCTGCTGGCTGCCAGGTGATGGTCTCCTGCTGCCCTGAGCCCTGCTGTGGAACCGGTGCTGCCTTCAGGATGTTCCCTCCTTTGCTTCAAAGCTGATTTCTGAAAGGTGCTAAAGCTCAGCATCCACCCCTGGGAGAGTCCAGCTCCCCTTCTGCCCTCAAACAGCATGTACAGAGCACATCCTGGCACAGCATCATCTCCCTTCTGCTTTCCAGGATGGATGGCAGATTGCAATGCAATTTTCTTCCCAGTCCCTCTGTATTCATTGCTTTCACCTATTGTAATCAGCAGTCATTTCTGAGCCTGTCACTGTCACAGAAGAGGCAGATGAGCTCAGAAACGAGTGAGAAGTGCTGTTCCATTTTTACAAATAGAGCTGTACACAACAGGGTTGTGGATATCCATTCAAACTGCACAAAGTTGAGGGGTTTTTTGTTGTTTTGATTTGAGGGTTTTGGTTTTTTTTACAGACCTTTTCAGTGAAGGGAAAGACATTGTGGACACCCATGTACCAGAAAGGAGGGCCAGGCTACAGAGTGAGTCCTTACCTTTCCTTCTTGTAATGTTCAATCAAGCCCAGTCAGGTGGAGCATCAGACACCCAAGAGTGCCCTAGAGAGTGGTACTCAGAGCAGGCAGGCAATGTGGGAGCAAACCCCACTTCTAGGCAGTTATTTCCCTGGCTTTTACTACACATAGACCTTCGTTCAGTGGCTCAGCAGCAATATTTTAAAAATTAAATTTTACAATGAACAGGAGGACTTTTAAGAAGATCTGCTCTTGATGAAACATTTCCTTTTTTAACCCTTCCAGAAAAATCACCTAGATTTAAAAGAAAAAAAAAAATCTTTCAAAACATTTTATCCTTTTTCTTTAGACAGCAGGAAAAAATACGTCCATTAATAAGTCTGAGTTTTTAAGCTTGAATTGTCACTGCAGAAAAAAAAGTCCCTCTCTACTTTACAAATGCCCCAAACTGAAATGCTTTGAGAAGTGCAGAACAGGGTTTTTTGATACAGGTATAGCTATATTGGTATAATACAAAATATCTCAACACTTACAGCCAAAACTATTAATTGAATTTGATCCAAATTAATAGCTGCATTTGATTGCTTGAAGATTGCATTTGTGGCAAATGAAACTGATGAGGTAAAAATAATCAATTTTTTAGCCAAGTTGTTTGTCTTTTCGTGGGTTTAAATTCAATATTGTGTTCAGTGTTGTGTTACAAACATACTAAGTTTACAAAAGCTGTTCCATTCTTCAAATCTTCCTAAAATCATGTTAGCAGAGTTGGGTCCTTTTTTCCTACACATACCCCTATTGATAGCTCTAAATATGAATTCAAACTGCATCCCTCGTAATATCTGTGCAGGGCTGATAAAAGGCAATCACACGGGCAAGAGAAGAGATTTCTGAGAAAGAAATAACTCTCAGAAACGCTCATCTTTATCCAAGAAAGTGGGCAGAGGATTACGAAACATCTTCACTTTTGTAAAGCAAAGAAACCTGACCTGGAGCTGACAAATGGGACTCCAGGAGTCCTGCAATGCCATTTGGACAGAGTCACTTTGGGCGTAGAGCAGGCCATGGAAACCACCCATGTCTGAGGGAAATCAAAACTTTATTCCAAAGTTAATCCAGGATTTCAGAAGTATATATGCCATGAAAGAGCTCACTGTACAAGGACAAGCGAAGATAAAATCTTGCTCGAGGGCAGGAAAGCAGGCCCTGGCACAGCAGGATTTAGGAGCAGGGCTGTGCTGCACTCATTCCCCTGCATGTGCAACTGAGCACACACACACACACACAAACACACGTGTACTGCACACCTGCAGCCGTGCTCCCTCTGCTCATCCAAAACCCTCTTCTCACAATCACTGCCCCTGAGGAACACCATGTGCCACCGATGTTGCAAGGCAGGACAGTCGGTCTGGGATCACCCAGCCAGCCAGAAAGAACAACACCACTGGGGATGTACAGTTTTGCCTTTTCCCACATTGAATGGGGCATTAACTTCAAAGTCTATGACCCTTTAAATCTTTAACAATAATTAATAGGAGAAAGATGACTAATATTTGTTTTTGCCATTAAACCTGCCCTTGGGAGAGAAAATAAAAGCTCAAAGAAAGTGACATTTTGTGCAAGCAAAGTCAACAATATTAGTTATTCCTGAATTAGCTTGTCTTAACTCTGGTGTTAATGCTTTACTTGGCCTTGTGCTCCCAAGTGCGTTGCATTTAGCACGTCAGTTCCTACAGCATGAAATATTTCACTGCATAGATCTCCCAGTGCTAACTAGAGCAACCTGAGGGCTGCAGCAATGTCTGCCAGTTGCCGTGGGCTCCTGCAGCCCTAAGAAACTGTCACAGTCCAAGAAAAATCAGTTTTCACACCATCCAGCCCTGGATTACAATCCTTGGGCTTGTGGCCTTGTGGTACCTGTGGGGTACCAACACACCAAGTGGGCTGATGCTTTCCAGAAGAAAAGCCCAGAGGAAGACACACATTGTCATCTCTAGGCACTGGCTTCAACACTGCCCACAGCAAATCAATATTTCACTTCAGAAGGTTTGTTTTCTTAAGACATAAATAGTCTGATGGGTTGGTTTTTTTTTCATCCATCAAGATCAATGTATCCTAGTCTAGAATGTGAATTTACAGAATGATTTTAAGAGGACTCTGTGTTCATACCATCTCCAACGCGCTACCTCAGGGAAAACTGGAAAAAAATTGGAAAGCTGTTTCTTCACATAGGTCTGATAGGCAGAGACAGGTTTCTTCCACCCTGTGAGTAACAGTCCTGCCAAGAGATATATGTGCACATGTAAAGAGTTCAGAGTCTGCACCAATAAAAAAGACAAACTCTCCAGTTTTCCCTGTGCCAGCTTTAAATAGCCCATGGAACGAGAAGTAGTAAAGTTGTCAATTTTTCCCTAAGTTTTCATTGCAGACGCACACAGGGGCATTTTAAGATGCTGCCCTGCTCACCAGCTCCTGGCATTGCTTTTTGCATACCAGCATGTTAAGCCAGGTCGGCAAATCCCCTCCACTGCTTACTCCTGAGCCAGGAACAGCAGGCAGTGAGAATTTTTCAAGTCTCCTGCAAAGACCGTGGGGAAATTGGGAAGTATAGGAAAGCCCTGTGATAAGGAGATTTTCGTATCTAGCTCTGCTGAGTGCTCTTGCAAGCACGATCTAAAGACATGCCAAGACAAGTGGAGCCTGGGCCAGAAACCATGGAGCTAGCAATTGCATTCCATGCTCCCTCTGCCCCCTGTTCAGGCAAACTTGCTACCAAATTCAACAACAAGATGAGCCTAGGATTCAAAGATAGGATTCAAAGATATCAACTTCCTTTGTAATTTTCAAGCCCACAAATTTGTTTATTTTTGCCTTATTTTAAGCATCACTTGATGCCAGGCTGCCATTTAAAGGCTATTTAAATTACTGTAGGCAAAGAAAATTTAAATTAGATTTTGTCCCATTTCAGATTCCTACCAATCAAGGATGGAGCAAAACTGAGATGGAAAATGAACGTCCCTTATTTCAGGAGACCTCATTGCAAGGGCCTGATCCAAAAGCCACTAGGGAGTTAATGGATTACATTCTTAACAAGTTTCAGATGATCAGTCATTCCCATCAGTCATTTGCAGAGATGGGAATAAACTTCAAAGGGTTTGATGTAGAACTGAGCTTCCTAGGCTTTCCATCTGAACATCCTGGGACTTATAGGTATGTTTCCAATCATCTGCAGATGCAGCCTGCAATGAAAGGAAACAGAAGCCTAAAGGTTCTGCATTTTGCAGACAGAGAGGTCAAAAAGAAGTGTTTTGTTTGCAGGAGATGGTCAGTTCCTTCTCCTACTGATTCTTATCAGACACTCACACAAGCCGGCAGTGAACCACACACGGGAGCCAAACTACTGGAAGTTAATGGCTCCTTCTCCAAAAACCGTATTGGCTTATAAAGATACACTGTGTTCTCATTCAGTGCTAATTTACTTTAACAATAACCTTATTGTGACTTGTATTCCCACTTCAAAGAGAGTTTTTATGTGGCAAATGGGAGGGGCATAAGTGGGAGTTTTCCTCTGGTGAATAAAACAAAGATACAGTAAGGTGAAGGAAAAAGCTCAGTAATTATCCTCCATAGGGTGTAAGGCTATATAATAGCAATGCCTCAAATTATTTGCAGACATGTCCACATTTGAGAGAAATAAAAGCTTCCAGAGGATAACACACCTGTGCCACGGGTAATTGCCTGCACTTGCAAACTAGAACTGCCCACCAGATGTTTATTCCACCACACAGACAGCAGGAGCAGTAGGAAAGACTTTGCCTTTTTGAGAAGTGGAAAATTATTAAGCCCACCATAAACTGGTACAAAGCAGCTTTGCCTGTACCTCTTCCTACAGCAGCTGCTGCAGCACAAGGAGCTGCTCATCCCTGGACAGGACAAGCCCAGATGTGAGCTAGCCCAGAGGCTGCCCTGAGGTGGGCAAAGCTCAGAGGGAACAAGAGAGGTACACACCTGAATCTGTGGGAAGGTGTCAACAGCCAGGGACAGGCAGGGAGAGCAGCCTTGAAGGGCACAGGGAAGAGGCAGGTGCAGGAGGGCTCCAGCATTCCTAGCATTCCCACAAGACTCCATCAGGCCCGTCATGGAGCCCTGGCAGCAAAGCTGATTGCTGAGGCATGACCAGCCCACCCCATCAGAACAGCTTGGATCCAGCAGCCTGAGCTTAAGGCAGATTGACACTTCAGCATTTTGGAGCCATTGCCCAGGGTTTTCCAGCATGGTTTACAACCCCACCCCAGCATGTCTGGCTGGGCTGGTCCTGACACAGCCATGAAAGACTGCAACACATTGAGGGATGGATTCCTGAAGGCACCTGGGGCTGTACTCCCATCGATTTAGCTCAAAAACCACAGTGTGAGTATCTGTGGGGAGCTGGCTCTAGCATCTCCCCTTTCTGTTGTTATTAGGTCCATAGCAGAAGCATTTTGCTTTCCTTTCTCCTCCTAAGCAGCCCCAGATTCCTGTCACAGCACCACTTGATTCAGCCCAAGCACCCCTGGAGCACAGTGTCTCCCCAGCATTATCAAAGACTCTACTCTGGAAGAGCAACCCAACAGAAGAGGTGTTAGCAGGATGTTGGAAGAGACAAGGTCAGCCTGACTTCTACCCTGTGTGCCACAGCTGCCTGGAAAAACGCTGACTAAAACAGTTTTTCTTGAAAAAGATCAATATCATTTTGTTCAAACCAAAATGTTTGGGGAAACATGTCAATTATGATAAAACTGTAATGGGGAAAAGAGTCCAAACATTCCACTGCAATCATATCATATAGTTAATGCTACAGTAAATATTTACATTGACCCTTTGTAGCCATGCATTCGATATTTAATATGACTATTACATGTAACATTAAAACTAATAGAACAATTTCTGGGGAAATAATCAACATTTCCCTGACTTTGCTTAACATAAGATGCTGAGATTTTAATTTTGCATTTCAATTACAAGTGAATTTTAATTTTTAAACACTTAAGACTTCCTGCCAGACAGGAACTTTGGCTCCTCACCACCAACAGTCCAAGGTCAGAGCAGTTCACTAGGATTGCTGGTACACCTCCAGCCTCTTGTTCCTGTGGCAGCCACTGGGAGGTGGTGCCCCGAACAGTTTGTCACAGAGCAGAGCTGACCCACTCAGCACAGCAATAGTGAAGAGGCAAAGACAGCACTACTGGCCAGAGCCTACTCCTAGAACACTCTCCCCAAGGCTCTGCTAAATGGCCTCTCATCATGTAGAGGCAATTGGAGACACGTGTTTGACCACCACAATTTTTTCATCTCTTGCCCCAGCCTGTCAGTCTGTCCCTGAAGATATTACTATTTCCTTCTGACTGCTGAACAGCCAGTGATCTCCATCCTGCAAGTGTCACACACATTGTTAAAAACAACCTCATTTCACCCAAGTGCACTGGGAGATCCGTCATTCCAAGCACCGTGTTCGCTCCTAGCCTCAGCAGCACAGGCCAGGAGTGTGGTGGCAGCCACCCCCTCTGAGTGTTCCACCCACCATGTATTGTGCCTCTTTCACCTGCTGCTCAGTTCTTGTGATTGCTGGACAGCTGAAGCTCTTACTTGCACACTGAGCTCTCCAGATAGGGAGCTGGCTGCTGTGCTCCACAGTTGTACCCATGTGTCCTTAGAGAAGTTTGCCTGAAGAAAAGGTTTCAAAATGTTTTGCAGAGTTGCCATCTACCTTTGTTAAGTACAACAGTCACTTCAGCTTATCTCTAGCTATATAAAGTGTATACAACTACATATATGTATATCTCCATTGTCATCACTTAGCCTAGCAAAATACAAAATCCCAAAAGTATGTTTCCTCCCTCAATGGTGGGCATGTAAAGGTGCTCAATCAGAGGCACTCAAAGCATGTTTAGAGCAAACACTTGAAGAGTGGTCATTGAAGCCAGCCACGTTTTCTTTTCTCAGAGCCCATCACCCTTTCTTTCTCTTCCTTGACGTCTGGCAATTTTCTGAAATGCCAAGTGCACTGCCTGATGTAAGCAGCCTCATTTTTCATCAGAAATGCTCTAACTGATCCTGCTTTCCACATGGAAGTTGTGCTAGATGGTCCCAAGAGGGCTTTTCCAGCCTCACCTACTTTCCTTCACAACAAAACCAAACCAGTGTGGGAGAAAAATCTAAACAATAAAACATTGTTACTTCCAAAGGAAAAAACTCTGTTCTTCCTGCTTCATTCCCAACCTGCTGCTGCAGCCTTTTGCAGAATACCTCCCAATACTTCATACAGTCAAAACCTGATGCATTATCAATCGGCTAGACGCAACTGGGAACCTTGCCAAAATACTTAACAGGAGTCTTGCAGTATTTGTCAAGCATCTTTACAGCATGAACTGTGATTCAGGTGAATCTGGGAGAATTTAACTTGCATTCATTTAAACCACACATTGGTAAGCTGTCCCACTTCCTGGAGTGGGTTGTATGTCCTTAAAACAGAAGCCCAGTGCACCTGAAAAAAAAAAAACCTAACCAGAAATTGGGAAGCATTTGAGGGTCTTTTACTCTAAACTTTCATAATTTTTACTATTCTATTTGGTGTGCCTGAGTTTACCAATAGCTGGGCTTGAGAATATTGGTATTATCAACTGAGAATGTTTTTGAACATTATAATGTAAAATAAGTAACTTTGCCTTATAACTGTCATTTTTGTGAATTGCATGCCATACACATTATAAAATCTTTCAACTGGATTAGGAAACCTAGGACTCAAAGTAGGCTGAAAAAGATGTAGATAATTTCCTGGTATTTGCAGGGTAATTTGGGCAGCTTCTTTTCTCTCGTCTCTTCCTTCACCAGAGGACTGTGACTATACTGAGATCCCACAAATCTAGTACCCTGGAGGGGATTCCTGACCAAACTGCATACGTATAATCCCAAACCTGCTTTGGCCATGGTGAAGGTTAACAACTTCCAGATTTTTCCAAATGCTACTTTGTTTGTGTCTACTGGTATTTTATTCAGGGGACGAATGAAAAGGACACATTTTAGTTTACCTGCTTTACTCTGCAAATACCTCCATGCCACCTTAGACACCTCTGAAAATGACAAATCACTTACAGGTAGTATAAATGCCCTCCTTGGCATCCCCGCTGCTTGTAGGTTCAGTCAGGTTGTCAGTTTTTAAAGAGAATTTGCCTGCAACACCCTACACTGACCAAGAAATCATCTTGCACATTATTTTCCTTTCCATCTGCACTTCTCACTAATCACAACAATCTACAAGGAAGCAGGGCTTAATACTTCCAATGGATCTTTGCCTGGCAGCTTTGCCACTTGAATGCAGTCTGTACTTCCCACCTGGTGCCATCCAGTCCACTCTCCCTGCTGGCACAGAGCTGCCCACTCTGCCCTGATCCCTGCCAGCATCCATGGGCAGGGAATTGAGGCTGTGAGTTGCCACAGGCAGCAGCAGGAGCACCTCAGACACTGACATGGCTTCACCCAGCACTCACTTCATGAACTGAGCTGCACCGTGCTTGGGCTTTTCCTGCCCCTGCTTACCCTGTAAAGCAATGCTGACATTTGGTTTTCCCCCAGGAAGATGCATGCCATCGTTTGTGTGGGATGGAGCAAAGGCTTTTGTATCCCTCTTCAGGCAGCTCACCCTGGCCTGACACAGTTATGAACTCCACACTTCTGTTGTTGCTGGTCCTCTATGACCTTGATCTTACAGTTATTCCCGTGCCATTGGGGTGTCTCGGCCTGAGCAGAGGAGCAGAAATAATTCCTCAATCTGGCAAATGAAAAAGGGAAGGCTTAAATGAGGTGCTACAGGTTCTTCTGCCAGCTCTCTGGACTGAATACAGCAGAGCATGCAATCAAGGGGCTTTGCCTGGACTTCCTGCTGAGGGCTCCAGTCCAGGGAGCACAACTTTCCCCAAGAGAGAACAGGCAGTTGCTGTATTCAGGTTAACCTGCAGTCTCTGCTCCCATGCACCACCACTGTGTTAAGGGTCCTGAGAGGCTGCTGATAGTGAGGGTATGTACACTCACGCTCTTCCTTCAGCTGCAGCACAGAAATAAACTGGGGCACAGGCCATCTCAGGGTATCTGTAAATACAGCCTATCTAGCATTTCCCTATACCTTATTTACAGCTGCTGAGATAGCAGAACACGGGGGGTGTAGGAGTATAGCAGTGACGTGTTCTCCAGCTGACTCGGGAATTCCAGGTAAAGGGATGAACCACCATTGATTGACAGAAGTACCTTATGTATTCAGACATATTGCTTAAGCCCCCCAGCAAAAAAAAAAAAAAAAAAAGGAAGAAAACTGAAAGAAAAAAGAGAAAGGTGTTAATGGTAATAGAACAATACCATCTTCTAACACATTTTCCACTTCCACAGAAAGCTTTATATAGTATTAATGTCAGTGATATCAAAAACAGGTGTTCTTTCTAGGAAAGGTCCAGCAGCAAAGGCAGTTTGTGTCTGCCATTTAAAATGGCATGCTGTCTGCAAGAGAAGAGATGAGAGGTATTAGATGAACATTTATTTGCTGCATTTTTAAACTCTGGCACACTGTATCAGAAGACACCTTAGCCTACCTGGGATTCTGGTGTCAAGTACGCAGCCTCCCAGTTAATGAGTTACTTAATAGCTCATAAAGTATCCCTTAGACTCCCCTCAAACTATAACCATTCCCATGCAGCAAACCAAGCATTGATCACACACTTACAAGCATTTTCCACATCAAACGTCAGAAAGCAGAAGAAAGATAGTGCTAAGATCCATTAAATTCTTGATATTTTTTGTAGAGGGGTGGGAAGACTGGCATCCTGTCCTCACGCTGGGGGACAGAGCCTTCCAGGCTGCCATTTCATTTGGTCACTAAAACGTGGAGAGACAACTATACTGTGTAATCATCCTGTAACACTTCAGCCCAAGCTTTATACCAGGATTCTACACTGAGCTAAATCAAGACACAGTTTCTCTTTTCCTGGACGATAGGCACAGCCCTTGGTGGCTCACACAGACTGCAGCAGGAGGAAAACATGGCAGAAGCTAAGCTTGGTTTCCTCTGGATCAAAGGGCACTATCCATTGGCACAATAACCCCAGCTAAAGTGTCTGGATGGACTTTGAAATATGGCAGAAAACGTGAAAGTTTGCAAATTAACTTTTATGTTCCACCCCATTCGGCCGGTGTGAAGTGCATTAAATGCTAGCATGGAGTGTGTCAGAGAAGGTACTGGATGGAGAACATTTAATTTGAACAGCTGTACTTGCAGGGTCACTGGCAGTAGCAGTGGTTATCTAAGTGACTGACAAACCAAGCCTCCAGCTCAAAGGTTGCTCTTTCATTTGTGTTTGTGCTTACGTCCTACTACTAACATGTGTTTCTTTCCCCATACACAAATCCTCAGTAAGAAACCTATTTAAACTAGAGTATCTGATCAATAGTATAGTGCAGTCATAAACTGTGAAAAAAAAAAAAAGAGAATTTGAAACTATCTAGCATGTACACAGAGAGCTATCATTCTGTCCTAAAGGGTTTTATTCCAGGAGAGGTCTGGTCTAAATGACTATTCCACATGTAGAGGCTTATGGATATGCAATGTATGCCTAAGCTAGTATAGCAAATAATGAATGAAATCTTAGCAGGAAACATAGGGCACTTACTGGAAGAAGGTTTTTCTAGACAACTGAGATTTCAACATTAGAATTATAAAATACTTCAAGAGTCAACATTTCTTCATAGAGCATCCTGGCTACACTTCACAGACTCAGTACTGCGTGCAAAGCATACATCACAAAGGATGTATGCTCACGAGCAAGTAGCTTATCTGTAAGCACACATTCTCTGAACACATGCACTGTACCTGTGCTTGCAGGCACAGTTTGCAGCATTCAATGTTCCTTAACTTCCTGAGAATCTGTGGGCTGTTTTAACAAGAGAATTAAATACCCTTTTCAGTAGTAATCTCTCCTTCTCCACAGCCTTCTGGAGAGTTTTGTTGCTGTTTTTTGATTATTTTTGCTGCCAAATGCACACAATTAGAGCTGTATAAGGTAGCTTCTTCCTTTGCTTCCACAAGAACAAGCTTCATTGACCCAAGAACCTCCAAGGCAGCATCACTTCACTCATGTTAGTATGCATGGCTGTGCTGCTGGAGCTGCAGAGAAGGCCTCCAGGGCTTGGCATTTCAGCACGATGCCAGCAATGGCATTCACCTCATGAACCCTTGGAAGAACCTCCTAAGTTCGGGTTGGGCCGAGCAGATCCGGACAGGTGCTGGTGCGTGGTCCGGCAGAGCTTTCCAGAGCAAGGCAGAATATTGGGCACAGCGTGGCCCTGGAGCCTCAGTGCACCCACTTGGGGAAGCTCATTCCTCTGCCACAGCTCCCAGGAGCCACTTCTTGCTGCTTCTGCCTTCTGCACAGCAAAGGGGGTAACTGGGCTGGAGGAGGCCTGCAGAGCCTCACTGTGCAGGGGGACATTTGCCAAGGAAAGAAGCAGGTTGACTTTAAAAGCATCACAATGCATTTAACCAAGCTGAGAGAACAGGAAGAAAGAACAAAAAAAAAAACAACAAAAAAAAACCAAACGCAAGGCAAACTGCATTTGATCTGGAAATTATTAATATTTGAGACAATAAAGGCAGACCCCCTGAATACTGTTTGCATAGAATCCCTCCTCAGAGCCAAACCACACTTTAAAGGACTTCATCTCGAAAGAGCTCTGCCGAATTGAAACACAACTACTACCATGACTAGAGGGTTTTGGTGCCAAAAGATGTCAGACTGAACACGAAACAGAATTTTCATTCTTTTGTGTCCTCCATAAATATTAACAACTTGACACCCCATAATGAAAGCAAAATGCACTTAAGCACGGGCAGAAAAACCAAACTAGCCAACCATTCTTCTTTTAGGATTACAATTGGAATTTAATTGTAGAGGTCAGAGTTTTCCAGCATCACTGTAGGTTGGGATGAACTCCATGGACATTGAGCACACAAGAAGGAGAATTTGGCCTTGCATGGTGCAAGAGGATTGCAATTCCATGGAATAGCCACCTCATCCTTTCATCCCTTAGCTGGATGGAAGCAGCTGCTGAATCCTTGTCCACCAGCTGGCCTCAGCCCACTCTCGTGGCCAGCAAGCAGAGGAGGGAGGTGCAGCACAGGGGGGCCACAGCAGCTCCCTGGCCTGCTCAGGACCCCTCCTGAAGAGCCCTCACACCCACTGTGGCCAGGAGGCAAGAAGTGACAGGGAAAGCACACTAAGCCAGGATTTGCTGCAATCCATTGCTTTGATTCACTTTTCTCATGTATCTGATAAAAGTAACTGAGTGTCTTGGGGTGGGGGGAGGAGGGGGAAGTATCTCAATTTAAATCAGAAAATAATATTTTTGTATTGGTCCCCATGCCCACCAAAAAAGGTAGCACACTTCCTCTAGGCAAGAACTTCCACCCCCCAAGCCATGGAACAAAATACTAACTGCAGTGGGAAAAATAAACATACAATTCCCTCCCCCCACCCCGAAAAAAAAAAAGGCAAGAAGGCAAACTCGAATCAGCCTGGAATATCCACAAAGCACAGGATGTTCTGAATTCTGTGTTTCTCTTCAAGCATCTCTCAATAAAATTTTTCTAGATAGCCCTTGGAGAGAACTGAAGAGGGCAGGAAATTTCCTCTGTGTGGGAAAAGTATCGGGGAATAAAAATAGGGAAATATTTGTTTCAATGATTCCCCCTGCACAGGCTGAAAAAGGCTTTTGCACATACTATAAGGGAAGAAACATTTAAAATACTTATGTTCTTGACCAGAGCAGCACAATTCACTAAATATATCTCTGTAGTACCTTGATGCTACTCTTAGAATTAATTTTAAAAGCGGAACACTGCTACCACCATATTTATTGGTACCTTCAGATATTTTCTTCTACCAGTTTTCAAGCCAACTTCAGAAAACAAAACAAGAATTAAAGGGGCAGTGGTGCATCAGGCAATAGGAGTACTCCCCAACCAATCACAAATATTTGAACTCTTTTACTCTTCAGGCTTTGCAAGTGCCCAGAGAGCCTTTGGAATGCCTGCCCTGCTTACCACAGTGCTTCACTGGCTGTGTCTGAGGCAGGAGCAAATTCCCCTCACTGGAGGCTCTGGACACCAGGACAAAGAACAGCTTTGCTCAAGGAGAGCTCCTTCTCAGTAGTGACGGTATGCATGATTTCTGAAATCTTCTGAAATTTCTGAACATCAATTTCTGAATTTCTGAACCTCAAACTACATGCTAGAAAGAAACACAGAAGGCAAAGAATCCTGTTGTTTCTAGCATGAAATGAGGTCTGGTTAAAGTCTAGGGAACCCAGTTAACAGCTCTGTGGAGAGGTATTTCTGCAGCGAGTCCCTAAAATCATCTGGGATATCTGTTACTGGCATTGTCCCGGCTCCTTCTTTAGCACAGTCTTGGAAACACTGACCTCAGCCATCAAACACCTTCTGTAGAAATCTCAGATCCTCCTGAAGGGAACCCAGCCCTGCCTGGGAAGCCGTATTGTCTCCTACTGAAATAAATTGCATTTTCCTGCTCCAGTAAATACAAACTGTGGGTGTACCTCCCTCAACGAAGGGTTAGAGCTCTGCAATGTTCCTAATCTCTAAATTGTTTAGGTAATTTCATTTGACTCTGCTGATAGATCAGGAATGTATTTTGCAGAATCATTTACTGATTGCCCATTTCATTCCTTTTGAAGTGTTTCGAGAAAGGCAGGGAAAGGACAGGGACATTTTCGATATTGTCTTTCCTCCACTTGCACCATTAAGGTATCTGTTCTTAGGTGTTCAAATATCCTCTCCAAGTGAAAGAGGGCAATATTCACTCTCTCTCTGCCTCTTGCTGCCCACCACTGCCTTTACTGCTCCCTGGCTGCTTTAGGGGGACGTGCAGGAGCAGCTGCTGTAGGAGTGCACAGGGGAGAGATGACCTTTGGCAGAGGTAATTCACACCAGTGCTTCTAGAAGGGGCCACAAGCCACCTCCTGCACCATCACCCTTTCAAAACTCCTGCCACAAAAGTGCTCTGAGTTTCCCCAGCTGCCTGTACAACATGCCTCCAGTGTTTGACCAGTTCCAGAAAGGGTTTCACCAGGTCAACCTGCATTTATTTCAGAGCATTTTGACGAGGTTGTGCAGGTACTTTACTGTCCAGTCAGCAACTGTTCAGGTGAGAAGCTCCTACTCTTAACCCCAGCCACTGGATCCCAGCAGCCTGCCCTATCCAGCAGATGCTACTACCCTTCCCAGGGCTCAGGTTTATTTGATCCAGCTTTTATGCAAAACCACATAAAAACAATATAAACAGATTTATATAAGAGACAAACGTGTGTGTTTAAATTAGCTCATTCCACAAACACAGGCTATTGAACAGCCCCATCTGCACATGGGGAAGGCAGCAATGGCCAGGTGCATGCGTAGGAGAAAGGAAGGATGAAGCAAGGAGGAAAAAAACAGGAACAAGAGCTGAGTGCAACATGAGGATGTACAGAGAAGGAAAGAAGACAGCCTCTTGTGTCTCAGCCACAAACAGGGCTGACCTGTGTCACCATGGCTAAAGCTGGTGTGAAGGGGAAAGGCAATTCCAGGGCTGTGGGTGGGGATCCTGCAATCCCAGCACCATCAGGCTTCACCCCTCAAGGGCTTTCTGCAACAGGCTGGGCCTTGGCAAGCCTGGCATTCACCTGGGTGTGTCTGGCAGCCCTGTGACAGCCATAGCATTTCACTGGGAATGAACAGGGGCCTGAAAGAGTGGAAAAAGATCAAAAAAACCCAATCCAAACATCCTGGTCCACTTCCCTCCCATCTGCTGACCTGCAAGTGGCCAGTCCAGAGAAAGATTTACAGTGGCCCTGAGAGTGGCCAGACTCCAGACTTCTCTGGGAACACCAGCTGGGACAGAGTCCCCAGCATTACTTCATGAGTTTGACTTCGATGTGTCATTTCATTAGATGTGTCATTTGAAAGAGGTTTTTTGAAACATGCTAAAGCTGAAGTAGAAAGTCAGAACTACCAAGGTGACATCCTCAGCTCTGACCAGGAAGCCAAGACAACAAGTGCTCAAGGGCAGCAGGGCTACACCAGAGCAGAAGACCCCTCCTCTTGAAAAGGAAAGCTGCACTGAGACAGAATCCATAAATACTCAATGCCTGGAGTCTGGCCTGGATAAAAACCACAGGGAATGTCCTCAGGACTGAGTGTAATGCTCTATAGTTTAATAATACATATCCCTGCATTGTTAAATCTGCTCTTTGCTTAGGTACAGACACTAAGGTGCGGACTAGCTGAGCACTCCGTTGGAAAACCTGTGGCATTACATACCCAAATATTTGAAATTTAATGGACATTGGTCACTTAAGTCCCACAGGACTCATCTCAAGAGAGCTCATTCTCAATTCCTATGCATCTCCACCTTTATGTGTGTACTTAAAATGACTGACTACCACTGGATTGTATTACTGGTATCACTGAAATTGACACGTTAAACATGCTTCTCCTGAGCTGGCCTTAGACAATTCTAGCTTTTTACTGAAGAAAATTTTAGTACATAATTTTTTTTTAAAAACTACAAAACCTTTAAAACATACATAGTTAAATTATTCTGTTAAACCTTTTGATATGTATTAAAGCCTCCATATTTTAAAAAAAATCACAATGCTGCTAATTTAATTTAAACCAGCCGTGAAAACAAAGGATTTAACTACAGTGCAGTTAATGATTCCAATAAAAAAAACCCTAGCTGTTTACATGTTTTACACAAAGACTTTTCTTGGCCCCTTTTAGCTGTCCATACGATACATTGTTAAGTTAACACTTAATAACACCAGTTTAATATATAACAGAGGGAAAGTGCACTGCAGCCTCATTTGCTCTATTTAGCAAGTCCTATTAAATTCTGGTTTTCTCCCTCAGAAGATCGTAAATATACCAATGTTCACCTTTGAGAATGAAAGTCTAAAGTGCAACATAATACGGGCAAATTGTTTGACAAGTAATTTGTGACCCTCAATTTGAAACCACATTAAAAGTACCTATTCTGCTAAATGGGAGATCCAAGGCCAACTGGAGCATGAAGCAGAAGAGGGCACAGGTCGTTGTTTCCTCTCTCTCTCAAAGCCTGAGAGCCCAACTGAGAGCCAGGCTGACTGTGACACTATCCTCAAGCCTTGGCTTCCAGAGGAATATCCCTGTGCTGGCTGGGACTTTGGAGGACTTGTCACTGACCAGTTAGGGGTGATGCCTGGTGGATGTTACAAAATTCCTGCACCAAGAAGCACTCTGACATACTGGAACTGCTGTGAGTTGCTACGGGCTACAGCTCACACATGGCAGACAATGGGCAACTCTAACACGGACAAACAGAGTAAAAACCTCCCCTTTTGGCATGGGAAGTGGGCAACAGAAAACTCCAAAACAGAGTTTGAAGCGTGAATTTTGGAGTTGATCACTGAAGGAGTCTGCAGCTCAGGCTTCTGGGGATAACAGGGACTCTCAACACAGAAGAGAGGGACTTGCCTTTGGAACAGAACAATCTCAGTTCAACAACAGCCCAAAGGTCTACGCAGGGAGCCAGGCACCCAGTGGGAGGACTTCCAGAGTGACCTAGGAGAGCGTGTGCCTAGGAGAGTGTGTGTGCTGGAGACACTGCAGGGGCACGTCCATCACCTGCAAACGCCCCAGCCCATTGCAGCCAGTCAGATACAGGGCTGTAGGTGGGACCTCACTGAACGCTCTTGTTTGTTACTACCCTTTCAGCTGAGTCCTCAGGCTGCGTTGACTTCCCACAGCCCAAGCCAGGAAGGCTGCAGGAGCTGAACACTGCCACAGCTGCACTGAGGGCTGCTGCAGATGTGTCCCCAGCCAGCGCTGGCCCCCAAGTCACACTGCAGTCAGTAGGACTCCCTGCACGTGGAGCTGGCTGTCTCCCTGGCACAGAGCAAGGCGTTGGTAGAATAACTTAGGAGCAGCTATGAATTCATGTTCCCAGCTCTACGAGGGTCTGCAGGTGGAAAAGTAGTTTATCCTTTAGTACAGCCTAAACATTGGTTCTCCCAGTGATCTGTTATGTACTCGGTCGTTAGGATTTAAAGCCTGTGTTAAAGGAAAGCCAAATCCCCAAAGAAACAAGTGTAGGAGGAAAAAATACATTCTGGCTAGGACTTCAGCAGAGATACGGTTCTCTTGTCAATAGTTGGTGAAACACCTTCAAATACATTAAAGAAGTATAAACAAAGCTACAAATATGTCTGGGTTTGGTAGCAACAAAAAAACACAGCTCCTGCTAGTGCATGCCTGACAGCATGACTGACACTCAGTGTGGGTTTTGGGTGTTTCTGAGGGTGATGGTAGTGTGTATTAGCTCCTTTGCTGGTGTCCAAATTTTTTCAAAGGATATTTTACTACAAAGCACTTTAGTGCCTCAAAGCCTTGCCTGAATTCCCAGACAACACAAGCACCCTCAGACGTGAAGTTCCAGGTCCAGCTCTAACATGTATACATTTTTACCAGTTGTTCAAGGTATAATGTAATTAATTATAACAATTCAGCAGCAATTGAGCATGCAATTTTACACAATATTATAATAAACACAAATGAAGAGATAATTTCTAGACATTTCTTTTCTTTCTAAACACCAAACTTTTTTGTGATATGTTCTAAATGAGGCAAATTGATACAGCTGCAACATTACCAGGGCTCTCCTGCCTCATACTGAGGTTTGGCTGGGAGAACCTGAAACTTCCCTTTGTTGGGAAGAGCAGAGAAAGCCTCTATGCCCTTTACTTCCAGGTGCCTATACTGCAAATGCAAAGCAGAATCTACAGCTACCCCAAAGAGAGAAATACAGAACATTTCTAGCTTTGATTCTCCATCACCAAGCTGCACCTGGCAAAGGTGGCGAATGTTTGATTTGTGCAATTCAGTTTAGGGCAGACACCCAAGACCACTGGGGACCTGAAACCCAGCAGGGTGCTCTGGCTAGGCCAATTATTTGGTCTGCAAAAAGCTAAGGCAGCTCAGCTGCTGCCCCACTCCCAGCTTGCTCCATGCTCTGTGCATCTGTTCCAACCCCAGCCATCCCCCAGCCTGCCTGCAGGTCAGCTGGGCTGTAACTGTAGCACGCATGGAGCAAAACCACAGAGGCAACAACTGCAAGTTCTCCCTTCAGAAGGTGATACTGGGTTCCGGCTGGGATAGGGTTAACTTTCTCCACCATAGCTTTATCATGATGTGTTTTGGATTTGTGCTGAAAACCGTTTCACCCCGACATCCTTGGTTACTCACTCCTACTACAGACAGGCCTGCTGCAGAAGAGCTGCTCCAGCTAGAGCATCTCAAAGGAAAAATCTCAAAGGATTTTTGAGAGATTCCCTGGTATCCCTTTGTGAGGCTTAATCCCCTCTGTAGGTGCTACCAGTAAGTCACCTCCACTCCCCCATGCATGCAGCACTTACACTGTGATCCAGCTCTCTAGAAACTATTGCACACAGCACACAGGGATGCTGTGGATTTAATAAGATGCTGATTGGACACAACTGCAGAAGACATCCAACTATAATATTGATACAGGGTGGATCACGGTGCTGTAAATTTGCAGAGACATTCCATAATCAATTGGCATCCAACGTTACAACTTGCTGGCCTTCAGAATCTTTGTCAAATGCGTAACTGGGAGCTTTAATTAAAAGACTACCCACAGCTTTGTAAATAGCTAAAGATCAAGAGCCTGCAACAACTGAAGAGAGATGAGATTTGTTGTGTTCTTTTTACCCTCAGATAGGCTACGAGTGGTGGTCACATGCTGCTTACAGGTCTCTTGAAACAGCACACTGGGCAGTTTTCCAGACTGGTATCTCCACTGGAAACAGAGCCAAATGGCAGCTTATCAGACTCTGTTAACTTTGTCCCAGCTGGAGATGCTTCGACACCTCAGCTTTGGTCCTTGGGAATTACATTATTCTATACTTCGAGCATTTAAGTTCTATAATAGATAAACTAATGAAGTTATTGCTCCTTTTGGATGCTCATGTTGAGACACCACGCCCAGAGCAAAACTTACCTTGTAGAGGCCAAATGAGCAACCACATCAGTAGTGCCAATACACGACAAGTGACCAGGCTATTCAGAGTGCCTGCATTTGGGGCAAGGGGGCTGAAACCCAGGTAGGCCATCTCCCAGCTGCAGGGGCATTCAGACAATTTGCAGCTGCAAACTTTTGGCATGGAAAAGATTTATGGCATCAGAAGCTGGAACAGCTGCAGAGACTGGTGACTGGATCCTTCCCTGATGTAGGTGGAAAACACAGGAGTTGCTTCTTTAGGCCTGAGCTCTGTCCCCTTCCTGCTCGGCAGCCCTGTGAAAGAGTTCACTGCCAACTGCAGCATCAGCTGCTTGAAACACACACCTTCATGCATTTTATTTCTCCCAACTAATTTGTTCTTCGGCAACTATTTCCAGTTCCATTGCCTAGGCACCGAGTAGAAAAGGAAGGTAGAGATTTACCCTGTAAGACTTCAGTGGATTTTTCCCTTTCTCTCTCCTGATTCTTCTCCCCACATTCTCCCAAGGCTGGAAATGCAGTGTTATGCCTAGGCTCTGTCCTGAGCTGTTCACTCAGCTTTCCTGTACAGCCCCTGCCAATTAATTACCAGTCAGTGACATTACAGGATGGATGACAAGGAAGGATTTCTCATGGCTGGGCTGCAGTACAGCCCTCACTGGTAAGCAGCACACGAAATACCTGAGAGCAGCACAAGGACATTGGACAAGGCACACTATCTGAGCTGAGCTGGGTTTGGTGAAAACCAAAACATCTTTCATGCCATGGCATCTTCAGGTTGGTGGACAGCTGCAACAGCCCTGGATTGTGTTTCCCTTTCCTTAATTCTATGGTGGCAGCACCAGAGAAAAGGTCTTTCTGTGAGAGCAGAAATCTTGCTGCATTTTGTAACTTAGTGTGATGTCACACAAGGGAATACACAGGAGTCTCTTCTAATGGCTGTTGAGCCTCCAGAACTTACACAAAATATGGTTTTCTCTCTACAACCTAAAGCATGTCTGCCTTTTTCTAACAGTGATGTTTAGAGAGTTGTTGGCAGCTTATTGTATCATTTTATATAAGCTTCAGGTGGTATATGTGATGGACTCCAAAGGTGCCTCTGAAAACATTTTTGTTCAGTTGCCTTTCCAGATAGCAGAAATCCTAAAGTCACTGCATAATGTGTGAAAGAGACTGAATCCTAATGCACAAAACAGTGACTGTACATTCCTTTACCAGTGCAAATTACATATTAACAGCTGTTAATACACAAATATAGCTAAATTGCTAATTCTTAAGCTTATCTCTGTTCTCTTGGTTCACTTTGGTCCACTAAACCTTATGCATTTGTCAGCTGCTCAGTAAGGATCCAGAAAAGGTTCTCTCAGAAAAGCAAAGTGTCAAATTTCACTCAGGATCCACAGCTCTCCAGAAAAAGGATAAAAGCCACTGCTCTACATTAATAAAGAGGAGAGTTGAGTCTGTGTAATCAGGGCTCATATCACATATTACTGTGTATGCTAAACTTACTGTCTATAATATAGATGTATCAAGAGCCTGAAGTTCTGGCCACTGCATGTTTGGAGATATATGGGTTTAGATTTTAAGCATTTATAGAACTAAACTGATCCCACTTTGGAGCTCAAAAATTATTATAAGCAAGAGTCTTTCATATCAGAAATCCTACACGTGTTTGTTATCACATGAATCCTCCAGAATATATTCTAGCAGAAATACCTGGCACTGTTAGAAAGCTCCAATGTACTTGTTCAGTTTAAAAAAAAACAGTTAAGATTGCAAGGCTAGAGGTGCAGTCATATCCCTGAATATAACCTGAGATGCAGGCAAACCAGCAGTGGGAGGACCATTTATACTTAGTGACTAGGTTGTCAGCCTGGAAACCACAAGTGGGTTGTAAGTGTAGGGTTGGCTGTATTTAGCTTTTTTATATTTGCTGATTCAGCTCTGACAATCAAGGGATGTTGTTGCTCAATTTGACTAAGCAGACAGTTTTGTTTGCCTTATCTCAATCCATTGGCTGATAACTAGGCCTGACAAGAAGCACCAGCATTTTCTTTAAAGATAATCTTCTCCAAATACAATCTTGCTTGTCTTCACCACCCTTGAAACCAGACACATGCAAGACAGTCTCCAACTATGTCCTCTTTATGCCACACAAAGCCAGAAATAAAGACACTTGGTCCACAGGAAGGACTTGTACACTAGTGTCAATTGCAAAATGCACTGCCAAACAGATCGATAATTTGGGGGGCTTTTTTGTTTCAAAAGTATTTTTTAAAGTGTTTATTAAATGCAAAAACACTTCACACCATGTTTTTCTTCAAGCCTGGCTGTATGACACATTGACCTTGCCCACAGTTATTGGTCACTATTAATCAGAAACAGCTCCTCTTCCTTTTCCCCTTCCTTCAGGAAACCTTGCTCTTAAGCAGTTTGCAGTTTTGGTGCCATTTTCAAGAGATAGTTCAAAAAGCTAACGACTAGAATTTTTTTAATTTAGAAGGTCAAATGGTATTTTGAAAGTTTATAAGCAGTCAGAAGTGACATCACTTTTCTAACATATGTTCTTAAGCATAAGTGGTGGGAATTTCAAAGCACATTCAGCATTGGTCTTTTTTATTTTCCAACTGAATCAATAGTCAAACTTCTGTTGACCCTAACGGCAACTAAATTTAACAAATACTGTAAAAGCCCCACTCAAAGTAAAGCAATTAAGGAGTTTATCAAACCTGCAGTCCTGGGTTTCAGGATTAAAAGCAGCACAGGACTCTTCACGTTGTTCCTCTTTCCCCATCTGGGCTCCTCAGCCAGCGTGTGCCTCTGTGCAGCAAACAGACGTGGTCAGGGGCTACAGAAGTTGAATTGCCTGCCTGAGCCCTCCTGCCTTCACAAGGCTCTCTCACCTTCCTACACAGTATGAAAAAATAATAAGGCACTGTTTTGATAGAGACAAAATGGTTGTTCAAATACTTCTGCTAATTTCACAAAGATGCACGATAATGTTTCACATATGGCTCTGTGCCTTTTAATAACAGAAATTGAACACACATTTCAAGACACAAGTTTTGTTGATAGGCTGCTGATAGTCCAGAGTAACTGTTTGCCTTGTGGTTTTAATTATTCTAAAGACAGCCCAGGGATCATTTACCCAGAGCTAATGGGTTTACGGGCTCTTTAAGAAGCATGATAAGCCCACAGATGTGGCAGGGAATGGTGCGGGGGTCAGAGCTACCACGGGGGCCTACACTCTGGAGGATGAGGAGGTCATAGGGAAGGGTTTATCCGGCAGCCTCCAGCCTCTTAATTATCGCATGGCCGTTAGGATAGCTGTGTTCTGTGTAAACATACCTGTTTTCTCTGCAGGGGACTCTGATCGGGAGAGCACAGTCCACAGCCTCGGGAGCCGCTTCCTGGCTTTGCCGCGGCACACCCGGGGTAGGCCCGGAGCGCTGCTGAGGGGCGCGGGCCCTGAGGGTCCATCTCCCCGTTCCCGCCCAAAATCCCGGCATTGGCTCCGGCAGCCAGGCCCCAGCCGGCCAGTCCCCCACAGCCCCGGAGTGCCTCAGGAGGCCAGAGCTGTTCTGCTCCCCTCAGGCAAGTGCCTGCCGTGCCAGTACCTCATGCCAGGCCGGGCCCGCCTGAGGCGGGGTGGAAGCTGGGCGGCTGGAACAGCACCGGCTGCAGCTACTTATATAAGCTAAAATGACACCACTTTGGCTACATAAAGAGCTTTCTGTTGCCATCAAGTCCTGCTGCACCAGGAACTAGGCACAGTGTTGTCACTATCTCGGTCGTCAGCTGCACAGCTCACAGGGAACATTCCTGGGCCCCTCCAGAGCCAGGAAGACGACCTCTCCCATGGCTGCCACCTCCCAGCTGCAGCATTTTTACCCGGATAGCAGCTTTGGAGGGTTTGAAACCACAGCAGGATGTTTTATGCCCAACTCTCACCACTGATCTAGCACAAAGTCACAGCTGCTCTTCCTGGATCACACTGGAAAAAGGTGGGTAGGAATCTGGTCTCTTCTATAAAGACTGTGTTACACAATGTTAAGCATAATTTCTTTTAGAACACTACTTGTTAATCATTCTAGATAATGAGTTGTATTTTATGAATTAAATATAATGAACTTATTGTATAAACCCTGGAAACATTTTGCAGGCAGAAGATGATTTTATCTAGAATATGAAAAGTACAGGTACAGAATGGATGAGGCCCTAGCAGGTAGACACCAACAGTATTTTAGGATTCAAAGTTAAAAACGGATTTAAAGTACCAGAAAATGCAACAGGTCAATTCCCCCTGCACTGGAAGAAAGCAGGAGGTCAGCAGGTTCACAGGCACCAACACAGTCACCCTCTGTCAGGAGCAGAAGAGCAGTCAGACTTGCCAGCTGGAAAGAAATCTTTGCAGTTCGTGTGAACCTTAAGAAAGGGATCAGGCCTGCCACATTATAAATTTCTCCTTCTTTGCGAGAGACCCTATCAATTTTGCAGAGGTTTTCAGCCCATTATCACATTACAGGTAGACAGTTGTCATAAAGCATTAGATCTAAGCAAGGCTGACAGCATAACTGCAGGCTAGCTCCAGGCTTGGCAGTCTGTGCAGCACCTGCAGGCGCAGGACCAGAGTGTGCTCCATCAAGAGAGAGGCTGGTGTAATCTGCTGTGAATCACTTTGAATTGCTGCCCTTAATTGACAGAGCGCTCAAGACCTGGCCCACTATGTAGACAAAACTCTAAGTACTAGTACACACACAGCCTTGCCAGAAAGCTGCTTGCCCTCAGATGAGCAATGGCTACACACCCACCTTTTTCACTAGAGCAAGAGCTCGGTATTTTGCTCTGCTTCTTCATTATTGCAGGCTCATGATCACTACAAAAATAAGCAAGAACAACGTTTCTCCTAAAAATTGTTAGGGGGTTTATGGAGGAAGAGGGAGGTAGGATTGAGCAGTCAGTGTGCTGCTATCCTGGGGAAAAGGAGGTGACACACACACTTCAGACAGGATCAGAAAGCCCAGACCCTGGAGAAGTGCACAACCAGTATCAAAGTGCTATGGGACAAGACCATTGGGGTGAGATGGCAACCCCAGTATCCTCTCTCTGGGGATACCAACCACACCAACTGGGATACCATCCCAATTCAGGTTTCTCAGCAGCTTTTCTTATCGAGTACACAGGCAAAAACACATCCAGACACCAGAGGACAGAAGTCATAATTGTAATTCTTGCACTCCACCATGAGCCTAATCCTGCTGTCTCCAAGTCAGCAAGCATTTGCTAGAGATTTAAATTGTCAGGTGCTGAAACTTCCTTGGCCAGGTGAGGAGGATTCCTCTTGTATTACTGCTCTCTCAAGTCCACCTCCTGAACAAACTCTCACCTCCTTATGTCCCAACCTAGGTTTTAAGCTGGACACTTACTTTGGCTTCAATGTTTGTCATCATCATTATCAGAATTCTAATGGGCTTTTAGACCCAAATTCTTACTTCTGCTCTCCTGGAAGCATCAAAAAATTGAAACTGAGAGTGCTTAAATGCCAGTCTCCCTGCTGCCAATAGAGGATGTAGAAAGGCCTGAAAACAAAGGGGATTCAGGCCTTAGAGGCCCCTTAAGAGTCTCAGTTTTTTAATTAAAGTTCCAAAAACATTTGCTGAAAAGATTAGGGGGAAACACAGAGAGCATGCTGGGTGGGGCATTCTGGTTGTTGAGCCAAGTCCCTTCTCTGCCACAGATGCAGTTTCTGGCGTCCTGGGGAGAAGCCAGCTGAAAGAAAAGCCATAAAGAGATTGCATGGCTGAAGGAGCAGTTTCCATGACCAGACAAACCCTTCTCCTTACTCTTTCAAAGTCTGCAGGGCCCAGACTACAGCAACTGACCAGACTGGCAGCAGCTTTCTCAGAGCCACATGATCGACCCAGGGCTGCCTGCTGCATTTTGCACAGGCTCTGCCTCCCTCAGCACCCACAGGGATCCCTCAGCATCCAGTCCCATCTCCTTGGCATTTGTTTAACCCCACATGTGCATTTCAAGGGCCAATTTGTACGAGGGACCACCAGCAACAAATGTCAGATCTGGCTTAAGACTTGGTTTGAAGGCATTTAGATAGAAGAATAATCGCACAGGGATGTGGTTTACTCTGGAGAAATAAAGGCTATGTTTAAATGTCTGAAATTCCTGGTGACTCTAATAATTGTAACCTCCGCCTCAATAAAATGCACAAATAATGTTATTGAAACATTTCCAATCCAAAGGTATTATTTTTGGTTTAAAACATATGCAGGAGTCAGTATTCAAAAGCAAGATGTCTGGGCAGGCTTACCATTTTCAGGGGAAGAGAAAACTACTGGAACACTGGTTTAGTCTCTCTTTCTCTGTTTTTACAGCCTTCTTATTACAACATTATAACCCTCATACAGCTCCTCTGTTGCTTTTTCTTACCAACCAGAAAGTAGCTCTACAGTCATTGACCGGAGAGGTTTTTTTCCATTAAGGTGTGTTTTGGAGCTTGACCTGGCAAGACATCACATCCCTGGAGAAGCAGTGTCCCTGCAGTAGCTGAGCACCCTCAGTGCCACACAACCCCATGGGCACCAGCAGTGCTCCAAGCCTGGTTATCGTGCCAGTCTAGCAGGCACCAAACAAATTCAGGAACCTGAGGGCCCCTCGCCAGTTTTGACTTGGCAGATCACAGGGCTACGTAACAGTGGCTTGTAAGATTAAGATTTTATTTTCAGTGACATCCTGACACTTTAAGACACCTACAAGGAAGCCTCAGGAGGTAAAGTGCCCACCTGCAGCTTTAAGTGCTTAAATATCAAGCGCCTGTATTTCTTCTGAACGGAGACCTCAGGATCCCCAGCACTCTTGGAATTTTGCCTTGAGCTCTGTGCTGACCTGCATTGCTCCCATGAACAAAGTCGGATGCATCTCACAGAAGCTGGCAGAAACTGGGCCAGTGTTTCCTGATTCACGTGCCTATAGGATTAGTTATAAGTAGTGTCTTGAAGGAAGACAATAACTGTATCATGCCATTGCACTCCATGGATGCAGTATCAGCACATATGGAAGGCATTTATTACTATAAATATTCGGGCACTTGATAGTCATCCAAAAATATAAAATCAGGTTAATCATTCTATCCTACAATCCCTGGCAAGAGATTTGAACTCAGGTTTTTCTGGCTCAGCTTAAAGTTTCACATATATGATCACTTCTGCCAGCTGGCAGCACTAAAATCTTAGGCTAAAGTCGTTCTCCAGGAGCCAAATCTATCTGCACAGTAATGTTACAGAGCTTAGCTTTTTGCCATACACTACCTAAAGATATCTTGCTGTTGCATGGAACTATGAAAGTTTATGTAGGCCAGATAGAAGAATTACTTTGCAGAGTTAATCATGAACATCTCTCACGGAAACAAAAAACTGAGGTTATTGTCTTATTTCCATAGGTTGCCCTGGGGCAAATGAAATACTTCATTCATTTGCCACATCATACAAGGGTAGCCATACTGTCCCCACATTCATACATGTAAAATTGTTTCCAAAAATAGAAGAAGAATAGATAGAATGGAAGACAAAATTTCCGAGGAATGTATAGCTACCCATCAGAGCAAGGGCATGAGAGAATAAACCAACAAACTTCCCTTTTAAGAAGCCACTCAGCAACAGGAGCATCAGTGGTTATTTGACTTCCAGTAACACAGCACACCATCCTTGGACTCATCAAGTCTCCCACAAATGCAATAAAATCCAGTGGCCATTTTACAGTCTGTTAGGTGTCATAAAAGCTACAAGACCCACGTATTCACTCTCTGGTCCTGCTCTTCAAGGGAAACTGCTGGTGTTACAGTGCACTCAGCTCATGATTTGTGAAGTTACAGCAAACACAGGCCCACCCTCGGCTCCCAGACCTGCCTCAGCTCACCTGCAGCATCGCCCACGTGTATAAAATAAAGTCACCTCTCAGATACCCAATATCCAGGGGCCTGGCCGTAGCTTGAGAGCCCAGTCCCAGCACCATAGAACACACAGGTCTGGGGCCAGGACAGCTTCTTTCACAGGACACAGGGTTACAGCCAAAAAAAAAAAATAATGCACTGAAGGATCAGTGCCAGCCCAGCATGGAGGCACCCCTGCAGGGAGCTTCTTGAAGTGGGAGGCAGGCTCAGAACCAGCAGGACCCACACACAGCTGAAGCCTCCAGCAGGACCCACGCTGGCTCTTTGCAGAGGCTCTGTGACACATCTGTGCCCCATCCTTCAGTGCATCCCGGAGTGGATGTTCTACCCAGGTTATTGCATCGGCCATCAGCTCAGGGACAGCTGACAGGAACCAGAAAAGATGGTGGAACTTTATTGCAGATGATCACAAAAAGAGAACAGCAACTGACAGCTGGACACAGTGATGCTGGTGTCTCCCTGGGATGGGGAATTCCCCCAGCCACAGATAGCTGCTCAAGTGTTTGCCTTTAAAACATACTTTTTTTTAACGAGTGGTGTCAACCTGACATCCCCGAAGAACAAAACTTTCCTGTATCATCACAATAACAAGGTGTCAAGAAGATAAACCTCCCCCCTTTGAGCTCCATGCAAAAAGGCTGAAGCACATGAACACATACAATGTTTTTGCACTACACAACATAGGACCTCATGTTCTCTCTCTTCACTGGGAAACTTCAAGTAACTCAAATAACCTGTTCAAGGAGGTTCAAGTTTCCCTTTTCTAGCCTTCACCTATTTTACAGCTTAGAGAGTCGCTCCCACCCTCTCACATCTCTGCTCAGAAGCCATCCAGGCTCCTCCTCTTAGCCCTGTTTGCTTCCAGGATGAACCCACCAGCATTCTCACCTTTTGTAGCCGTTCCTGCTCCTCCATCAGAATGCTGCAGGTAGCCCAGTTTCCCCTGCTTGCCATGGCAGGTCAGCACATACCCACAGGCTGCAGAGCTCCCAGGAGACCACCTCTCTCTCTTGCCTTGCCTGACACTCTCCTCTGAGCCCTTCACCACCTGCTAAGTAAAAGAGAGCTGCCCTCAAGCCCTGCTAGCAAAGCAGTGGGCTGAGCTATTCAAGCCTCCTCACAAACACACCTTGAGGCATTTAAGTGAGTGGCCCCATCCCGCACACGCAGCTGGGTCAGGTCCTAGAGCTGAGTGAACCCCTCCCTGGGCTGAGCTGCTGCTCTCAAACACTCCACCTCAGAGCTGGAGCAACGTGCCTCTCCCTGTACACCGCTGTTCTTTGGGCAGGGGGACAAAACAGCCGGGGCACTACATTCTGCGAGTTCTGTAGCTCAGCCGGGACGGCTGGATCGCCAGCTGGGTGTTGCAGTGGATGATGTGTTCCTTTACATGGCCATACCTGCAGAATATACTGCATTTTACCACATACATGCATTTGCAAGACAGTACGTTCTTTTTATCCGTAGAGCCTTAACTAACATTGATCATGCATCATAAAAAAGGAAACAATTTGCAGAGGGTAAATGCCTGTTAATCATAAGCTAAAGGGGAAAGGAAAAATTTTAAGTGATATATAAAGGGAGGAAGTGACTCAGTGGGTGGGAGGGAGGGGACAAGCATTCCAGACAGATGGGACATGAATAACTTTTCCATCTCCCTCTCTCTCTTCTCTCCCAAGTCTTGCAGGAACTGCTGTGTTGAAACAGTGAGTCATTAACTATTTGATGAGGTTTCAAAATCTGAACTGAATTCTCTGGATGTAACCAACTATTATTACAGGGTCTGCCTCATAGCAATGCAAGTGTTGGAGCCCTTTGGCAAGCCATGGCAGTGAGGGCAGGACAGAGCACTCTGGAGGAAAAGCCTCTAAATGGCGTGCTCTGCGTGGCTCTGCAGAGCCCTGGGAGTGCTGCAGGACTCAGAGCAGGAGCGATGCGTGAGTTTTTAGACCTCCTGTGACCGAGCCGGAGGCGTCCATCTGCACAGCCCGAGTGCTGGTACACCGCTCATCCCGCGGGAGAGCCGGGCCCGGCGCGCTGCCTGACGGTCACCCTGGAGGAAACTGCTGTGCTCCTCCCAAAACCTCTGGCTTTTGCTGCCCTCCTGCAGGGCGGTCCCTGGGGCAGAGTCTCCCACTTAACAGCATCCACCTTTTTGGAGGGCTGGGGTACGGCAAAAATGCCCTTTTGGTGCCAATTCAAGAGCAGGATTCAGGCCATGGGGAACCTCTCCTGCTCAGTCCACCTTATGCTACACAAACAGGCTCTGAGAAAACCTGAATGAAGCATTTCCCTTCATGGATGCCAAAGGCTAATTGACCAGCACGAGACCTGCTGAACTTGGTGGAACCAGGGTGGATATAATCACTCAAGAGAGCCAATAACCAATTAACTGAATGGCTCCAGCAGTTTTGAGGTCTGCCTTTTTATTCAAGAGCAAATCAAAGATCAATTTCCTAATAAGCTTTGTAATATCTGCTATTCCTTCTCATTATTATTATTAGCATTGCAGCAGTGTTTTGTGCATATAATGAAGGAGTAAGATGAGTTGGAATGGCCTCAGTTGTAGGAAAGGAGTGGGCGAAGTCTCAAGCCAAAAAAGCATATATACATCCACACACACATATAGATATAAAATCCAGGAATGCTGTACAAACCCTTCACAGCACAGGCCAGGTCATGAGGTTATTCTGACCACAAAGTGAGAGTCTACCCCTGTGATAACTTTTACCAGGTTTTACACAAAAAGCACAAAACTCGATGACAGTCATCAAGTGTCACAGTGTCGTGGTTGAGCCTGGCCTTCCCAGCAGTGCCACATGGAGCTTGGTCAGCTGCTGCCAGCAGGCAGAAAGCAGTGAGAGCCAGCTGGGAATTGCATGGCAACCCAGAGTCCAGCTGCTCCTGGCCTGTGGCGGGGACAAAGCACAGCAGGCAGGGCACAGGCACATGTTCCCTTCTGCCACAGGCCTCTTGACAGGGGGCTGGGGCGGGTGATACCTTCCTCTGCCTCCATCACATCCACCAGAGCTCCAAAAGATGTGCTCCTCAAATCCCAGCATTGCATTGCCCTGCAGTTCCCCTATGTGTTTTGCTTTTGAAATTGCAGGTTCCAGCTCTCTCTGCAGCTACACCACCAGCTCAAATCACGTTCCCTTTGTCAGAAAGCCTCCAGCACTCCTTGCAGTCTTCTTTCTTGCAGTAAGGCCAGAAGCAGCAGGCCAATGGACAAATTCCTCCCTGCCTCCCACTTCCTCCTTTTCTCCTCTGGTGAAATCAGGGACTCTTGTAGATAATGATCTCACCTATGAAGATATAAACATCATCATCTGCATTTTTCAGCATCTCCAACATACTCCATTGTGTGTTATCAGGCAGCTTTCTGGTGAGAGTGCAGGTTTCCCTTTTGGATGCGTGGCTTTGCATGGCCCTGGTAAAGTCCCCTCCACAAGAGCAGAGTAAGACTGCTTTCATTTCAGTCATGTGCATTTTAGCTGAGAGGGTTTTACTAGACTGCACAAGAAGAAAAACATTGCAAAATAACTCTGAAAGAAAAACTGAGAACTCAGGAGAAAGGGGATGATGCTGAAGCCCATTTTTAGAGGAGCTGCAGCTGGATAATTGTCCAAGGCAGACTGGCTTGTTGACTTTCTCACAGCAAAAGGCACAGGGCTGTTTAATTGATTTTAGCCTGTAACTAAACATATACTTCTCTCAATATAATGAACAACAATGCTACGATACTGCTCTCCTAATGTAAATTGATCCATTACAGATGAGTGTTTAGATCAATGTGTGATGTCCTGATTGGAAATAAAACTGTTTGCTCAAGATCACCATAAAGACAATGGGCACTGATAGATGATATTTATGTGACAAGGAGTGGCTCTTAAAAAGGAGATTGCCAAGACCAAGTCCATCAGTTATGAAACCAGCATTCACCCAGCTGCCATGTGAGGATTTTTAAAGACAAGAAGAAAGAGGAAAAGATCCCAGTTACTTCTCTCAGCCCCACAGTCCTGCTCACTCTCCAGCATGGGAACTCCTTAGCTCCAGGCTCACTGGTGTGGAAGCCACAGCTGCCTGGGCAGGGCACCCAGCACCCGTGGTCATGTAGGGCTGAGTGATGCTGTTCATATGCCTGCATTACTCTGGGGCTCGTTTCCTCCCAGAGCCGCTGGCTTCCACTAAGGAATTGCACCATGGTCTGTGTCCTGTGTGCTCATAGCCCGTGTTCTGTCATCTCCCTGCATTTGGAGAGAAGTCAATGGCTCCAGCTACCTTCCCAGTCCATTGTGATCGATCCGCGTGCCTCTCTTGCTGGTAGCTGCTCTCTGTGGTCTTTCATTACCCCTCTTGCATGGGGCACTTCTGGTTTTTCCCTTGTGTACCGAGGGGGTTGCTGGAACACGGGCTTGCCTGGACTGTGTCCCAGCCATTCATTACCGGGGCAGCTGCAAGCGCTTCTCTTTCTCCTGGGGCTGAGCGTGCCCTTCGAAGGGCTCTGCTCGCCAGGGCTCCTGGTGGGATGGGGCAGCGCCTGCGCCACCGCCGGGCTGCGGCAGCCTCCTGGCCGCGGGCAGCACCGCGATGNGATGTCCGTGCTGGCCCGGGGCTGGGCCGGCTCGGCGCGGGGACACCCAGCTTGCGGGGGGTGCAGCTGCCGCCTGTGAATATATTGGGTGGTGGGTGGCCGGAGGTCAGGAAGGGACGCTGGGTGGGGGAAATTAAATGAAAGGACAATGTTGACACAGAACAAATGATGCTAAATGGCTTGTGAAAACAGATCCATTAAGGGAACGATATTCT
The DNA here is from genome assembly GCA_013397915.1 of Daphoenositta chrysoptera. Classification (NCBI taxonomy): domain Eukaryota; kingdom Metazoa; phylum Chordata; class Aves; order Passeriformes; genus Daphoenositta; species Daphoenositta chrysoptera. The sequence continues at coordinate 134,776 of VZRO01007951.1, read as the reverse complement.
GCAACAGCCTTTAAATACAAATAGGGGAGACAAATGGCCTTTAAATACAAACAGAGGAGACTTGGTCGGCTTGAGAAACCAAAGGCTGAACCCTGTGGTGAAGCACTGCATTTGCTGGTCGTGTCCTGCTCCACTTCCCTTGCAAGAGTCTCCTCCATGTCAATGAGACCGATCTGCTGCATTTTTTCCTCTCAAGGGCTAACACATTCCAAACACTTCTCTGGTCATCTCTGATCATAAATAGCTGAGACTGTGAGGAGTGTAGCATGTACTTCATCACATGGTAAAGATGGACCAAACAGGGAACAGTCTGTTAAGGCATGAAAGAGTGTTCTCTCCTCTCAAAGCCAAGGGAATGTGGTCCTACTGACCTGGCCAAACTTGGGCCATGGAGAGGTCACCTCTTAAGTGTATTTGTAAGGAAGGTGTTAGGGGACATCATGGTGGTTGTTGCCACTCAGGCACCACGGCTGATGCTCTGGCTACTCAATTATTTCATTCCAGGAGCAGATGTCCTGAGGCCGTGACAGAGGAGCTCTGTTGCTCTCAGCAACATTCCAGCTCATGCAAGCTTCCGTGGGGTCCGTGGGTTAAGAAACAGGCACAGTCCTGCAACAGCACCTCAAATAAGGCTCAGACTGGTGTTGGCCTCTGGAGGGGTCCACACAGGGGACATTATCTTTCTGTCTCAGAAGGGGTCCGTGCATGTGCACTTAGTTTGTGTTTGGCTGGCCCTTCCCACCCTGAAGGAAATTCCTCAGGAAATTCCTGAAGGAAGTTCCTCAGAAAACCCCAGGTCGAAAGTTGTGCCCAGAGTCACTCAGCAAGGAGTGACTCTGGCTGGTGGCACGTTTAGTCTGGTGCTGTAATAGGAGTAGTGAACACCACCTGCATTTCTGCTCTTGCAAATTGAAATGTTAAGATTGGTCGTAAAAATAAAGTGTCTTTTCTGAGAATGTTTCATTGGAGATCTTCACCCCATGCCAAGGAATGTCATTCCTCATGGCTATGAGATGAAAATCTACAATTATGTAGCATTTATGCAGAATAGAACTATGGATACCTTAGCAGTGACAGATACTATCTGTGAGCATTCCAGGCTCACTAGCAGCAGCCTTTTCTTTATAAAGCTTCTCTGTCTGTCATTATCTCGATGGACTCTCAGAAGGAGTACAAGGGGGAATTCTGTCACTAGCCAAAGCAAATTTTTCCTTGAAACAGCCTCAGCCGAACAATAAGGCCTCAATGCAGGACAATTCATTTGATCAGGACAGCTACTTCTGAGGGGAAAAAATATCCTCTCTTACCTGGAACTTTCACCCAGAACAGAAAAGCCTAACAAAAGACAAAACCAGGAAGGGAGAGCCAAATTCCCCTCAGAATATGGTACAGATTTAGTAAGGAGAGAAACCACCATTCAAACAAACTACTGAGGGCAACAGTGATTTTCCAGCTCCTGAGGTCTTCAAATGAAGACCAGATCCCTTCTGCCGGGTAAATGACACCACTCCTAGGAGGAAGCAGCTGTAGCTCCTGAAGCTGTACCGCGGGACAGACGGGGATGGCTCCTGCCTTGAGCAAGCGTGCCTTGCAGGCAGAGCCAGCGGCTGCGGTGTCCTGTGCCTGGTGTGCGTCCCTGCCCCCGGCGGAGGGAGCGGCTCAGGAGAGCCTGCGGAGCCAGCCCTGCCAGGGAGCACAGCCACACTCACGGCTCGGCGGCTGAGCCCGCCTTTGCCTCCCACCGCCCTCATTCCCCGGCTCCAGCGAGCCACACCTGCCAGGCAAGCAGCACCGGCGTTCGCCCCATCGACAACCAAATATTTTGGAAGGAGGGGAAAGCCTGCAGAAATCTGCACGTGAACGGCTGCTGTCTCTCCCTCACCCAAATCCTGTCTTTGCCTGAGGTAGGGCTGTCTCAGCCAGAGCACGCTGAGCAGCTGGCAAGCTCCCCCCCACCACCAAGGAGCGAGCAGCTCACACAGGTTCCTGCCATCCCAGAGGGATGGGGCTTTCACTCCTGCACTGTCTGTACGTGAGCAAAAAAAAACAAAGGGGGGGGTCTTGGCAGGGATGCCAGAACCACCTCTTTCCATGAACTTCTCCAAAGGTTTCAAGGGTGGCCTGCATTTGCTGTTCCCTCTTGGCTTTGTCACTCTGCCTGCTTCCCAAGTCTCAGGCTGCCAGTGTCTCTCCCCTGGATGACTTGGCTTGTGTTATTTTGTGTTAAAACCGGTATGTTTTTTTAATGGCTATAAATAAGTTAAAACTGCATCTTTAATTAATCACTGCACTTTATATTGTAAGTGGAGATTTTTTGTAATGATTCGTTTATGATTTTGAGATGCCATTTGCTCACTGTCAAAGGTATCCAGCTTTTATCCCTCCATGTTTAACAGGTTCAGGATAGAAACAAAATTTCGTCAATGAGGGATTTTAATCCATTTAGTCTAGAGTAAATAATTGGTTTTTAAGTAAGTGAAAAGAGATTGAGTGGATACTTTTATCTAAGCAACAATGAACTTGAGACACTAGTCAGTATGTTCATCATCTTAAAACATTTTAAACTAATCGTAACATGTTTATTTTTCACTGACACAGGTTTGAAATTGGAAATACATATGTCTGGGTGACTAAAACATGAACAACAAATAGGAGCAGCAGCATGTAAAGTATAGAGAAGTAGAAGCATTAATAGAAATATTTCTGCTATAGCAGCTATTAAATGATTTTTTTTTTTACGGTTTGGAAGAAGAACCCATATGTTTATAGGATTTTTTCCCCCCAATTAAAATATGTGTGTATGAGTGTATCTTTCTCTAAATACTATTTAGCTACACACACACAAGGCTCATGTATAAAATCCTCTACCGGTGAAGTGAGAGCTGCTTCTCCTTTTGTTTCTTGTCCTACTGTCAGGCAGAAAGGACACCCAATCCAACACCATCAGCACCCTAAAGCAGCTGCAGGTGCAGTTCTGAAGGCCAGCTCACACCCTCTGTCACCTCCCACACCCGTCAGGGCCAGCACAGCCCCAGCCTTGGGCCACCTACCATATATATATATATACATATATATATATAAAAAACTATTGGTTTGGAACTACAGAAAAAAATAATAAATGCTTTAAAAAATTGCTCTACCTCAATTCCTAGACAACTCAAGTCTAACGTGCAGTATATGATTTGTCTGCTAGGATTGAATCCAGGCACTTACCACTTTGTTAGCTTAAGAATTTTGAGCAATTTTTTCCATTTATCTGTATTCTCCCCAAAAACATTTCACACATTTCTCAGATACATCAATCCTTCCGGCATTCCTCTACGCACTCAGTAGGATGCCCTGCTATAAATATAATAAAGCTTTTTATTATGTCCATTAACCATGGACATGTGTGCTCCAAAAGTTTCCTNTTTTTTTTTTTACGGTTTGGAAGAAGAACCCATATGTTTATAGGATTTTTTCCCCCCAATTAAAATATGTGTGTATGAGTGTATCTTTCTCTAAATACTATTTAGCTACACACACACAAGGCTCATGTATAAAATCCTCTACTGGTGAAGTGAGAGCTGCTTCTCCTTTTGTTTCTTGTCCTACTGTCAGGCAGAAAGGACACCCAATCCAACACCATCAGCACCCTAAAGCAGCTGCAGGTGCAGTTCTGAAGGCCAGCTCACACCCTCTGTCACCTCCCACACCCGTCAGGGCCAGCACAGCCCCAGCCTTGGGCCACCTACCATATATATATATATACATATATATATATAAAAAACTATTGGTTTGGAACTACAGAAAAAAATAATAAATGCTTTAAAAAATTGCTCTACCTCAATTCCTAGACAACTCAAGTCTAACGTGCAGTATATGATTTGTCTGCTAGGATTGAATCCAGGCACTTACCACTTTGTTAGCTTAAGAATTTTGAGCAATTTTTTCCATTTATCTGTATTCTCCCCAAAAACATTTCACACATTTCTCAGATACATCAATCCTTCCGGCATTCCTCTACGCACTCAGTAGGATGCCCTGCTATAAATATAATAAAGCTTTTTATTATGTCCATTAACCATGGACATGTGTGCTCCAAAAGTTTCCTGACACGCAGTCATTTGTGGCTTTTTAATTATAAACAGAAAAAAATCTACCAGCAAAAGAAGACAGCAGACTGGAAGTGGATCTTTATGTGTGTGTTTTGAGTATATTCTCCAGCAGGCTGAAGGCACCCCCACCCTCCTCTGATGCCACCAGGAACACCCTGTGCATGCAGCTACGTGTGCACAGAAAGCCACTGACACAGCAGGTCAGTCCTGGTGATACAGATTTGTCACCTGTGCCAGCTCCAGGGGACTCGTGCAGGTTTTCAAGACCCAACAACACCGACCAAACCTCTTTTCAACAGGCAAATACGCAGCCTCCATCTTGCAGACCGTGTTCCACTTGAACTCGGGAGAGAAGAAAAAAGGCCCAGTAAATTACTTGACAAATTAAGTCATATTTATTGAATGCGTTTTATTTCAACAACCAAAAAATTCTAACAGCCTAACAATGCACATAAGTTAAAAATTAATTATCACTTAGTGATAACGAAGATAAAGTTGATTTACATGGAAAAATGAACATTTACAATATGTTAATCCTTATTCACATTGTTGATACCGCAATAAAACACAATTTGTTTTTTTTATTTTTTATTTCACAAAAAAGGCGGAAAATTGTGCTTTGTTAAGAGGCACTACAAGAAAAGTTTCTTTCTCCAAATAGATATTATATGATGGATATTGAATAAATAGACATATATGCATTGTAATTCGCAAAGTTCTGGCAAGACCACAGGCTAAAATGCCCACAGATTCACTTAGAACCACTGCAAAATTGGCAGTGAAATTAAAAATAAAAAGGCAAGACTCAGCATTGAAAAAATACCTAATAAAATTTTTGGTTGAAGTGTAAAAGATACCAAATGTTGATGCCATCATCAGATGAACAACTTACGTAGCTTGGCAAATTTCAGTTTCCTTTCAAATGTATGGAGTGATTTCAGCTACAGGATAAGAAGACAGTTTTGAAAGCGTAGCTCTGAGAGAAACATAAAGCAGCAACCATTGAAATTCTGAGTAAAGCTGCAGCATACTACAGAACTAAAGGATGAAGAGCAAAAGGGGCATTAAGTAAGCAACCCACCATAATTTCGCAAAGGTATATGAAATTTATGCAGAGATACTCATGTTTCAAACATTAGCTCTGAAAAAATCTCATAAAAACTCCAGAGGTTACTGAGCAGCTAGAATTAGCTTGTATTGCAACGTCTTCTCCCTGTATATTGTCTGTTCTGAGTAAATATCTACACGTAGAGGTTTGTTTTTCGTTTTTAACTCCTACCTTTTATACCTTTCAAATATATAAATAGTATTAACAGTTATATTACATTGCCTGGTGTAGTAAACAGAAAGTAACTTTCAAAGTGATATTGCATGAGGTCTTTGTCAAGATTACATGAAAAGCCCATGTGAAAAAAGGAAGAAAAAAAGCCAGAAGCCTCGTTGGTACCGTTACGGCTGCAGTTTACAGGCGTCTGAAATCAATCCAGCTGCAAGGTGAGGTTTTTGTCTCGGAAATCATTGCACGGAAGTGAGAAGTAAATGCTACTTGGCGTCTCCCTGGCCAGGGTGCCTCAGAGCGGGCGGGTGCTGCGGCAGATGGCAGCTTTAGCACGCGGGCCATCCAAGAGTCACTGGGGATGGGCTCTGCTCTCTGGAACGCGGCTGCTACCGGGGGCCGCGGAGCCTTGGCCCAGGAGGGTGGGAGGGCAGGGCCTGGCTGGGAGCGCGGCCCTGGCAGGACCGGGCACCTGGGCTGAAAACACCGCGTGGCACCAGCACAGAGCGCGGGGCATGGGAACCCAGCGCGGCGGGAGCACGGTGAACCCGCCGGGAGCACGGCGAGCCTGCCGGGAGCACAGCGAGCCTGCCGGGAGCACGGCGAGCCTGCCAGGAGCGCGAGTGGCAAGGGAGCAGCGCAAACGCTCAGTCACCCAGCAATTCACCTGCACAGCGTTCTTGGGATTGTGGCCTTGTGTGTCACAATGTAACTTTACACGTGTGTGTCTGCGCGTGTGTGTGCTTCACTTCAGTATAAACAAAAAGCAACAACAAGAAGGAAGCTTATAAATTTGAAGGTCTGAAACAGAGAACAGGTAAATAAAATCCGCGGTAAAATGTGGTTGATAGTATGAATTCCATACATCAAATCTCAACACATTTATCTTTTTTCTCTTTCTATAAAGACCTTGTTAATGGACAAGTCTTGTATGCACTGAATTTCAGTTTAAGTCATTCTGAATCCCATGAAAACTCATACGTTCACTACGGAAAGGACTATCTGGAGAGTGGAACATGCTGTATCCTTTTAAGTGTGCATTGTGTTCAAAGTACTTTTAAGTTACTAGTTTTCTTTTTAAGGTGCCCTGATTTGTTTTTCCATTTTCTTTCTCTTTTTCCTCTTTTCTTTTTTTGGCAGTGTTGATTTATGTCTTTAAATACCTCAAAAATTACCCATCAAGTTGCCAGATAGGAAGCCATATAATAATGAAAAAAAAAAATCAGGGATAAACATAGAAAATAAATAGGAATTCAAAAATAGTCACCACACCCTGAGAGCAGGCGGCAGTTTATCAAAAAGCCAAAGCAACTCATTGTGAAGTGGTTTTAATACATAAACAAGTCTCATCTTTAAAGAACTCATATCACAGTCTATACTTTCAGGTTGTAAAGTTCCGTCCCATGCAATTTAATATATATATATTTTATGTAAATATATATATATACACACACAAAGTTGTAAATTTCCCTTCACTGATTTCATAGGACTTTCTCTTCCCATTTACTTGCTAGCTGTCCCTTTCATAAGTGCAAGATTGATGAAGGCATAATCCTATGTGACTACAACGATTGCTTCAGTCAAATGTAGGAAGTGTAACACTCGAGTGTCTGTGTCAAGGCGATGTCTGATCGGGCAATGCTGAATTCATTCGGTTTGCACATGGATCATGCGCAACGGAAACAAACAAACTAAAGTTAAAACCGGGGAAAAAATCAAAAATAAAACCAGAAAATCCTTGGATCGATGTATTGCTTTCTGCACTCCTATCTCACATTATCTCTGGTCGATGTCTGCTGGAGCTGCCTTGCTTTTGTCGGGATTCTCCTCCTCAGCCTCTACTTTGTACATTTCCTCAGAGCCTTCCTCACTGTCGTTCTCCTCCGACTCCGTCAGCAGCTCCTCATCCTTGTACTCTGCCACGTCAACCACCGTTCCCAAGTGCTCTTTTAGCTTCCCGTGGTGCTTTACGTGGTAACGTTGGTTCTGGAAGAATTTGATGATGGTGTGTTTGGGGAGATCCAGCTGAGCAGAGAGGGTGTGGATGGCTTCCTGATCAGGGTAGAGACCCACGTCGTGAATAAAGCTTTGAAGGATACCTAGAGCTTCCAAGGAGATCTTGGTACGGGATCTTGGCTTTTTGGCACAACTGTCCTCAGCAGGTGGAGGAGGAGCCTCTTCTCTAGGTGGGGAATTCTCCTTGGCAGGCTGGGACTGCTGTCTGTGCAGTACCTATAAGATCAAACAGACAAACACTTCACATGCTGACCCCTTGGGGCTTGACATAAGGGCACTTGTACAGGTCTGTACACAGGACCTACTTTGGTTTGGTCAAGAAAAGTACAATTACTATGCATTGTCCACTACCTTTCTCACCTGTAAAACAGCTACGCCAGTAACTACAGACTGAAGGGAGAAAGTGATATAAAAGGCAAACATTATAAAATAAATGTAAACCCACAAAATAAACGAGAAATACAAAATGCAAGTAATAAAAAGAAATATAAAATAGCTGAAACAAAAATTAAGACAAAAGGTATTACAGTCTCGTGGTCATAATGACTGGCCAGTTGTCCCATCTCAGAAAAGTCATTCTCCTGCTTTGCTCCTCTCCTCCCCATCATTGTTTCCTCTCATCTTTTCAGGCTAGACACTTTGACCATTTCTTCAAGATGTCAAGTACCATGAAGGCCTAGGCACATGTGGGATTGTCAGGTGGTACTTTATGAATAGTGATTTTGCTTTAAAATCCATCACAGCTACTTTATGGAAGAAAAAAAAATAATAGAAGTGCAGAGATTTGTTAAGATTTCCCTTCCCTTTCCCTTAAGAGAGACAGCATAGTCAATTCAGTTGCTTCACATAGGTGGTTTTAATGTGTCTCCTGAAGAGATTTCTCTGTATTACATCCGTAGTAATTTCACTAGTTGAGGAGTTCTGAGTTCAAATAATTATAGCCCTCAATTCTGAGAAACCCTCTGGGCAAACACACTTTGCAGTCTTGTAACAGATTTTCACCCACAGTATCTCCTTTTCGGCAAGTTTAAAGAAAGCATATGTAGCTCTTAATCTTCCTAACAGCCACTTAAAATGACTAAGAAAGGGCCTTGTGCAGCCCTTATTCCAGGGGAAAAAATACCTGCTCTGAATTGTTCAAAACACAGAGGAGCTCCATATGCTTTCTTTAAAACCAGATCTATACAAGAGAGATTAACGGAAAAAATCCCCTACAGGATTGAGGGCTGGATTTGCCCAGAGGTTCCTTCAGATGCAGGGAAATAATTATTAGAGCTTGACACTCAAAGCTAACAAAATCAATATGGATAACTATTTTCTTCTACAAGTAAGAGGGAGTTGTGGCTCTTTAACCAAGAAGAAAATGTCTTTGTTGCAAACTGTAATATTCCGAGAATCAACCCTATATTAAAGCTCTCCAAAGGAAAAAAAAAAAAGAAAAAGGATAAATAATGGAAATGTGCAGAGAACTTGCACAGAATTTTACACACATACCGAGCCCCCAGTAAAATGCTACACTAGTCAAGTTATTACCGCAAGAGGGAAGTCCACGGTGGAATATCAGCCTGTTATGCAAATAAATAAAAAGGGTCTGTGCCGAAGAGCCCTTTACTCATTTCCTTCATCAAACGTTCCTGCCATAACAATTTGTAACATCAGCGATCTCCAGTCACAGATCGCAGTCCCCAGGCACTGCCCCTCACCACAGCGTGGCCGAGGAGCTGAGCCCGCCGGGGATGCTGTGACAATGCTGTGACAATGGCCCGGCTGCACCCGGCCAGGGC